>CM054131.1:79555542-80155542 GCA_028751855.1 Ambrosia trifida | reverse complement strand
AGCGACCCCACTTCTCTCTCACATAGGTGATCTACTGGGACTGGTTACCTCAGTCAAATCATTAAAAGCCATAAGCTTATCCTCAACATTGTCACTTTTAGGAATGGACTAGGAAGCTTATTAATTTTATAGTAGGCTCCCTTTTTTCAAAATGTGGGTTTCCATCAACTCTTCCCCCCACAGTGACCTTCGCCAGTTCATACAATTAGGTTGTCCTATTGAACTCAGATCTTGGGATCTCCAGTCAGCTGAGTTAGGTTTCCTTTGCATAAACCTAGCCTTTCATGGGCTTTAGTCCCATTCCCATTGACGACTTCTGAACTAACTCTCTGCTTAAGCCTTTCGTTAGCGGATCCGCAATGTTATCCTTTGACTTCACATAGTCAACAGTGATAACTCCTGTAGAGATTAGTTGTCGTACCGTCTTATGTCTACGTCTTATATGCCTGTTCTTACCGTTATACATTGTGCTACGAGCTCTGCCAATTGCCGATTGGCTATCACAATGTATGCATATGGCCGATGCCGGCTTCGGCCATCTTGGTATATCCTCAACAAATTGACGTAGCCATTCTGCCTCTTCACTCGCCTTATCTAAGGCAATGAATTCCGATTCCATCGTGGATCTAGCAATAACAGTTTGCTTAGATGATTTCCACGATATTGCTGCACCACCAAGCGTGAATACATACCCACTTGTCGCTCTGGAATCATTCGTGTCAGATATCCAATTTGCATCGCAGTAACCTTCAATAACTGCTGGATATCTACTATAATGCAGCCCGTACTCTCGTGTGTATCTCAAGTACCGAAGCACCCGTGACATGCAACCCCAATGAGTTAAACTTGGGTTGCTCGTGTATCTACTTAGCTTGCTTACAGCATATGCTAAGTCTGGTCTGGTACAACTCATCAGATACATCAAGCTGCCAATAATTCTTGAATACTCTAATTGATTAACAGGCTCTCCTCGATTTTTAGCTAGATGTTGACTCGTGTCAATGGGAGTTCTAGCCACATTAGAGTCATTTGCACTGAACTTCTCAAGAATTTTGTCCACATAGTGAGACTGACTTATCACAAGTCCATTCTGGGTTCGTGTGATTTGTACTCCCAAAATCACATCCGCTAATCCCATATCTTTCATGTCAAACCTTGCTTTCAGGACGTCCTTTGTAGACTTTATCATTTTCTCATTACTACCAGCAATGAGCATGTCATCCACATACAAACACAAGATGACATATCCGTCTGGTGTGTCTTTCACATACACACACTTGTCACATTCGTTGATTCTGAACCCAGAATCAAGCATGACATGATCAAACTTTTGATGCCATTGTTTTGCAACTTACTTCAAACCATATAAAGATTTTACAAGCTTGCATACTTTCTTTTCTTGTCCCTTGGCTATGAAGCCCTCGGGCTGTTCCATGTAAATCTCCTCCTCTAGATTTCCATTCAAGAAAGCCGTTTTCACATCCATTTGGTGAATTTCCAAATTTCTAATGGCTGCAATGGCAAGTACCATCCTGATGGATGTTATTCGCGTGACAGGCGAATATGTGTCAAAATAATCCAAGCCTTCTCGCTGTTTATATCCTTTGATCACCAACCTTGCCTTATACTTATCAATGGTGCCATCTGGTTTCATCTTCTTCTTGAAGATCCATCGATATCCTAGTGGTTTGCATCCCGCAGGAAGATCCACTACTTCCCAAGTGTGATTTTGTAAAATAGAATCTATTTCACACTTTATGGCCTCCTTCCACTGAGGTCCATCCGAGGAATTTACCGCTTCTTGGTAAGTTTGTGGTTCCTCCTCGACCACATAGGTGAGGAAATCTGGACCAAAGGATTTTTCAGTCCTTTGTCTTTTACTCCTTCGGATTTCACTTTCATCTAATTGAGGTTCATCATTTGCAACCTTTTCTCTTGAACCACCTTCCCGCGTTGAACTTGATGGGCCCGGTTCATCCTCTAGAACCCTATCATCAATTGGGCTTTGTGAGCCCAACTTAGGCCTATCCAAGCATGGAAATATGTGCTCGAACCAAGAAGCATCCTTAGATTCCAATATAGTGCCGTTAGACACTCCAGGATTCTTCGAGTCATGCACAAGAAAACGAAGTGGACCACCCAAACGAGTTATCCAATGAGCACACAATCTATAGTTTTGGGTCCTATCACAAGACGCTTTGGTGGTGTCACTACCACCTTAGCTAGGCACCCCCACACTCGCAAGTGATTATATGATGGTTTGACTCCTGTCAACAATTCATATGGTGTTACATCTTTCTTTTTACGGGGAATTAAATTTAGAATGAAATTTGCTGATAACAGCGCTTCCCCCCACATGTCCTCGCTCACCCCCGAGCTTATCAACATGGCATTCATCATTTCTTTCAACGTTCTATTTTTACGTTCTGCTATGCCATTTGATTGTGGTGAGTAAGGAGGTGTGAGCTCATGTATGATTCCACTTTTTGCACAAAGATCAGCAAAAGGTGAAACATATTCACCACCTCTATCACTCCTCACCTTTTTTATTTTCCGGTTAAGTTGATTTTCAACTTCGGCTTTGAACACAACAAATTTGTCAATAGCCTCGTCCTTACTCTTAAATAAGTACACATAGCAAAATCTTGTGCTATCATCAATAAATGTTATGAAATATTTGTTCCCACCTCTAGTAGGAATAGATTTCAAATCACACAAATCTGTGTGGATCAAATCAAGAGGACCGGTGGTTCGTTCAACCTTTTTGAATGACGTTCGTGTTTGTTTTGCCTCGACACAAGTTTCACACTTATGATTTGAGTCAATTTCAATTTTTGGTATGCTATTCAATTTAATTAAATGTCAAATGGAATTAAAATTCACGTGACCTAGTCTACCATGCCAAACATTAGAAGACTCAAGCATGTAAGCAGAATTATCGTTATTCATTCCATTCATCACAGTTACATTTAACTTAAACATACCATTAAGGGTATAGCCCTTACCAACATACATACCACCTTTGGTCAACACGACCTTATCAGACTCAAACACCATTTTGAACCCAAACTTGTTCAACTGCCAACCCGACACAAGATTCTTACGAATCTCAGGAACATACAACACATTAGACAGAGTAAGTTCCTTTCCCGACGTCATCTTCAAAAGCACATTACCTTCGCCTTTGATATCTGCAGTGGCAGAATTCCCCATGAAGAGCTTTTCACCAGCAACTTCCTTGAAGGTGTTGAAGAAACTCTTATCAAAATACACATGCCGGGTTGCCCCGGTATCAACCCACCAATCCTTGGCATCCGTTCCAACCAAGTTTGCTTCAGTGACCATCATTGACAAATCTGACATCATAGCAACAAGATTATCAATCATCTTGGCTTGTTTGCCATTTTCCTTCTTGGGAAGCTTGCATTCACTTGCTTTATGCCCCGGTTTGTCACAGTTATAGCAAGTTCCATTGAACTTCTTCTTGCCAACCCCACCTTTAGGCCCAAGGTAGGAGCTCTTCCCATTTCCTTTCTTAAAACCACCCCGTTTGTTGCCTTTGTTACTTTTGTTACCCTTTGATGATTGACCATGTTCAACAACATTAGCTTTAGCGACTTCATGACCAACAGTTTTCTTTTGAGCGACTTTGTTGTCTTCTTCAATACGAAGACGCACAACCAAGTCTTCAATTGTCATTTCCTTTCGCTTATGCTTCAAATAATTTTTGAAATCAATCCAACTTGGTGGCAATTTTTCAATAATAGCCGCCACTTGGAATGTCTCGCTAAGCATCATTCCTTCGGCATGAATATCATGAAGAATCACCTGTAATTCTTGAACTTGACTCATAACATTTTTTGAGTCAATCATAGCAAAATCCAAGAATTTTGCCACCACAAATTTCTTAGTGCCCGCATCTTCAGTTTTGTATTTGCGTTCCAATGATTCCCATAAATCTTTGGCAGTAGCAGCTTTGCAATACACATTGTAAAGCGAGTCAACCATTCCATTCAGGATATAGTTTCGGCACAAGAAATCAGAATGATTCCAAGCATGAACCGCGCTCACAGTTTGAGCATTCATATCCTCTTCAACAACTTGAGGAGCGGTTTCAGTTAAGAACCTTGCAAGGTTCAATGTTGTCAAATAGAACAGCATCTTTTGCTGCCACCGTTTGAAGTTTACACCAGCAAACTTCTCAGGTTTTTCAGCGTGGCTTGCCACAGCAGTCGGCAAAGGCGCCACTAAACCAGTGGTAACAGTAACAGCATGAGAAAAGACTGCAGAAACTCTGGTAATGGAGACCGATCAGATTCTGCAAAAGGAAACAAACAAGGAAAATAAAAAGATTAACAGAACCGGGCTTGTGTTTGACACAATTCCCTTAAACAGATTCGTCGTCTGTTCCCAGGGTACACCGGTTAAACAGTGACGGTGCACTGCGGACTATCTCACTTGCCTGAAAAGAAACCGGAACTGGACTGGTACTGGAACTTGTTGCTGCAATAAGACAGATGTGAGAGTATATGTTTCTGTGTGTATTGTGTTCTGCACACAAGTCTGTATTATATACTTGAACACCAAAACTGTTGGAAGCTGTTCAGACTCTAATTAATCACGCGAATTAAACACCATTATTATGATGTTAATTGCTGGTGATAATCAAGAGTTGCAACTGTTGGAAGATGAAGGCAAAGCCAGAACCCATTTTTGCACCCCCCCCTGCGCGCGGGTAGGAGTCAGAGGATAATATAACTTTAACAATTTAATTCCTCCATTCAAACTTTACCTTATAAAGTCTTCCAACTTTCATCTTCCCACCAATGTGGGACACAACCAACTCACACACTTAACTCACATTCACTTCTATAATTTTCCAACAATTTCTACTCCTTGTTGGACTTGAACCCATGACCCCCTTTAGGTGTTCCTAGAAGCTTTGCTTCTATCATTGGCTCACCAACCGCAATGGCAAATTTCCATTTTTCATTTAACGATTAAAAATACATATTGTATAATATTAATTCCTTTAACAAAGCATCATAAAATATATAGTGTGTGTATTATTTAGTTGTACCTGATGTGGGCATGCTCCAAAAATTATGGGACAGCCAAGGTCGGTTGGAATCATGTTCTCATAGCATGTTTTGCCCATAACAATCCAATGTCACTTGTCTACGTCACCCATGCTATGCCCTCTCACATTATTGTTTCTCAATATTTTTAAACTAGTTTATTTTTCGAATTGTTCTCATGATACATAAATCTAACATGAAAAAATAAAATTTGTCTACCGTAAAAAGAATATATTGTTTTTTAAGTAAAAAAATTGTAAAAGATCAACACTCGATAACTTAAAAAACCTACTTGCAATTCTACGTGTGCACATCTTGCTCGAGTGAAGTCTATGTACAACTTTGTCATTTTCTCAAGACATTCTAAATCTGTGATGTGAACTTGAAAAAAAAAAAAATAAGACAACCAAATTTGTATAAAATGATATGTCATGATGATTGATTTAAAATGCATGCATGATGGTGTGATTAATTATCATTTATCAGCTAAAAATTTACCTAATGTCTAAGAATCTTATGCTACATTTAACTGGTTTAGCGGCCTTTGTAATCAATGTTCCTAGCAACATCGATCAAAATACAAAAAAAATAATAATAATTATTATTATTATTACCAAACTAACATCATCTGTGAACATATATGCAGTTAGCGGGTTCATATATGTAATAGTAGGTTCAAAAGTGTGTGTGTGTGTGTATATATATATATATATTATCTTAACATGCTTAGTAACTTGCCTAGACATAATTAATGAATTAATTGAACACATTTTGTTTTTTTTACATAAACAAAAACCACAAAAAAATCATTTTTCCCATTTTTGTATAGCACTATGGTGCTGGTTGAAATGATAATAAAACGCTCATTAATTTGGTGTAACTTCAAAAAATGTTGTATATAAAATTTACTAACGTTTAAAAATTGTGGGGGAAAGTGAATGTGATATGCAAATGAGAGAGAAATAGACTTTTTGAAGGGAAGTCAAAGGGTATAAAGGCCTAACCTAATGTCAAATGTCATACCCCATTTTCATTATATATATATATATATATATATATATATATATATATATATATACTAGTAAGAATGGCCGCGTGTTGCGGCGGGTGTCACAACTCTTATCAGATTCAATTATGCAATCGAGCACACTATATGCATGACATGTTCAAATAATCTAATGTGTACTATTCAGGCAAGCTAACTTTATTCCTCTAACCTTTAGGGCTCCATCTTAATACAAAAACAAATCCGAAATTAAATAATAAGACGATTGTAGCTAGCATTAAGGCTAATATATAAAGATGCATGGGTTTGTCATAGCGTATAAAACAAAAAAAAATGCAAGCATTGAGTATGAATGTGCGTTGTAAACATAAACAAATAAGCATTTATGGTGTTGTAATCGAGCGAGGATAGGAATTTACCACCGTGCAATGTCGTGGTTTGGTTTTTCGGAATACAAACTTGTTAGTCATACCTGCTTATATATTATCGAATTTGCATTAATCTAAGCTATTTTCATTTGCTACAATGCATATTTCTTTTACAAATGGTATGTTTGTTTCAATATTTGCAACATAAATGTCTAGCCTGATGGAGAGTTACTATGGGCACCATTTCTTCTTTGTGTCGGCTATGTCGTCACATGCAAAATGTAATCAAACAAACATTAGTATTGACCTTCTATGCTATATCATCTCCGTTAGACTTCTTAGGCTTATTGGGCTTCTTTGACTTCTCAAGTCTACTACCTAAACTATTTCTATAAACTTCTGGATGGCCGGTCCGCAAGTAAAATGTATCTGCAGTACCAGTAGTTTCAGTTTCAGATGGTTTCTTCAGATTCTCAACAGCTGGTGTCGACTCTTTAGACCCGTTTGTGGACAATTTTGACTTCCCAAGTGCCAAAAACGAACTTTTTCAAGTGTCGTATGAATTCGGGATAGAACTCAAGGTTGCAATGGCATTGTGGAGGTGTGAGATTGAGATCAAACATCTATTTGGGAGCATGACTAGGGTCAGATATGAGTCCAACCAACTTAGTAACAACCATAGCGCTTTCCGCCACATGGTCAATGTCATCGACCTGACTTTATAACTTGTTAGCCAGCTGAATCCTTCTGTATTTGTGTTTAACCAGACCCCCCACCTCAGGAACAGACCTTCCCTCTATTGTTTTGTTAGTTTCTTGTGCATCCGCTGTCTCTTTAGCATCGTAAAACCCTTTCACTATTCACATATTCACCAAACAAACAAATATCAACGATTACTTAAAAAGAAACCAACCATTTTACATTAACTTATATTTATAAAAATAGTAAAAAATGAAATTAGATGGATTCTTACATGGAAGAACGTGTGATGGTCCGAACATCATCTACAGCCGCATTAACCCATGAAAACATGTCTTTTACAAAGGCTAACTGTCTGCGTTCAACATCCATGTAAATGGAGTCAGTCAGGTCGCCATTGAATAGCAAAAAGAAGTAAGTTCTTTGCAAAAAGGACACATTACACTCATGTCAAAATTGTATGATCTCTTTCTGCAGCCTCTTGAACTCTGACCGCCAAGACGTTGCTCTGAAGCTATTTACTACTGGATCCAAACCATTGCTTTTTACCGTCTTCGTCTGCTCCATGCAATCTAATGTTAACAAAAAAAAAAATAGAGACATTAAGACGTGAATTAGTTAAAGGACGAATCGAATTTGTTTAAAAATGTATAAACTCACTTGGTTATCATCAATTTGCTGATCATCCTGAGCCTCAACAGGTTCTTCTTCAATTAAGGTCTTCTTTTCTAATTCTTCATTGTTATGATCAACGGTGCCCTTTTCCAATTCTACACCATAGTTGAAAGTACAACTATAAGGTGTTCCACCATTTTGTGGAGTACTGTTGTGTTCTAGCTTGTTAAGCCATGTAGCATGTATACCATCATTATAGCTTCAACTCTTTGGTAATTTGAAGCTTTGTGGAACCCCTAATACATAATCATCTTCAAAAGAACCGTGTGATTCTATCCGTTTAAATCAGTGTTCTCCATAGATCTGAACTACGAAACTGGCGAGTGTAAGACCTTTTTCTCTCTATGAAGTACTCGGTTCTGCCGAGCTGTTTTCTCAACCTCTGGATCGAATACTAGTGGAAATGACTTCCCTAAGTGTCTTGTATGATGCATGCAACTGAAGAGTTACCTGCACAAAACAAACAAGAAAACCGAGCGTAATACAGAACAATAAACTAAACAAATAGAAAATAAATCTTTTTGGATTTTTTTGGAAACTTTAATTAAACTAAGAAAAATAACACTTTGCGCACGACTCCCCGGAAACGGCGCCAAAATTTATTACTAATTAACTAGTTGCAAGAAAAGTAAAATTCGGTTGTTTGAGAATGATTGTGAAAACAAAATAAAAATTAAGATGTAAACAATTGGAGAAAAGGTGATTCCTCTAGGTTTTGGATTCAAAGTGGCTTCAAGTAATTAGTTTTTATTGAGAAAATCACATAGACATGATTAAGATAATTAATTAGTTTATTATGATAAACGAGGACTAAGTACTTTGATTGCAAAACAACGAGAGGCTATCACACAATTATCAATTATAAATTACCAAACCAAACCCTTTTCCAATAGATCCCAATTAGTAGAACTCTCGGGAATTGAAGGCTAAAGAACTAGGTTTCAAATCAAATATAATCCTTTACAATTCAGTTAAACAAATAGCAAAAAGCATCAAATGCTTAGATTAGTAGATCCAAACAAATAAGAAAACTAGCTTAGATAATCTTACTAACAAGAACCATCTATTAGAGAAGATCACAAGATAATTAGCCACCGGGTACTGTCACATGTATCCCTTTTCAATTTGCATCCCAAAGCAGCCAAAGGCTGCTGCCTTTGTGCGTCCCTCAATACTGCCGTCAAAAATATAATATCCCCTTACAAGAATCCTCCACCCGGAGGAAACCACGAAAAGATTAGCCACTCATGTTCTTGATTTGATCTCCAATCTTGATGTTTGATTGCATGTTTGATGTTAGAATGATGATTGGAATGGTTAGAATGGTAAAAAGATCTCCAAGAATGCTCCAAAAATCGTCCCAGAGGTCCCCAAGAAAAGCTAGAATGGAATGGTGGCTAAAAACCCTATTTTTTATGACTTTTAATGAGTTTCCCGTCTTCCAGCGTCGTAGCCTACACCAGTCAGCACTAGAGCCGTAGGCTACACTACTGCACATTCTGATGTGATCAGCCAAGGGTTTGCTGTAAGCTACTCCAATCAGCAACAGATCCGTAAGCTACGCCGCTGACAGCTTTCTACCAAAACTTGTTTTCTTCATAACTTTTTCATTATAACTCCGTTTTCTTCACCGTTTGCGGCCACATCTTCGTTTTTCGACCCTTTTCCATGTCATCCATTTTAATCTTCAGGTCCAATCCATGAATTTTCTTCAAAACACATCCAATCTTCGTATTTAACCTACAAAACCATGAATTTGCGTAGTTATCTTGTTCAAGCTATATAATCACCCAAAATACAATAAAACCAACCATTTTAATCACATTAACACTCGGGTTTTATCCTCTCCATCAGTGTCTAGAGATTTAGTGCCATGGTAGGATCTGTAACAACCCGACCATGGGGGCTGGAAGATGTAACAGATTGATAACAAACTTGCACAACGGAAGCAACGATAACTAATATTTATTGTTTAATACAAATTCTAATCCAAAATATAATACGCAACTTAAATAAATAAACTAACAAATATGCAGGGACGAATCGCGGCGGTCGTCGAAGCATTTGAGGAGTGTAATCCTCTAGCCGTTCCATACTTCTACCGGCGCTTATCTCTAATGCTCTAGTCCGCAACACTTATAGTCCGAATCTTCTATCATGATAACCTCTAGTTCGCATCTAACAAGTATATGCCTCGCAATGTCATCCATCCGTCTGCAGTACCTGAACACATGCTTAAAAGAGTTTGGGTCAGCAATTACGCTGGTGAGTCTGTGTAAGTAGTTAAGTAAATCCAAAACAGTTTAATAGTTCGAAAAAAGTTTACATAGTTCAAAACATAGTGATGTATAAGTCACACCTCAATTCTAACGCTGAATCCATCTACTCCCATCATGGATTCCCATGGCAGAATATATGCCACAATGGTCCGTAGACCTCAGTGGAGGGTTTTCCGGGCTTTCGGATCCACTGTGCGTGGGGGATTCCCTAAGTAGCACTACCTATATATTAAGTGGCCCAACTCCCTTGGGTTAATGAGTGTGAATCTAGTTTCGGGAGCACCTTGTCACATCAAATAAGTTTACACACACAAGCATATGTTCACCCCAAAACAGTAAAAGAAAAAGGGGAATTACACGAACTCACCTTGTCATGTCACTCAGTTATATATCTTCCCAATGCCTTGAACCTGTCTATCTGTTACATGCCATATTCTATCATGTTCGCAAGTATTAGCGCAAGTAACCAATATCGCGGTTACATGTGTGGGCACGCTTAAGTTCTTTATCCAAACTTCTAATTGTCGAGTTCATCATCTTATGTCCTACTAGTAACTAAATAGCCGATGTTTATGTTATGTTGTTTATATAGTTCTTTGAGTTCCAAATGTCGAGTTAATAACATATAATCATATGTATTGCTTATTTAATTGTGTCATTGTTATAATTGGTCGTGTGCATGGTTCAATGCCTTATTTGCCAATCCTATGATTAATGTTACGAAGGCGCCTTTAATTATCAAGTCGAGTCCCAATCTCTCAAAATCCCAATATTGTATAATAACCAAGTTACACTAATGTCCGCATTATTCATCTTATATCCAATATCCTATGGCCTATGTCTCGATATCTCCATTGGCATTGGTATATCTCACTTAATGTCTCAAGGGTCGTCTATATTACTTGTCCGAATGTTCCATTTATATGTTAGAGTTATGTTTAGTCCGATATAATAAGTTCGCCAATGTCTCACACGTGTTAGCCGTATAATAATATTAGTAGTCTAAATATATGGTTTATGTTCTCGCGATTATACCTCTCGGATTCTTCGGTTTACCGGCGTTGACTGAGCCTTGACCAATGTTTGACTGAGAGTTGACTGAGTTGACCCGTCTCCAACACCAAACCGTCACTTGTCTTGGCCACCATTATACACCATCGACCACCATATGGTTCACCACAATTCCAATTACTGTTTAGTTAATAATAATCAATAATAATAGAGAATAAAAAGGTTTTTGATACTCACTAAACAGGTCAGAATGTTGGCCCGAGTAGAATCCATCCTCGTCGGGAACCCAAGGTCAAACCCCCACCACCACTGCCGCCGCCCTTCTCTTTCCTATATACCACCCGACAACCACCACCACCACATACTACCGCCACCGTCCCTTTCGTATCCCATCATACAACCATCCTCTATGCCTTCGTATGCAGACCGATCGGAACTCCTAACCCAAAAACCTAATCGGAACTGATATGATAATAATTATATATATTTATAATTAACATTGTCCCCACATTTTGAGCGCTTTTTCTTGTAAAACCGTGTAATCCGATACTTAATTGTGTTAAATTTGGATTTGTAGGTTTGGAACGCTAATTGGCGATATTTAAGAAGTAGTGATGATGATCTTGGAAGGAGTGGATGCTCAAGTCAAAACAAGGAGAAAAATATTTCATCAAGAACACATACGGCCCATATGATAAACATACGGCTTGTATCTTATCTTATCCAACATCAAGATTTTCAGGAAAAAAGATACGGCCCGTATGTTAAACATTTGGCCCGTATGTTTTGTCAGACAACATAAAAACCCTAACATCAACTCATTTGAAGGGGGGACGGTTTTGGGGAGCAAGAGTCGGCTGGTCCAAGATGGTTCCACTCGTTTTCACCCATTTTGGAAGACAAAGAAGCTAATCTTGAAGATCTAACACTCCAAGGAAGGAATTAACACTATACAACCCACCTTAGCTTGTTTTGGTTTGATAAACTCTTAATCTTACCATGTTTACTTTCAGTTGTACAAGCTTGGTTGTGTTTTTTTGCTGTAGTTATGGGCTAAAACACTTGTTTCACTTAGATTAGATGAACCCTAGCCAACATTGACAACTAATATGTGATTTTGGTGATGTTTATGTTCTATGTTTACATCAATGCTATGAAAGTTCTTCATTGACTATGCGTGTTCGTTTAACTTGATGCAATATTGAATCTCGTGGATATCTTGTTCATATTATGTTGGAAAACCGTATGAATTAGGATATTTATTCATGAATGTATTATAAAAATGTTTGTATGCATATTCATGGCATTCGACTAGGAATGGTGAATGGGGTTTTGAATATCTTGGATTGTTGAACGAACGTGCATCCTAATATATATGTTTGAGAAAACCATTATATTTGTTATGAACCAATCGTATCATTGTGTATGTGAATTGTAGTTTGTGAAAATAAATATATAATTCATATGCTCGTGTTATGATGTTCATGAGTTGAGGAACTTGCATAGTTATTGTTACATTACGCAATTCGAGGTGGTTCGTATGTGTTTATCGTATTAACTTTCCAAAGAGTTGTGGGATTAGGTAGCCTTGACGGGAGTCTAGTCCATATTTATTACACAGACATGATTATATCATTTGTTCTTCATTGAACGACTTTAGGTGGCTATTGTGTATTTATCGTTCTAGCTTTCCAAAAAATCGTATGATTAGATAGCCTTGATGGGAGTCTAATCTAATTCCATGTTTATGTCTATTAAATGATCTTACCATTAAAACGTATGTGTTGTTAATGTTTGGCTAGGTGGATTCGAAATCTAAGTGATTCCCTTCCTTGATTAGTTATCATCATCTTTGCTTATTCGCTTCCTTAGATTAATTATTAGTTAGTTTTGTTTAATTATAATATTCACAAATCAACCTCTTTGATCTGCTAGATAATGATAAAGGTTTATTATTAGGAGCTACCGTGTCCACGGATCGATACTTGGTTCTTACCCTAGCTATACTATTATACGATATGTACACTTGCCTATTGTGTGTGGTTTAGTTCAAAGTAAGAAATAATTTCTTATATTTAAAACCAAATTGTGTGAAAAATCTTTTTTTTAAAAAAATATCAATATTTCACGCACATCAGGAACCCTAGATTAGAGTGCAGCTGCCGCCATCATACACTCCTCATCAGAACCCTAGACTGAACCTGGTCCTCTGTCGCCGTCTTCACTCCCTCTCTCTGTTTGTCTCTCTGTCTCTCAGTCTCTCTCTCTCTCTCTCTCTCTCTCTCTCTCTCTCTCTCTCTCTCGGCTTCAAGTATCAGAAAGTTGGGTGTAGGTGTGAGGTTTGTTGTCGGGGAAGGGATCCGCCGAGAACCACCGCTTGAGGCGGTGACCGGAAGTCTCCAAGCCTCTCTCCCCTTCTCTCGCCTCACTCCCTCTTCTCATCTAATTGCATGTTTGTGTTATGGTAAATAAAATGAGGGTGGGTAGGTGGGTTTGGTTATAAATATGGGTGAGTGTGTAGATGGTTTCAACAAACCATCTGTAGTTAAATGGTTTTAGTGGGTTTTTGTCACCACAAGGGGAGAACATGTGTCCCCCCTTGGTAACTCACCACTATGGGTTCGGGTTTGGGTTTAAGTTCGTAACGTTTAACGGTTCAGTCTCGTATCGCATACTCATATAATATTATTCCCTCGACAAAATAATTATAAAATACTTTCGGTTTCGGTTTCGTGTTTGTATAATTATTATTATTATTATTACTATTATTATTATTACTATTACTATTATTATTATCTAGTTCCTCGTCGTTTTACTTTTATTCACGAAAAATTATGACCCCTATGACTGGGTTGTTACAGGTCACCTTTCATTAATTTGATTCCAGAGGTTGGTGACTGATGTGTCATCATTTTTACATGTTTTATACACGTATTTCCCACTCTTTTTGTATGTATTCCTGTCTTTATCTTTGCAAAACAGGGATAAATCGTTCCTTTGAGTTAATTAAAGGTATTTGGAGGCAAACATGCAAAACGAAGCGGAAACAGGCGCAATGGGAAGGAATTTGAAGACTTTGAAGACTGTTGCAGATTGTGTACAGTTGTGCTCGTGCCCAAAGTCAACTAGTCAACATTTCCAGCCATCTAGATGAGATGTTCAAGGTGCACGGGCATGTACACCCTAGTGCACGGTCGTGCCATCTGATACGTGCTCCCCGAGACTCCAACAGACCAAGACTGATAGGTATTCGTGCAATATTGATGAGCACGGGTGTTCCCCACATAGTGGCACGGGCGTGCAGGGGACCAGACTTGATCAGAAGGACTTCCAGGACCAACGGACTGTACCCGACTATTGAGCACGTGTGTGTCATCTCTGAAGCACGGGCGTGCACGCCCTAGGAGCTCTATAAAAGGAGACCACCACACATCATTTTGGCAATCCCATTCCACCCGAATCTCTCTCACATTTATGCTATCTGAGGGTTTTGTAAGTGACCTTTGGAGCTTGGGATCACTCCATAAACACTTAGAGAGTGTGAGCTTGAGAGAAACCACATAAAATCATCCCAAAACTCTCTAAATCCTTTAGCAACCCTCACCATAATTTCTCATCAAAATCTATCTAGTGTGATTGTTGTAATGCCATGTCTTGGCTAGGATTTTAGAATGTTGCTAGGGTGAAGACTATCTTGGTATGGATTATATAGTTTATGTTTATTGAGTGATGTTTTGTGTTTTCATTTAATTCTTTCTATTCTAACTTTGATTCTCATTTAATTCTTTCTATTCTAATTTTGTTTGACGAATTAACTAATCAATCATTTAGTATTTGGTCTTGTGGGTGTTTTGATAAGAAGTGGATGGACTTATGAGTGTACCCGTGGTGTGTAACAACCCACACACTCATAAGCTAACCTAATTCCAGAATTAGTGATTAGCCCATTTATGTTTAGAAACATTCACCCTTTGTGGCTTAATCCACTATTATAAAAATCTCACTTAGGGTTGGTACTGTCACACCCAGCCATGGTGGAAACATGAGATGTGACTTCGAAAGGTTTTCAACCACACAAGTCACGCAAACATCAATTTCATAAAATAAGAGATATATTAAAAGACGTCATTGTTTAGCAAAAACCATCATAACATTGTCTTAAGAACCATAATTAAAATGACATTGTCTAATATCATTTATTCAAAATAAGGTTCGTGATATCCCCGAGAAGCTCGTACTTGACTCCAAGTTCCATGTTGCTCAACTAATTGCCTGAAAAATATGAAATTAAAATATGTCAACAATTAAGTTGGTGAGGTTAGGGGTTTTTGAGCTCTATGTAAACCATGGGTGACTGGATCATTGCCTAGCTAAGACAATAATCATTGTTTAACTGTCATGAGCCCGTAACCAAACCTTGACGAATGTTATGCTTCGCCCAGTGTACACTAAAGACAATGAATGTAAAGTGAAATACAAGCACTCTTTTGATATCTGTCATTTGGTTAGAGCGACTAACCAATAGTGGGGGTGTCAACCCAATAGATCTATTCTGGTGTTTCATGGCTAAGTCCATAGCTAATGGTTACAGTAAAATGTATGACACGAGGGCTTATGAGTACTCTGAACCTTTATGTCTCATGATCACATAATAGTCAAAATGTAATTGAACTTGTACGCATGTTTTCCCCAAAATGTATGAAAACAGTAAAAATGGGGTCGTGGGAACTCACCTGATGTTTGAATGCTACAACTGACTGAGTCTGACGCGGGTATGTTTGAACAAAAGTGCCCTAGATTCAAACAAGGACAACTTAAGTATATGTGTTGTACTGTCTACCATGCAATTGTTCACTCGACTTGTATGTTTATGAACTATGTGTTGTAAAAGCACATTTTTGTCGTTATTTGTGGCTATAATTTACCTTTTTATGGCAAAACCGATGTCTTGATTTCTCGTGTGCTACACGTGTGCTAGTTGAAAGTGACACATTAACATGTTTTCGGCCATTTCATATAAAAGACAACATATACATGTGTTTTTTCCCTTGTTTATACACACATCTTGGTTATTAACATATGTTTTTCAAAGGTTATTGTTATAAAGCTCATTTAACACATGTTTTCCGGTTTTTAACTTATGTTTACTAAATCGCCATTTTTCCTATGTTACATTCTAAGTTCTAAAAACGATTTTTGTGGCCTCTACATGAGCACACACATACTCGTGGCATGTGTGCGAGTATGTGGACGCCCATATTCGAGCTTTTTAAGTATTGTGTGCATGTTATGCATGAATGTATATATGTGTATGTATATATGTATGCTTATCATCATGTGAGCCTCTAGATCGACATTAAACACTTTGTGTCCGTTCACATGAGTGTGTGCATGAGCGATAGGGATCGGGTGAACACTATAATCAACTAAGATATGGAAAAACAAGAGATTGGGACAATCTTTAACTTACCAAGGCGCAAATCGGTTTCTATAAGGAAAGGATCGATGGTCTTGTTTAATCTCTCGAGCTATAGCCTCCACTAACTTGTCATTACATGATTGAAGCTTGGATTGATGGTCAATAGTCAAACAATGATTCGGTTGAACCTTTGGGGTTCTCGGACGAAGGTTTAAACAAAAGGAAAGGAGATTTTTTGTGTGTTATGGTGTTGTGTTCATGTGGCTTCCCCTTGGTTCGGTTATATACACCAAAGAAAGGGAGAGGAAAGGGTTGGATTGGCTAGTAATTGAGGTAAGTCAACATATGGATTTCTAATGTTTCATAAAGGTGCTCTTCCATTTTAATCTAAGAGGCTGTTTGGTAGCCTCTTAATGAGGCTCTTAACCATTCAGCGCTGAAAGATTCAGCATTCAGTGTGTTTGTTTCAGCTTCTAAATGGAATGGTTAAGTCTGAATCATTAAGATTAGGGATGTTGCTGAACCATTAAGCACTGAACTATTAAAAGCTGAACTAGGCTGAACCTTAATGAGGCTCCCCTACCAACGTGGGACAAGAAAACTAACCATTAAGAGGTCCAACTTAATGATTCAGCGCTTAACCATTCAGACCTCTTAATGATTCAGCACTTAATCAACCAAACAGCCCCTAAGTGTTGACTTGAGTTTTTGGCTTGTTTATGTAGGGTGGTTCTAGGCCGACTTTAGGAATAAGCATGGACTAACTAGGAAGGTCAAATGGCATGGGAAATGCTTGTGGGAAAAGGTATTGTCTATGTTGGTGTTATACCTAAATGAGAGTGTATAATGGATAAAATTAGTGAGTAGATTATGAGTGTGTGTGTGTGTGTGTGTATGTATGTATGTATGTATGTATGTATGTATGTATGTATGTATGTATGTATGTATGTATGTATGTATGTATGTATGTATGTATGTATGTATGTATGTATGCAACCGTATATGTATGTATGTGGGTGATTGTTTGTCACACTCTAAGCATATATATATATATAGGTTAAGACTTGTGTAGAAAGTGGGATTTATCTAAGAAGTGTAAGAAGCCATAGAATAATGACAAGTGGCATCAATAAGTTTAATGGAAAAGGTTATATTGGTAATTAACAAATTGTGTTTTATCCTTTAATATAAAACAATTATTATAATATTAATTAGGTATTTATGTTTAGTTATTAATCATTCCTAATATCATGGGATTTCAAAACTGAAATCATACGTAAATCTTCAACTTTCCGGCCATCATCATATATTTTTCATTCCATCAATCTTCATATATTTGACTTCATTTCTCATGATTAATTCACTCTATTCACGTCCAGATCCAGATTCATATTTCACAGTGTTTTATCGACATACCACATGAACTTAAAACACTATTGTTTGAATGTCCAGAATTAAAACACCAATGATTGAACGTCGAGATCCAGATTCATATTCGCAGTGTTTTATCGAAATATCACATGAACTTAAAACACTATTGTTTGAATGTCCAGAATTAAAACACCAATGTTTGAACGTCCAGATCCAGATTCATATTCGCAGTGTTTATCGAAATATCACATGAACTTAAAACACTTTTGTTTGAACGTCCATGAACTTAAAACACACCAATAAGAACATACAGCAACCTGCAAACCTAATTGGAACTATAATAACTCGATCGTCCATTTTACAAGACACCATCACGTTTTACTAAACTTTTATACAAATCGAAAAAATAAAACTTGGACTAAAAACACCACGGGGTGATTTACTTGAATGAACCTTCATCCTTATAGTTGTAAAACACCACAATGTGCTTCAGATGAATGCTAGACTAGGTAAGAAAAGAGTTTATGAAGAAGGTAGGAAAGGATCTTTATGAATAATGATAAGGATGTTATTTTTCATTATTTTTGGTGATGTAGTTTCCTTTTTGTAGAGGTTTTAGAGGAAAGAATGTATTGGAATTGAGTAGATTACTATTAATTGAATAGTTTCCTTTATCAACGGTTTTTTTCTTTTTTAAAACACGAGTAGATTACTATTATACCCCTACACTTATTAATTATACAATAATTATAAAACACTAATTACAATCATGCCATTCATTTAATCTTGACCATCAATAATCTAATCCAAGGGCCTAAAACACTTCCTACACTTCTTAGAAAAACACCACTTTCTACATGAACCCCACCCTATATATATATATATATATATATATATGTATATATAAACATGTGATTTGTGTGTGTGTCTTGTATAAGATAGATAGTGTCCAAAATCAACACACATTCTTTTGTCTTGTGAATGATAGAGCCGAAAAGGTAGGGAAAGAACATGATGATTTTGGTTAGTTGACTTGCATGGGTTGAGGGCATTGTATGGTTTACTTCCATTGTAGGTAATGAGCTTTCCTTGGGACTTTGGATTGTGTTTTGACCATGTTGTGTGATCGTGGATACATGTTTGCATGTGGGAATGTATTTGTTTAGTTCTAATACCCAAAATTGTCTATATGGATCGTGTGTGTGTGTATAGATGTCCATACACTTGTGTTTTCAGAACTTGTTTATGTGTGTACATGCATAGGTATGTCCATATATTGTTTGGTATGGGGGTTAGGTTATGTTGATTATGATTAAACTTCCCACACATGAATATGTGTATATATGGCAAAATGTCATGTAATTTAGTGATGAATCCATCGATTGATGACAATATGTTTGTGTTAGTTTGTTGATACCACAACAATGTCATGTGTTAATTTGTTTTTGAACATATTTTGAGTGGATTCGTTAGTTCATGATACATATGTCTTGAAGATAAAATCAATGATTCTATGATTTTATGTGTTGGTTGTTCACAAAATGTCTTGTGAATGTCCGGGTTTGCATGAGTAAACGGGACTTTGTGATGCATGAGACTCGGGGTGATACATGCATTGTAATAAAATGTCTAATGCATAACTGAAATGGACAAAATGGTGAGAGTGTGTACGGATCTTGACCTGGAAATCTGGCAGGTGTCACATGTACGGTCTATATACTTGGTCCTAGTAATAATCCAAGACTTGGTTTTGCGACTTAGCTTCATGGTCTATGAGTTAGTTCTGGCGCAGACCAAGAATTGGTGAACCCATGTTGGAAGTGAACGGTCTTTATTCTCTTCCATTACTATATTGCCGCACAATTAGTAATAGGCCAATCACTTTTTGAAAAGTTAATTAATTCAAGTAGGGAATGAGCGTGAGCGGGGTAGCCATGACTCCTCTATGAAGTCAAGTGGTAACTTTTTCGGCCATGCTCCGGCCGCCGGCAAGTTATTCATAAAAGTTTAGAGTCGTTTGATGTCAATATCGCAACACTGGGAGGTGAGTTCTTCGAGGTTTGTTCGACACAGTCTCGGGTGATCATCCCCTCATTGTTGAGAGGTGAGTTTACCGGTTTGGGAGACCCTCACAATAACAAATGAGAACACAAATCGTCTTTATATTTATGCTGTAATGCGCGTCTTAGACACGTCACTCGACTAAACATCTACTATTAATCCGTACCAAGACAAGTTGGATCCCTAGGCAACACTTTTCTTTAGACATTGGTTTTCTTTTTGGTTATTCTCGTTCTCTCTCATTTTTATTGATCTTTATTTTTACTTTAGCAACTTGAAGCTGAGTAGGGGAAGTCGTGTCTTGAGGTTCGATACTCGGTACTTGCTTGTATCTATACTATACTCGATAGGTTCATTTGCCTATTGTGTGGGTTTAGAACGTGTAGCATTTATCGTTTTATTTTATAAATTTAAAACTTGAAAAAAGTGTCTCATCTTAATGTTTTGACTTAATTACCTTTTTCACCAAGTTTTTGGTATTCCCACCAGGAACATGCCTTTTTAAGAAAAAGAAGTTTAAGTCACTAAAATCACACGACATCAAGTTTTTGGAGCCGTTGCCGGGGACACGACATATTTCATAGAAAGGTTTTAAGTTGCTAAGATAACCCGTTTGCCTAGTTTTCTTTATTTTGCAGGATAGATCATCGAGTTGTAGAAAATGGCTGCTATGTTCAACAAGGACGTGACTATTGTGGTGGACCTCCTTTTCCCCACAGTTGTAAAGACTACCTATTTTGTATTCTTCCATGTAGCTATTGTGATGGACCTTCTGACCCCCATAAATGCGAAGAATACCTTTCTCCTTGTCTTCCCAATTTTGACAGTCATAATTCTTACCCTTGTGAACCCTCTCCATATTCACCTTCAAACGAACCTCCTCCACATTTACCTTCCTACGAACCACCTCCACATAACCCGTCACCATTTCCATACTATCATATACCACCATTTTTTTATTCTTAAACTTTTTCACCTTATCCTTTTAAAGAAAAATACCACCATGAAAATTCACCACCATTTTTGCCATCTCCATCACCAAACCCTTTCTCCGAGTCTGAACTCGAGCCTATGCCCGAGTCCGAACCTCCTCTCATCGACTTGGAGAAGTTTGCTAAAAATCTTGAGATAGTCAAAAACTATCTTTTGGAGAAATTTGCAATGGAAGATTAAGAAAAAGAAGTTTAAGTCACTAAAACCACACGACACTAGTGACCCGGCGAAATTATCGGATTTTAGGCCGATTAATCTTATTGGTGTCATAAGCAAGATCAGGTCAAAAGTATTGGCGAACCGTTTGAAGATGGTGATGGGTAAAGTTTATTCATAAACTCAATCAACATTTTTGACGGGTCGATATATTTTGGATGAGCCTTTAATGGCTAATGAGGTTCTTGCGTGGGCGAGGAATCGAGGGAAGAAGATGTTTTTGTTTAAGATTGATTTTGACAAAACGTACGATAATGTTAATTGGGATTTCTTATTATTAGTTCTCGAAC
Organism: Ambrosia trifida; assembly: GCA_028751855.1. Lineage (NCBI taxonomy): Eukaryota > Viridiplantae > Streptophyta > Magnoliopsida > Asterales > Asteraceae > Ambrosia > Ambrosia trifida. The sequence continues at coordinate 80,134,076 of CM054131.1, read as the reverse complement.
ATATGGATTTTCCTTTGTTATGGCGTGAATGGATTCGTAGGATTTTGGTTTTGGCTAGATCTTCGGTATTAGTGAATGGGTCGCCAATGTATGAGTTTGCTTGTCAAAAAGGAATACGTCAGGGTGGTCCAATTTCTCCTTTATTACTCATTATTTTGATGGAGACGTTTTCTAGTTTAATGAATAAAGCGAGTGATATTGGAGCTTTTGAAAGGGTTTGTCTTCCTAATGATGGCCTGACTTTAACTCATTTGTTGAACGCCGATGATGAGATGTTAATGGGGGAGCGGTCTAACTTCAATTTTGTGAATATGAAAAGGATTCTTAGGATTTTCTTTTTGTGTTCCGGATAGAAGAATAATTTACATGAGTTGGTTTTGTATGGTGTTGATGTAGATATTGAAGAGCTGAAGGCACAAGCTGATGATTTAGGATGCAATGTTGGTACTATTCCATTTCTGCATTTGGGTATCAAGGTAGGGGCGAACATGCATAGAATCGTGAATTGGGAGCCGGTGGTGAATACGTTCAAGTGGAGGCTTTCTGTTGATGCACTATTATGTGGACGTCACTGTCGAATAGACTAGGGTTGAGTCGTGTATTGTATTACATGAGATTGTGGTGATCCATAAGGGCATTATATGGATCTGATGCATTTGTAAATATAGACCAAAATCTAAGCTAGATTCGACCGTTTGTGATGGTGCGAATGTGGAAAAGTTCCACATTCGACCTCCTTAAATGGGCGAAGGTGGCTTATGGTTTTGGATTATAAATAGCAATCTCATGTGTTGGTTTTCATTTTGTAGATTTGAGTTTATGCTTTGAATGCTCTCAAGGGGGAGGTCATGCCCAACCTCCCCCGGCCCGAGATAGATGTTTATCCTACTGATGACAGTGTCTGTAACCGTTTCTGAATTAATACGAATCTGTGATGACTTTGTTATCGTATGTTTCTGTCTCGTCTCGAATCTCCCGTCTGAAACCGAGTTGTTTTCGCTTATTCGATCCTTGAATTCGGTTTTTAACCGGATTCTCACTTTCCAAGTGGAAAGCGAGCACTTTATCTATTGGTGGCTGGGTTACTTTGATTAAATCGATGCTTGACAGTTTACCTACTTATTATTTTTCATTATTTAAAGCGCCACGGATGATCATTAATGTGTTGGATGGTTTGATTAGATGCTTTCTAGGGGGAGGGTCGGATGACGTAAGGAAGATGAGTTGGGTTTCATGGGAGATGGTTACAAAACCAATTCGTGATGGAGGGTTGGGTTTAGCAAATCTTGAAGTCAGTAATAATGCCTTATTTAGGAAATGAATATGGAGGTATTATACCAAACATAATTCGATGTGGAGAAAGGTGATTGTTTCAATTCATGGCTCATCCGTAGTTGGGGCATTGTGCCGATCAATAATTCTCTTACGGGTGTGTGGAAAAATTGCGCTTCTTTCTGGAACAAGTTCAGATAGGAGGCGTTGGGTTTAGTAGCTTGCTTCATGGGAAAATAGGAAACGGGCAACATATTTGTTTTTGGTTGGATACGTGGTTGACTTCGGAACCGCTTAAGGATAAATTTCCATGCTTATTTTCCCTGGAAAAAAAAAACAAAAGTGTTTCAGTTTGTAACAGGATTCGGACAAACGGTGCCGCTCAGGTTTTAAAGTGGGAGTGGAGGCAATTACCTGTGACATCCGAAGAGGTTACGAGCAAGCTTTCTTTAGAGGTGTTATTACAGGAGGTTACACTGGAGTATAGGAAAGATTGCTGAAAGTGGTGTGATGGCTCGAGTATCGGCTATACGGTTGCCTCGATAAAAAATGGATGGGGAGTTCGATGTTGTCTGATGGTGGGTTTGGTTTTACATGGACTAAGTGGTTTCCACTTAAATGCAATATTTTTATATGGCATACTTTTCTGGATCGATTACCTACTAAGATGGCTCTGATAAAACGTATTATACGTGTGGATAATCACCTTTGTGTTTGTTGCGAGAGCAAGGAAGAAACGGTGGAACACATACTTACAGGATGTGTGGTTTCGGCTAGAGTGTGAAATGGGTTATCTAGATGGTGTCACCTTCTAGATATTTATGTTTTTCATGTCAATGATTTGGTAAACATGCATGATCTTTGCGGTGCTTCGGGGAACAAGAAAGTGGTGATTCACAGGGTTATCATTATTGCGTGTTGGCGGTTATGGAAGGCTAGGTATGATATAGTTTTTTCCGGTAAGGAGTCGAACGTGGCGGACATGATCGCGGATATCAAGACCTTGGGTTTTTTGTGGTATAAACATAGGTTTAAAGGAGGTGTCGTTGAATGGGAGAGGTGGTGTAATTTCGATTTAATGTAATTGGATTGTATGTTTCGGTTTTTGGCGTGCTATTTCCGCCTTGGTGATAGCTTGTCTTTCTTTGGTGTTCAATGAAAGTCAATTTTCAAAAAAAAAATTAATGATTTAATTTTTAGTTATGTATATAAGATTTACTAGATTATCCTTCGGGAGCTTCCCGGATTAGACAAATCTAATATGAAGTGACAAAATGTGTGTATAATAAAAGGAATAGATCGTTTTTAAGATATTCTTTTTTAAAGGATCAACAGTCGATAACTTATAAAACCTACTTATAATTCTATGTGTGCACATCTTGCTCAGGTGAAGTCTATGTACAACTTTGTCACTTTCTCAAGACATTCTAAATCCGTGATGTGAACCTGAAAAAAAAACTACCAAATTGGTATCAAATGATATGTTATGATGATGATTGCTTTAAGAGGCGTGCATTGTGGGGTGATTAATTATCACTTAGACCATGTGTAGTGGGGGTTAAATTTAAGACCCCAAAATGGGACAAATTGTGACATGTGGCAGTCCAGTCAGCATGATGGCCTTAAAAGGAAATAAGGTGTAGTGGGGGCTTTAAATTTAAGGAACCAAATATTATTTTATTAAAAAAAACAAATATGAAAAACATCAAAGCCACAAACAAAACCCCCTACCCCCTCTTCTTCTAATAATATCACCCTTCTCAGATCTATCCTTTCATCCGTCATCACCCCCATGTAACATCACACAATTTTTTTTATATATATATAGAACTCCCTCGTTTATTCATCCGATTCATGTTTACATTATCTTTCCCATCCATTTTATTAATTTTTTTGTTTAAATAATGACTTATAATCAATATTAAATTGGATTTTATTAAAAATTCTGATTTAAAAACGTTAAAAAATGTTTGCCTGATCCAGGATTCGAACCCGAGTCCCTGGCGGGCTAAACCTTAACCACACCACACAAAACACTACACCATTTGGTGTTTTGTGATTTTAATTAAAACCAATTAAACTTAAACCCTTTCAAGGTCCCTTAGTCAAACCTGAAAAGTCAAACGTAGTCTCCTAGTCAAGTCAAGTCAAAGTGTTAGTAAATATGGTCTCCTAGTCAAGTCAAAGTGTTAGTAAAATGGTCTTCTAGTCAAGTCAAAGTTGTTCCTAAATTCTAGCCTAGTCAAAGTAGTCCCTAATTACAACTCCAAATTATACACTATAAATACTATAGTCTACCATTCAACTCTTTATACCATTCAATAAAAAAAAACATTATTATCCCATCTCCCATATACTAAAGTTTTCATCCATCATTATCTCCTCTAGCTAGTTCCGAGTTTTCCAAGGCATTATTACTAATTGTTTGCACGCTCAATAAAACGCACGAACTCATTATGCACCTAAGGTGAGTTTACATAGCCCATTTTCCATTCACTATTTTTTTTTGGGGTGAAACATGTTACAACATTCAATTTACAATTCAATCACAAGTGTCTATGTATTATTCTATGTTGCATTATGTCTTAAACATTACTAGGGTAAGCACAATATTCTAGCATAATCATTAACATTGATCAGCCGACGGTATACAATGATAGATCTATTGGACTGACAATCCCACCCGGATACGTGTACCTCCTACATAGGTAGCGTAGGTGATTGTTATCGAATTTATAACATAATCGAGTGAACCATGAGCGTATGGGATGGACCACAATATTCTAGTCACAAGGTTTGATTATGCACTCGATTTACCCGATTGTTTTGTTTTCACATATGGACTAGACTTGTCATCACACTCGAATTGTACAAGTTTTTATTCAATTATCAAAACCTATGTAATTCTCACCAACTTTTTGTGACACCCGGCAAATTCTGGTTAACAACGTTGTCTGGATTAAAGTCTACCTTAGCGAGTCACGCGTATGTTATACTTAACGAGGGTTAGCGAGATAGCTAGATAGGACATACGTGCATTGTCTCGGGTTTGAGACAACTTACAAAACGTTTTCTAGTCCGGTTTGGGACTACTTTCACATCTCGGGTTATGAGATGCTTTGACTCCTTGTGTGGGTCGGGTTTTGACTCCTTGTGTGAGTTAACGTGTGATTGCATGATTAGTGAACCTCGGACGTTGGTGAATAATAAACTTAGGTGTCTCGGTGATATCTGACAACTTATGTGAAAACCATACGTGATTATGTGAACCTAAACCGGACACGTTAATAAAAATTATTAAAAGTGGAGCGTGAGGTTGATTAGGGTCTTAACGCATGGGGTTACACTTGTTATGGTCCGAAATAACGAAAACGTCGAAGGATAACGCGTCGGGAGGCGAAACGAGGCAAAAGCGCGCCACCCGGACCTGTGAGCGGCCGCTCACAGGCTCCGAGCGGCCGCTCGAAGGGGACTGACGGGTTTAAACCGCCTCAAACTCATATTTAAACATCCTTAACTCCCATGCAGCCCTCATACTCAACCCTAATCGCCCCCTTACTGCCCCACACGAATATTTCACTCCAAAAACTCCTGCTAAGGCTTAAGATCATCAATTGGGAGGCTCCAAGGCGCGCGATTGATTGATTTGAAGAGCTAAGGGTATAACTCATGATTTCTTACGCTTTTTACTTTATGTTTTATTGTAAAAATCATATAACAAGTTTGTCCAGGTCTGAATGGGTTTAATAAACATTAAAACATGAGTCTTTTTGAAGATTAAACGGATTAAACCTATTAATAAACGCGTAGTAACATCATAGGATGCTTGTTGCGCAAGTTATTGGTGTTTTGATCCTAAAAGCTTTGATCTTGACAGGTTTGATAATAGGATCTGATGGGAATAGGTATTAGGAAAGTTGTATGATGATCATTAGGTGTTATTGATTGATAATATGCAACTAGGGTTTGATATAATTGATAATATTGTACGATCAGAATCTGGACAGATTCTGAAAGTCCACTTGTAGGGTCTGTTTCGTGGCTTGAAAACAATTGGTTTGATCGATTCTTTGCATGAATGTAACGTACAAGGTCTTAGCTTTTCATAATGGGTAAAACCATCAAATTTGGACATCGTTTGAGTCGTTTTTGGAATTTTAATTGATTAGGGGTCATATCAGATGTTCGGATTTGTAAATTGGGCTAACTTTAAATGGTCATAACTTGAGATTTACAAGGAATTAGATTATGAAATTTTTACAGTAGGTCAATACTGGAAAAATAGAGCTTTTACAAGTGGATTCATCTCGTTTGGATGAATACACAATTTTTAAGAATTTTCCTACTAAACTGACCTGTTGAGGAGATTTTCTGGACATAGCTGTGTTGTACGAATTTTCATAATTTTTGTGTTTGGAATTGAGACAAAACAAAAATAGGTATTGTCGAGTGAATCCCAAAGTAAATTCAGTAAAAATTTGGGAGGTTAACTCACTGGTTTGCTATTTTAAATAAATTAGTTTTGATGGCGCACAATCTGTCCTGAAAACACAGGTTGTGTATTATGTGCTTCTGTGATTAATTGAAGTCTTAGGTGGTATGGAATTGACATGTAACTGAAGTACACTTGTCTGAGACACATACGGAATGTAGAAACTAATTGTAACCAACGTATTCACCAACGGGTCCGTAGGGTTTACTATTGCATGTAGAATCACTAGGCGTCGCATACACACTTTTGAACATTTAAAACGCCTTGGACAAACGAGTTATATGGGTAATGATATTACGCCTATACTCACTAAGCGACACTGTTATTAGGGTGTCGGTAGCATATATTGCTTGCTGTTCGGATTCTTTGCTTGCACGTTAAGGTGAGTTTACGGCCCCTCTTTTAAACTGGTTTACACTTTTCGGGGGAGAAAACATGTGTTAAAACGATTATTTGGTAATTACTGTCATACTATGGGTTTACACTGTGTACTACACGATCTTTGGAAGTCCCGGGGGGAACCATGAATGTGCGGGTTTGCACAACGGGGAAATGTGAATAGCGCTATTGGGAGTGACCAACCCCGCTCATCGACTTGGAGGGTCGGCGGGTGCATATTGTCTCAAACAGGAACAACAGGAACAACAGGAACTACATCGGGCATACTTTTGGTATTCGCGTTAGTAATGGTTTTCCAATCGTGGTAGTAACAAAACATACGCCTAGCTAGCGTACACTGGTTTTCGATTTGTTATAGTATGGACAGGTTGACTTGGTACTTGGATACAAAACCTGTAAACTCACCAGCATTTTTGTGCTGACGTAAACTTTTACATGTTTTCTCAGGTCGCTAAGGTAGCACAATGGAACTAGGGCGCATGCGTCTGCACGGCGTCTAGTTAGAGTTGCATGGTTTTACAAACGTTGAACATTGGTTTACTATTGAATATTGTTTTGAATAAGCTTCCGCTGTAAACGGGAATTTTAAACATTGTTTTGAAATTGCATTATGTTCATTTTAGACTTGTTTATTGTGATCGTTGGTTTGGATCCTGGTTTGTCATGCGCCTCGCGGTAAAACTCCGCAAGTGGATTTTGAGGGTGTGACACTTTTGTTGACCCAAAATATTTTCAAACTTAACATGTTTCAGGTTATGGCTTATTCGAAGATTAGAGTTAATGCTTGAAGATGCGTAGCTAGTATTTTTCATTTTGATGTACAAATTTTTAGAACAATTGTATGTAGTTCATTTAAATCATTTATTGAAACTTATTATTTACCATGTGCTATTGAACAATCATCAATACGTGGCATCCCGATGTTTCCGCCATCGGTTAGGGTGTTATACCCCACTCACACAAACACACACAGCCACCACCAGCAACCCCCGATCGCAATCACTAGCACAGTTGAAGATACATCTTCCTCTTCCACTTTCTTTTTAAATTTAAAACAAATAATAATAATACATGGAGGCTTTTGATTGGTTGATGGAATTGATAATACAATGCTAAAAATTTAACGAGGGAGAGGTCTTTTGCCATGTTAGCGCCCTAGGGGCGGTGGTGATGGCACTAACCGGCGCTAATTTCCAATTCACGCCGGTTTCGTGCTGCACTACAGATGGTCTTATCAGATAGAGATTTAACTGGTGTCTAAGAATCATATGGTACATTTAACAAGCATAGCAACATTTGTGATCAATGTTCCAGCAACACCAATCAAAATAAAAAAAAAAAAATCTTACCAAACTGATTACATATATGAATATATATATATGTAGTTAGTAGGTTCTCATATGTAATAGTAGGTTCAAAAACATATATTCTATCTTAACATGGTTAGTGACTTGCCTAGACATAATTAATAATTTACCTAAACAAATTGTGGTTTTTTCTTCATAAAAAAACCCACTAAAAAGTCTTTTTTTTTATATCACTATGTTGTTCGTTGAAAAGATAATAAAAAGCTCGTTAATTTTGTGTATTTTTTAAAAAAAATGTCTTATATAAAAGTTACTAACGGTTAAAAATTGTGAGAGGAAGATAAAGATAAGATATAGATATTAATTAACATATTTGAAATTTTAAAATAATAGTTAATAGTTATATTTATTTAACATATAATTAAAAAAATAATTTTGAAGAGAAATCACGGGGTATGAAGGCCTTACTTAATGTCATGTGGCATACCCTTTCCATCTATCTATTATAATAATTGAAAGCAATAAATCTCACATGACACTCAAATAGGGCATCATCCCCCTTGAGTGTGTCATGTGGCATTAATTGATTTTAGGAAAAAAAATTAAAAAAAAAATTGATTTTTCTCTCTCATGTTTTCATCCATATTTTTAACATTAATATCTTTTATATATAAGATTTTTGAAAGAAAAAATTACACAAAATTAACGAGCATTTTATTATCTTTCCAAGATGTACCATAATATATAAAAACGGAGAAAAAACGACTATTTTTTGCGGGGTTGTTTTGTTCATACAGGAAAAAAAACACAAAGTGTTCAGGTAATTCATTAATTATGTGTAGGCAAGATACTAATTATGTTCAAATCAGTAAATATGAATTCTCTTTTAAACATGTGTTAGCAGTGGAGTTGTACATTGTTTTAAGTTAGGTATTAATATTTGAGTTATACATTGTTTAAGGTTAGGCGTTAACATTGGAGATACATTGTTAATTGTTTTAGGTTAGGTGCTACCCGAAACTTTACTGCATGTAACTGTAAAGGGCATCATTCTATTTCATATGTAAAATGGATATGTCATATTAGATTTCTCAACCTCGAGACGTTCCCAGGGTATAATCTAGTTATAGGGTAGGGTTCAAATAGGAACCAACCCTTAAGTAGGAACTATAGGAACCAATCTGAGTCATCCATCTTCAATGGCATGATTGTAAATAAGTAAAACTTTAATTAATTGTTATTTTAATAAAGGGGTATTAATGTCTTTTGTTCAATATCATTTATTAGGTAATTAATAAGAAACTCATGTATATTTGGAAACAAAAAATTAGTATTTATGGTATACCAAAACGTATTTATTGTATATATTATTAAAATTATATCTCGGTATATATACAACAGTGTACATTGGTGTATATTCGTTTTTTCATTTATCATCATCACCGACACAAGATATACATTGGTGTATATTCGTTTTTTCATTCATCATCATTCAACATCATCAACACAGATATACATTGGTGTATATTGGTTTTTTCATTTATCATCATCAACATAGATATACATTGGTGTATATTCATTTTTTCATTCATCATCAACACAGATATACATTGATGTACACAGATATACATTGGTGTATATTCGTTTTTGAAGTGTACATTGGTGTATAACAGTTTTTTTTTGTTCATTCATCATCATCATCAAACACATATATACAACGGTGTACATCAGTTATACATTGATGTATATCATTTTTTTTCTTTTCATTCAACATCATCAACACAGATATACATTATGATAAGAAACTCATAATTTTCATACATTATGATAGCTTCGTCCAACGTTCTAAACTTGGCACCTACAAATGGTTTAACATCGTCTGGTACAACAGGCGTCCAATATCTCGTCCCACCGAGAGACTCATATACGTTGCTCGACGAGGAACCTACAATAAAAAAATGTAAAATTAAAAATGAATTTTACAATATTTATAAAATATAGTTAGACATGCTACAACTCATATACGGTACACCTGTGTATATTGAGTAACACACAGGCTGTGTCATACTGCATATTCCATTTTTTATAATGAATATATACCTGTGTATATTTAACGTCAAACAAAATACTATCAGTTTATTATAACGGCTTTTACCACCTATAATACACTTGTGTATAATAATTAATAGATTTGTTGTTAACTGGTGTATAACAACTAAGAAACTAAGAAAAATCTTATTGTATCTGTACAACCCCAATAACTATATATGATACATCAGTGTATAACTCTTTACTCATTCCAATTCTGTGCGTAAAATATGACTTACAGAATACATAACAACTATTTTGCAAATCAATAATAAACCACACTATAAGGCTAATCCAACTAGAAATCACAAAAAAAAAACGTGATTCTCGCACGAAAAACAATTAAAAAAATAAAAACAATACATAAATACCTTGATTTTCAACACTATTTAGAAACAAAGCTTGTGATTGTGTTTCATGATCTTCTATCACATGAGATTGTGATTCAATGTTTTCATGTATAGAATTATTATCCATAACTTGGAAATCTGAATCGTTGGCCGATTTTAGATTCTTTTAAATCGAAAGTTTTTTCAATTCAATCAATTTAAATCTTCTGAATTCGATTGGAAGTTATTTCGATTCAATCGAATATAATCGAACGTGATTTTTTTATTTGGGATTAGAGATGATAATAGGTTGAGAGATTTAAGGAAAGTAAAAAAAAACTTGCATATTAATTGCAGGAAGATAATAAACTGCCATATATAAAACTTTTAATTAAATTAAAATATAATATTTAATTGTCTAATTACATAACTACCCCTTAGATCAAGATCAAAGATGAATGGCTCAGATTGGTTCCTAAGTTCCTAACTAGGGTATTGGTTCCTATTTGATCTTTTTCCTATATATATATATATATATATATAGATTAACTAGAGCCGTAGTTACCCATGCGTCGTCGCGGCTTGCGAGACGTGTTTTACACACGTGCATTGTCACGAGATGCAGGTTGAACTCCATACATATCGAAACAGTTAGGTTGGTTTTACCAAATAAATGTTTTGTTGCTAATGTAATTTCATTATCAATTGACTGTATACCGCCTTGTTGACAAAAGTTATAAAAATGAATACGGTATCGTTGTCCATATTTACTCAATACTGATTCGGTTCTCCACAATAAAAAAATGACATTATACTTGTACTAAACCGGTATTGAAAGTGCTAATTTGGTACGATTACCGGGTACCAAATATTGATCCCTAAACACAAGTATCTAGTATCAAATAAAAAAGGGGTTTTACATTAAAAAAATCTAGTGCATGAATTAAGAACGAAAAAATAAAATTTGTCTATGTTAGTAAAATAGGGGTAGTACATGTTGAAGAAATAAGGTGGTGCGCACTAGTGAAGGATCCCGTTTTCAATAACATATAATCTATCTATTATAATAAATCAAAGCCTAAAATCCCACGACACTCAAAGAGGACAATCTTCCTTTTAAGTGTGTCATGTGGCATGTCATATCATTAGTGGCACATGCACTTTCCTCCATGTTTTTCAAACGCTAATAACTTTTTTATATGACATTGTTTTGGAAAACAATTACACCAAATTATTGAGCATTTTATTATCTTTCTAACGAGTACCATAATGTTATACAAAAAACGAAAAAAGAAATTCACTTTTTATGTGGTGATTATTGAAATAGATACTTAAATCATGTATGAGTGAAGAAAATAGTCGGAAACATGAAAAGATGATTGATTGTGTATCCATAATAAAGATTGAACATGTATTTCATTATTTAACAAATGCTCACTTTACACATTAGAATCGTCTATCATCATCGTGACATATCATTTGATACCAAATTCTTTTAAAAAAAAAATTTGAAAAAATGGCCTATTACTTTTATAGTACACATATTTTATCACATCATATTGGATTTGTCTATCCCCTAACGCTCCGTGGGATAACCTAGTACAGTAATAAAATAAAGGGGTTTTACATTAAAAAAAAAACAATAATAACAATAAACATTTTATTCTTAAGAAAAATATAATACAATAATAAAATATTAGGTAAATTTCGTTGAATTAATATATACATAATGTTTCTAGGTAGACACAAGTATTTTCTATAAAAAAAAACTGATGGATACCACTAGGGGTGCAAATGAGAGATTCGCTTGATAAAAAGCTCGAAACGAGTCGAGCCTTATTGAGCTTGAGCCTAAAACAAATCCCGTTTACTTATCAAGCCCGAACTCAAGCATGACATATGAAGCTCACCAGGCTCGACGAGCCTTAGTGTTAGCTACGAAGAAAGAAAGAGAAACAGAGAGAGGATTCGATCAAAACATAGCTGATTTTATTATTGATTATGATACCTTTATTTATACAAAGCTAGCTACAACAATTCCCACCAAAACTAACTAACTATAACAGACAATTGAAACTATCTAAAATTGACAACTTTAGTCCCTGACTTATTACTTTTATACTATTCGCCCCTTTACTTGTAACATATGCCCTCCCTTAAACAGCTTTCTTGTCCTCAAGAAACAAAGGAGGGAAATCTTAATTTGAAATCTTCTGCGAACTCCCAAGTAGCTTCCGAAATAGGTAAGTCCTGCCAATGAATTAGAAATTGTTGTGCCAAACGTTGCCCCCTTTTTACTAATCGTCTATCAATAATAGCCCTAGGTTGCAGAAGGAACCGTGGACCAATTGGTAAAGAGACAGCAGGAGTATGGTTTCCATGAGCTCGTTTCAACAGAGAAACATGGAAAACATTATGGATTTGAGCATCATCCGGTAAATCTAAACGGTAAGCCACTGAACCCACTTTAGCGATTATCAGAAAAGGGCCAAAATATTTAGGGCCAATTTTTGTGTGTTTGTGAGTTCTCATAGATGTCTGGACAAAAGGCCTGAGCTTTAGGTAGACCCAATCACCCACTGTGAATGTTCTGTCAGTTCTGCCCTTGTCAGCATATTGCTGCATTCTGTTTCTGGACTGCTGCAAAGCATCTTTCAGCTTGACTATCATGGCCTCTCTGTCCCTATGAAGGTCTTCCACTGCTGCCACCATAGTGTCATTAGGTATGAATGGAATGTGAATAGGAGGTGGAAAGCCATATAAGGCTTCAAAAGGGGTTGTCTTGATTGCTGAATGGAAGGTGGTATTGTACCACCATTCAGCCAGGCTTAACCATTTAACCCATTGCTTAGGAGAATGCATACACATGCACCTCAGATAGGACTCTAAGCAACGACTCAAAACCTCAGTTTGACCATCACTTTGAGGATGGTAGGCAGTAGAATAGCACAACTGAACACCTTGTAATCTCATGAACTCCTTCCAAAACATACTCATGAATAAAGGATCCCTATCAGACACAATATTGATAGGGCACCCATGGAGTTTAAAAATTGAATCAAGAAACAATTGGGCAACCTGAGGAGCAGTATAAGGGTGAGATAGGGATAGAAAGTGAGCATATTTGGTGAGTCTATCAACCACCACCAGGACTGTATCCTTGCCTTGTACCTTGGGTAGACAAGAAATAAAGTCCATGGAAATATCTGTGAATACATGAGTGGGTATAGGCAGTGGCTGTAATAACCCAGGACTAGCCACAGGCTCATACTTTGCCTGTTGACACTCATGGCACTCTTGAACATAAGCAAACACTTCTTTATAACAACCCTTCCAATAACAAAACTTTCTCAGCCTTTGTAGTGTAGGAACAAACCCAGAGTGTCCACCTGATGGAGAGTTATGAAAAATGTGTAAAATATCCTTCTTTAAAGCAGCATCATCTCCTACAAACAACTTGCCTTTCCTTTTCAGTAGCTGCCCATCCCATGTGACATCAGAAATAGACTCACCCTGTTGAACTCTATTAATGATGGATTGTAAATAGGAATCACTTGACCAAGAAGCTTTAATCCTGTCCAGTAGTATAGGGCTTACTGAACTGATTCCCATTTCAAATAAGGCTAAACCAGACACCCTGGAAAGCCCATCAGCAGCAACATTGTCTGTTCCCTGTTTATACACTATCTCATAGGTGTAGCCCATTAACTTGGCCAGCCATGTTTGTTGCAAAGGGGTAGTAATTTTCTGAGTAAGGAGAAACTTCAAACTCTTGTGATCAGTTCTTATCACAAATTTATTAGCAATCAAGTAATGGTGCCATTGCTTGACTGCCATAAGAATGGCCAAGAGCCCCTTCTCATATACAGACATGGATTGTTGCCTGATGGATAGAGCCTTGCTGATGAAGGCCAAAGGGTGACCTTCCTGCATCAGCACTGCCCCCAATCCTTTGGAAGATGCATCAGATTCCACAACAAACTCTTTGTTAAAATCAGGTAAAGCAAGAACAGGTGCAGTAGTTAATGCTTCTTTTAATTGATTAAAGGATTGTTCTGCTAGCTCATTCCATACAAAGGAATCCTTCTTCAAAAGTTCAGTCATAGGCTTAGCTATAGAACCAAATCCCCTTATAAACCTTCTATAGTACCCAGCCAACCCCAAAAAACCCCTCAGCTGTTTCTGAGTTAAAGGAATAGGCCATTCCTTAACTGCCTTAATCTTATTTGGATCTGTTTGTACCCCTGCCCCAGAAATAATATGTCCCAAGTACTCAACACTATTACCCCCAAAGGAACATTTAGATTGCTTTGCATATAGGGAATGTTCTCTTAAAAGTAACAGTACCTGTTTAAGATCATGAATGTGTTGTTCCATATTAGGGCTGTAGACTAAGATGTCATCAAAGAAAACCAAAGTAGTCTTCCTCATGAGATTCTTAAAAGTAGAATTCATTAGGGCTTGAAAAGTGGCAGGAGCATTGGTTAGCCCAAAAGGCATAACCACAAATTCAAACAGGCCTTGGTGTGTTCTGAAGGCAGTTTTGTGAACATCCTCATCAGCCATTCTAACTTGATGATACCCTGCCCTTAAATCCAACTTAGAAAACACAGTAGCCCCACCCAACTCTTCCAACAATTCTTCTATGAGTGGTATTGGGAACCTGTCCTTCACTGTTGCATCATTTAGTTTCCTGTAGTCTACACAAAATCTCCAGGACCCATCTTTTTTCTTGACTAGAACAACAGGAGATGCAAATGCACTCCTGCTAGGCCTTACAACCCCAGAATCAACCAACTCTTTGGTAAGTTTCTCCAAAACATCCTTCTGACTTGCAGGATATCTGTAAGCCCTTTGGTTGATATTGATGTTTTCATCTTTGAGTATGATCTTGTGATCACAACTCCTCTTAGGTGGCAATCCAACTGGGACAGCAAAAACATCTTCAAAATCTTGTAACAGCTCTTGTAAGGCAGGATTTTCTTCCATTGTGCTAGTGACTTTAGTTTCATGTTGATAAATTCCCTCAGTAGAAGAGTGTAAACTAAACATTTGAGCTGACACTACTTCTTCTGGAGAGTTTAACAACTCTTCCATCTTCTCAGCAGAGCACAAAGACACTTTATTATTTTCCAAACCTTTCAATTCAACCCACTTATTGTCAATCTTAAATCTCATTGTAAGTTTCTTAAAATTCCAAACTATATCATCTAGGGTCTGCAACCATTGAACACCTAATACCATATCATAATTGGTCAAGGGAATCAAAATAACATCAGCTTTAAACCAATTCCCCTGCATCATCCACTGAAAATTTCTACACATTTGAGTGCATCTTAATTTGTTACCATCAGCCACAGTAACAGACACCTCAGGAATGATTTCTATTGGACACCTCATTTTCTTGGCAAGATTTTCATTTATAAAATTGTGGGTAGAACCTGAATCATTAAGAATGTGAAGAGTTCTAGTGCCAATTGAGCCCTGTACCCTCATGGTAGAGTAAGAAGGCACTCCCATCATAGCATTGAGTGAAATTTTTGGCTCCATTTCTTGCAAATTCTGCCGCATGAATTCTGTCATATCAATTTCATCCAGATCATCTTCTTCACCACACAACTCAATGGAGAACAACTGTTTGTTCTTACATATGTGCCCTTGTGTGTATTTCTCTGTACACCCAAAACATTCTCCCTTAGACCTTTTCTCCTCAATTTCTTTTTGTGTTAATGTCCACCTTTTTGCACTTACAGGTTTAGGAGTAGGTAGTAAAGACAATTTGTTGGTGTTGGCCATGTTATATGGCTTATTATTATTATTATTGCTATTATTATAGGTAGTGTAAGTACTTTTGGAACCTTTTGAATGGGTGGATTGCATGGCTGTAATGGCCTCATCTTGCATTCTAGCCAATAGATAGGCATCAGGTAGATCTTTAGGTCGAAACAACCTAACCTGATAACCAATCTCAGGCTTTAAAGCCCTCAGATACAAACTGACTGCATATTCATCACAAATGGTCACCTTAGTTAATGCCATATCAAATTCTTGATTCAACTTGTCTAAAGAACCGGTTTGTCTAATGGCTGCTAATGCTCCCATAGCATCTTGATTGATCAACAACCCAAATCTGGCAGTTATTGCTATTTTGTACTCAGCCCAACTCATCCCTTCAATGCTACCCCCTCTTGATTGTACAAAGGACTGATGCCATAGCAGGGCTGCATCTTCCATGTGAACAATTGCATGTCTTATTTTCAAAGATTCAGGAGTTGAATCAATGGCAAAAAAATGTTCTGCACGACATATCCACCCTTCCACATTTTCTCCTTTGAATTTTGGAAACTCAATCTTTGTCAACCTATTATTATTATGGTGATTGATTCCTGATTGAATCATATTATTATTATCATTATGTAAATTTTGAGTGTTATGAATCACATTATTGTTATGATTCACATTATTACTATTATCATTATGATTATTATTATTATGGTTGTTCAAAGATTGGATAGTTTTAATGATTTCATTCATTTGTGCTTCCATTTGAGTCTTAATGGCAGCAAGATTCTCAGCATTCTTGAGAGCAAAGCTTCGTAGCCCTTCGATTTCAGTCAAATTCTTGCCGGCTGCTGTTTCCAGCCTTAACAAGGTGGAATCATGCTCTTGTAATTTCTGTTCTACGGTTTGATTTCGAGTAGTTGTCATTGTGATTTAGGAAATTCAGTAATGGTTAAGGATTGAGAGTGAAGTATTATTATTATTATAAGAATTGATGTGATTATTGTATGTAATATTACTATTATTATTATGAAGGTTTAATGGTGATCGTTAATGGTGGTTAAGAGACGGTTATGGTGGTTAAAATTCAGTTACAGAGGCCGGAGGATCGGTGCTCTGATACCAAATTGTTAGCTACGAAGAAAGAAAGAGAAACAGAGAGAGGATTCGATCAAAACATAGCTGATTTTATTATTGATTATGATACCTTTATTTATACAAAGCTAGCTACAACAATTCCCACCAAAACTAACTAACTATAACAGACAATTGAAACTATCTAAAATTGACAACTTTAGTCCCTGACTTATTACTTTTATACTATTCGCCCCTTTACTTGTAACACTTAGTATAATATTAATTTTTAACTTATCAAACTATTGAGCCTATTGTTTATATTATTTAATTTAATATACTAAGTTACTAACTAATAAACACTATACGAGCCGAGCTCAAGCTTGAGAAACTACAAACAAACAAAAACATATAAAGAAATGGTATTATATTATAAATGGATCTCACAGAATTCAATATTTTCTTTCAATAAGAGGAGTTCCACAAATAAATAGCTCCAATGCAACTGAGGTCAATGTAAAATAAAAAATAAGAAAAAGTAATCACAATATTCAATTTTCCACAATTTTTGTACTAAAATAAAATGTAAAAAAAAAATTGTTATATATGAGTTTATCTCAAGTAAGATCTGCTTTTGGTCCCTTTTTGATACTAAGGTGTGGCAGTGGTACTTGAAACTTGAAACAAGCCAACCTGTTCATCAAACTGTACTGCTGCACTTGTGCTTGAGAACATTCGGTCATCGAAAAGTGCCATGCTGGCATAGGTGGGGTCCACAAGAATCGCCATGCGGATCAACGCTCAATGGTTCTGGCTCCTGATGCTGCTAGGGGGAAGCTCTGCATCATGCAAAAAATGAAAATTTTACAATTTTTTGACTTTTTGAGGTCAAATGTATTGTTCTGTAAACAAATTTCAATCTAGATAGTTTTTGCTGGGACAAAATGTCCTAAAAAATTACAGAATTTATGTAAAATTTTAAGCTGAGAACTGGTCTATTTGACCTCCTAAGTCATGATGTTCAGGCATCTAAACCAATAATTGTTTAAGCATCTATAAAAACAAAGTTATCATGTGAAGTTCATTAGGCGTAAGTTCCTAACGCAAAAATTGCATTGTTTTACGAGGGATGTAAATTTATCAAGATAACATATATGCCCTCAAGTTGCGCCAAGGTAAGAGAATCTTGCAGACCAGAATGAATAGCATCTAGGTATGCGTGATATGGGTCCTACGGGATTGGTTTTGTAAATCCTAATTTCATCCACGATAATCCAATACCTTGGTCCATACTAGTTGGGCGCTCACTACTTGTTACGCATCTGTTTGTGTCTTCGCGACTTTGCGTATCATGTTATCCGTTTATGATCTTATGTGGAAAAAAAATTAGCCGCTGGGATGCCCATTACCCAAAACTCGATGTTAAACTCACCTCAAAAACCGACTTTAAATAGCATGTGCTAAACTATACTTTTATCAATTCTATAATTTGAAGGTTCTAATCCCACACATTTTTTTAACTAATCACATACCAGACAAATATTTGACCCATTACCTGCATCAAAAGTTTCAGGCTTTCCGGTTGGTCATTAACCATTACGAAAATAGACAAATATGTCATTCTAACTCAACAAATTAGAAGGAAATGTTGCAACTTTTACGAGACAAAGAATATACATAATTAGAAAAATGAAAATATTATTCCAAATCTAAACAATAATTCTGAGGAAAATGTTAAGCTGTTAAGGCATTTTCTTTCAATTTTTATGTGTAGTTCAACTTTCCATCCTTCCTTGAGTGATTATAGATAACCATAACGCCATAATCATGTTTTAATAAAAAGTTCAAGATATATCAGCCTTAAAAACTAAAAAGGATAGATAAACAAAATAAGCGGAACCAAAACTACAAGATGTCTATATTTAAGTATTATGTTTTTTTGAGACAGTGGTATGTGATACGTTTGGCATAACCAATTCACAGCGTTCATGAAAAGCATCCCTTAAATTAGAGGTGAAATTTTAACCCGTTAATATAAAAATGGGCCGATAAGTGATATACCGCTATGTATTTATCTTTAAAGGCAAATGGATTAAACTAAAGGATTATCTAAAGCAAAACAAGTCAACGGGTGAAAAGGTCAAACTGGTTAAAAGTCATCTAAATGCTTCTTGAGCTCGAGATAGTGATTCAAATGCATGAAAACCTTCTAAACTCTACTTCTACATACGAATATTGTAATTCTACTATGCACACTAACTTTTTATTAAAATAAAAATAATGGACCAAAAAAAAGACTGAGGCAATGGTTCAAAAGTTACCCGATGAATATGTCATAGCTCTAACACGATTAACACCCGAAGGTTCCCCTCGGGCCAATCTTAATGCTTCTTGAGCTCGAGATAGTGATTCGGCCACCTCATTATCTCCTGGAAGTTCTTTACATAAAATTTCATAGTCTCTCACAGCTTCACCCCATCGTTCAAGCTACAAATCCAATAAAACAATACTTTTTTAATTAAAACAATAAAAAACACATTATACCGTAATAATAATAAAAAAGAGAAATGGCAATTTTGAACTGCGATGAGTGAGTTAATACGGGTTATGTTTTATCTCAAATGTGTAGCATTAAGATAAAAAGAAAAGGGTCCATAGTTGCACAAAGTGTATTTTTAGTGCATACAACGTCCAAAACCTTTTTTATTCAAAAACTTAAAATGTTATCGTAATAATTCAATTTTGTAATCATATGTAACACATTAACTATTTATATAAAAGTTCAAAAAAACAATAAATAAAGTGTTCAGGGGCCAATAAAAAATTGGTTGTTTTGTCCTGATTGCATTTTGGTCTATTCTATTCCTTAACTCTCCTGACCCACTCATTTTGCCACCTTCAGTCTAAACAAAAACGATAGAAAAACAAAGTAATGAATAACTCTAATCACCTTTGCATTTGAGACAGCCCTCCTCATAAGGGCCTTTGTGTAATTTGGGTGGATGTTAAGAGCTAGATTACAATCCTCAACAGATTTCTCCCACAAGCCGAGCTTTGACCAACAAACCGCCCTATTACAGTAAAGAACCGAGTTTGACAAGTTATATTTAAGGCCTTCTCCATAAGCAGCACACGCCTCTGAATATCTCCCTGAGTTAAAAAGATCTTTGCCTTGGACACGTGCTCGGTTTATTAAGTTAACATGTTTTAGTAATGTTCCAACTTCCATGTTTCCATAATCAATCAAGCTAGCCTTCTCTGCGAATGCAGTTGCTGTTTCAAACCTGCCATTACCATGAATTGATCGCGCTCTTTAGCTCATCATATATACTCCCTTTGGCCAATGAAAACTGCAATAGTTTCTTTTTTGAGACTAACTATTTGCCCATCGTCACAATTTTAAACCATGAAACCCTGTGATGGTTTTTCGATTTGGTTTTTGGGTAAATATATCTTTGCAATTTTCGATTTGGTTACTTGTTACTGTTTGCTACAAGTAACCGTTTTTCATTATAAATGATGATTATTTAACCTTCAAGGGGCGTAGTGGTTAGCCGTTGATTCCCCTCTAAGAGAGGTCTTAGGCTCGAATCTAGCTTCCACTTGTTTCATGCGTTAACCCCTTGAATCTAGCTTCCAAAGAAAAATAATGATTACTTATATATACAACTGATTCTAATAACGCTAACCTTCCAAACGCCATGTCAACACGAGCTCGGATGTAAAACACATACGCTTCACAGTACATTCCTAAAAACTTGACTTTGGTACATGTAGCAGGAAAAGGTTCTATTTTTGGTAACTCAACAAGAACAGAATCCGCATTTTCAAGTTGATGAAGCTTCAAAAACGCTTCCGCCTTGCAGGCAATTATCTGTAGATGCACACCATCAAGTTGACTCAACTTCAATTTCAACCATCGACTAAACTTTATAAATAGTAATTAAAAAGAATCTAAATGATTACTTGGGGACATGATACGGCTCCAGTTAACATGGCTGCTTCACATTCCCTAAGTACTCCTTTCCAGTCACCAATCTTTCTAGCATCCGAGCATCTGTTAATATGTTTTTCCAAAGTCTGCAATTTTTGCAACTCGGTCGAATCGTTATGTTGACCATGAGAAAGATGGTGATAGGCTCGGTCCACCTGTCCTAACCTGTGTAAAAATTGATTGTGATAATGATTACGAAATCCCGACTTTTTAGGGACCAATTCAAAGTTCAAACATGATTGCATCATCTAATATACAATATATGGCTATTTGCAAATCATGAGCTAAATATTCCAACATCCGATACGCGATTAACAGAAAGCAAATCAAGATATAACCTATAAGATCAAATTCATATATGAAACCGAAAAGATTTTGTTAAAGTTACCTTAGATAAAGAGATGTTAATCTTTGATGAGCTCTTTGAAAACCAGGGTTCAACCTCACGGCCTCCTCACATTCCCTAACAGCCTCCCCCAACCTCCCTAACATGGTCAACGCTGCCGCTCTATTACTCCGGCAAGCTGCATTTTCCGGCGATATCGTAATTGCACGATCATACAACGATAGAGCTTCTGGGAGATTCCCTCTTTTATACAACTCATTGCCAGCATTTTTAACTTCTTCTACATCATGACTGATCATAGCCTTCTTAATGATCATCCCAACTTCGCCATTCGACTCAACTGATCTTCCTCCACCTTTAATTATACTTCCATGACCGTAGTTTCCTGTACCCATACCCAAACCCAATTTTTCGGTTCGGGTCGTGGTGTTACGAGCGTTCATATTGGATTTAAGGATTTTACCTGATGGACAGATGTTCATACTATTAGTAGATGTACAAACTACTTTTAGTTATCAGTAGCCTATCACCCCCCCCCCCCCCCTCCTTACAGTTTTTACTAAACGTATCACTATCCCCTAATAAATCAGTCACGTCATCTCTCTACTTTTTCCTCACAAGGTGCGGTGAGCATATAGGCATACGTTTAGCCTCACCCCTATTACCTATTACTATCAGTTATCAAAAGCCTATCACTATTATTAGTAATCTTAGTAATTAGTAATTTTGTTTTGTTTTGTTTTTCTTAGTCACACTAAATATATCTATATAGTTATACACTTTATGTTTAAAAAAGAAAAAAAAAGGTTCAAAATAACCAACATAAAGCGGCCTCTACAAATGGTATGCCCTCATCCCACCCTCCGCAAATATGTTTGTTATCTAATGGACAAATGTTATTACCACTAAACGTACCCGATCCTACGGTTTTTCCTAAACCTATCCATACCTCTACCTCTACCAAATCAGTCACACAACCTCTCTACTATTTTCTCATATAGGGTACGTTTAGCCTCGCCGCTATCACCCATTACTATTAATAGTTGTACAACTACTTTTACTTATCCATACCCTATCACTATACTTTGTATATAACCAACTGAGTACATTTGTGTGTAATGCTTCTTACCAGATGGACAGATGTTTCCGGTCGGGTATAAACCCGTATTTGGAGAATTAACCGAACTATTGACACCAACACCACAACCACTGCCACCACTATTAGTAGTAGTAGTAGTAGTAGTAGTGCTACTACTACTACTAGTATTATTATTAATACTTCCAATACCCGAATATATCAATGGAGCTCCAGTAGAATAAGATCGCCTATGCCCCATCTTCCTATTCACACCCCCAACCCCAGATCCAACCTTTTCCGGTGTGATAATATTATGGCCACTAGTAACACCATTAAGCTCACCTGAATGAGATCTATTATTAGATCTTCTACGAAACTGGTCTTGTTTTTTGTCATTTGAACTCATTCCACAAGTACCCAGATCAAGTTCTTTGAAATCAGGCTTGTTCTGGTCAAGAGAACACGCTTTTTCAAGCACATTTGGAAGAGACATTTCGTCGAACACCTTCCGGGCATTTTCCATTGCTCAAATTTCACCAATTTTTGTTTGATTTTTGTTGGTTTTGATGCAAGATTTCAAGTGGGGTTTATGAAAATGGTGCAAAGATTGGAACTTGATGAACAAACAATGGGGAAATTGGTGAAATTATATTAATGTACAGGGAAAGAAAAGGGGTGAAGAAGATGGGGATCTTGTGATTATTATTAATATTATTATAAAAAGAATAATAATAAAAATAAAAATAATAACAATAAAAAGGAGGAAATGAGGCAAAGAATGAAGAGAAATGAGCTGGAAGGAGAGTGAGAGGGAGAGAGGTATTTATTTTGTTGGTGTAAATTATGATCCACTCTCCATAACTGGCATCAGCTGGAATAGTACAACACACCTCATCATAGCCGTCCAATAGTGTTGGGTTTATGATGATTGACATTTAATTAAGCTTTTTTTGTTTTTAAACTTATAAGTTGTAATTAGTGTAGGATTAGCATGTGGTTTAAGAAAGTTGTTGATAATTGAGCTTGATATGTGATTGATTATCATTTGATACATGAACTCATTGCTATTTTACACTTCGTTTAATATGATGACTTTGAGGGATTTTATTAACAGAAAGTATAGGTTACAAAGTATCTTAACATAAGAAGTGTAGAAGCCAGTAGAACTTGTCACATGTCAATTTAACCTAACTACAGTTAAATCATAATTAAACCTATTTTCTTCTTTCCAGATCTAAATTTTCAGAACATAAACTTAACCCATCATCCTTTGAAGCAAACGTTTATTCTAACTTAATCGATTGAGATCTGACCACCACCACCACCATTATCATCACCTACAGCCTATTGTTAAATTTCATTGATTTTCTTCATATCTATCCAATAATACTGTTTGATATGAAATGATAATGCAACTGGTACCAAACACCCCCACTTTACAAGTCGTCATCAATAATATTATCATCTGTTTCTATTGTAACAAACATAGATGGAAAAGTGTATGCAGAGATGGTTAGTCAACACATCACAGTGGGACCCATCTCCTCATGAATTCTCAATTGACATGTCTGTTCTACCTCAGACACTTTTCCATCAGACAAACACGTTTGAACATCGAGACCTGTTCTTGCATTTCATAATCACCGGTGATCTTGGTGTAAGCTCTCAATAAAGGGAACAAGTTCATTGCAGAAAAAATCAATAAGTTGAAGAGGGAAGTGGTTAGGACACGTGCGTTTAAAATTTGTAAAAGGTGCGTTTAAAATTTTTTAATGAGTGCGTCCAAGTCCAAATTTTCAGTGAGTGCTTCCAAATTTTCAATGAGTGCGTCCAAATTTTTAATGAATGCTTTCAAATTTTCAATGAGTGCTTCCAAACTTTTTAATAAGTGCGTCCAAATTTTCAATGAGTGCTTCCAAACTTTTTAATGAGTGCTTCTAACATTTCAATGAGTGCTTCCAAACTTTTTAATGAGTGCTTCTAAACTTTTTAATGAGTGCTTCTAAATTTTCAATGAGTGGTTCCAAACTTTTTAATGATTGCTTCTAAATTTTCAATGAGTGCTTCCAAACTTTTTAATGAGTGCGTTTAAATTTTGTAAGCGCGTTTAAATTTTGTACAATGAGTGCATTTAAAATTTGTTAGTGCGTTTAAAAGTCTCTGTTTTCACCAACTTCATCTTCTTCCTCTGCAACTTTTTTTAACCTAATTTTTATGTTTAATCATACTTATTGAAACAAAATCGAAAGTATTTGACAACTATTATGAGCGTTTATTCATAATTGTATGTTTCTTCGTATGATTAAATCGTCTCAGTGTAAATCTCTGTTTTTCTAATTTTTTCAATTTTGTTCATATGTAATCGAATGTTTTTTATTATTTTTATTGTGTAATAATTCAGATTGGTTTAATCGATTTCAATTGTTGAAAATTTTTGTTTTCGATTGATTTTTGTTGTTACGATTTGAAAAAAAAAAATTAGACGTTTTTTCATAACTTACCCTTGGTTAGTTTAACCCAAGTATGATTAGGGTTTTTAATCTGCATCCAGCCATCTTGTTAATCTAATGGCTGAGATTGCTTCTTATGCTTCTTACGTTAAGAAGCTTTGTACGTTATCTCTTCCCTTTTATTAAATTATGAGGTTTGTCAAGGGTGTGTAAATGAAACGTAACGGCTCGAGAGGTACTCGGGATCGGCTCGGTAAAATGCTCGAACAAGTCGAGCCTTAACAAGCCCGATCTCGAGTTCGAGGATGAAATATGACTCGTTTAGGTATCCAGCCCGAGCTCGAGCCTTATATACAAAGCTCGTTTAGGCTCGCGAGCCTAAAAGAGCCCAAACAAATGTTATAGTAGGCTCGAACCGAACTAAGCTCAAGCTCGAGCCTCAAAAGAGCATGACGAGCCGAGCTCGAGCCTAGTCAAGCTCGGGCTTGGCTTTTTACACCCCTAGGTTTGTCGTATGATTCTAGCTGGTACGGTCTTTTATACTTACGTGCATCCACTCTTTTGTAAAACTTGTTTTCGTTTTTTCCTTCTATATTCAATTTTTATTAGTAAAAATACTATAGTAAATATCTCTGATTTACCTAATGCTGAATGTAATCATGTACTTTCTTTTGTAATTCATATCTTGTTTTCGGTTTAAATAGAAAAATATGAATCGACTTGTCTTCTTATTACAATACATTATATATTATACATGTTTTATATGTCCATATAAATATTGACCATCTAGTGCATAATTCTACATTTTCATCATTAATAAAGAAGAAAGAGAGAATTACTATTTACATCCCTGTGTTATAGTCGATTTAACTACTTAAATCCAAAGTTGAAAACTTTAACTACTTGCGTCCCTAAACTAAAATTAACTAACACCTTGAGTCCAAATTTCTAACTCTGTTAACTTTCAGTGAAAAGACAAAAATACCCCTTATACTAACTCTGTTATCAAAAACCTTTTCCTTCCAACTCAGATCAGATCCATATTTCTTTACAAACATTTCAATATCTTCAAAACCAAACCCTAATAATAAATCATCAAACCCCACATGAATCATCAAAACCCTGAACAATCAATCAATCAACATAAATTATCAAATGAAAGCAGATAAAAAATGGCTATTCACACTCTTCTTCACAGCCTTAATCTACGACAGAAGGGTCTGATGAGGGTCTATTGCATATTGGGACAGAAGGGTCTGATGAGGATGACGATGACGACTAGGGTCTGATGAGGGTGACAATGACGACTAGGGTTTGATGAGGATGACGACTAGGGTTTGTGGGTTTCTCGTGTTTGTGGGTGTAGATGTTGTGGAAGGGTTAGGTGGTTCAGTGGAGGGTGAAGGTTGTTGCAGGTTAGGGGGTTAGGTGGTTCGATGGAGGGTGAAGGTTTAGATCTGGTTAGAGATGGTTAGGTGGAGGGTGGTGGTGTAGTTGTTCGGTGGAGGGTGGGTGGGGGTGCAGTGTTGTGGTGGAGTGGTGGTGGAAAAGGGGGAAACGACGGTAGCTGAGTGATGGGTTATGGGTTAGGTGGTGTTGCAGGGACTGGAGTGGTGGTGACTGTGGTTGTTGGTAGGATGGAGTGGTGGCGCAGTTGTAACATCACAAAAATTTTCTTTATATATATATATACATAGAACTCCCTCGTTTATTCATCTGATTCATGTTTACAGTATCTTTACCATCCATTTTGTTAATTTTTTTTGTTTAAATAATGACGTATAATTAATATTAAATTGGATTGTATTAAAAATTCTGATTTAAAAACGTTAAAAAAAATGTTTGCCTGTGCCAGGATTCGAACCCGAGTCCCTGGCGGGTTAAACCTTAACCACACCACACAAACCACTACACTATTTGGTGTTTTGTGATGTTAATTAAAACCAATTAAACTTAAACCCTTTCAAGGTCCCTTAGTCAAACCTGAAAAGTCAAACGTAGTCTCCTAGTCAAGTCAAGTCAAAGTGTTAGTAAATATGGTCTCCTAGTCAAGTCAAAGTTGTTCCTAAATTCTAGCCTACTCAAAGTAGCCCCTAATTACAACTCCAAATTTTACACTATAAATACACTAGCCTACCATTCAACTCTTTGTACCA
Organism: Ambrosia trifida; assembly: GCA_028751855.1. Classification (NCBI taxonomy): domain Eukaryota; kingdom Viridiplantae; phylum Streptophyta; class Magnoliopsida; order Asterales; family Asteraceae; genus Ambrosia; species Ambrosia trifida. The sequence continues at coordinate 80,107,310 of CM054131.1, read as the reverse complement.
TTCAAAAAAAAAAAAAAAACATTATTATCCCATCTCCCATATACTAAAGTTTTCATCCGTCATTATCTCCTCTAGCCCCTTTTTCCATTCACTATTTTGGGGTGAAACATGTTACAACATTCAATTTACAATTCAATCATAAGTGTCTATGTGTTATTCTATGTTGCATTATGTCTTAAACATTACTAGGGTAAGCACATTATTCTAGCATAATCATTAACATTGATCAGCCGACGGTATACAATGATAGATCTATTGGACTGACAATCCCACCCGGATACGTGTACCTTCTACATAGGTAGCGTGGGTGATTGTTATCGAATTTATAACATAATTGAGTGAACCATGAGCGTTTGGGATGGACCATAATATTCTAGTCACAAGGTTTGATTATGCACTCGATTTACCGGATTGTTTTGTTTTCACATATGGACTAGACTTGCCATGACACTAGAATTGTACAAGTTTTTATTCAATTATCAAATCCTATGTAATCCTCACCTACTTTTGTTGACCCAAAATATTTTCAAACTTAACATGTTTCAGGTTATAGCTTGCTCGAAGATTAGAGTTAATGCTTGAAGATGCGTAGCTAGTATTTTTTTTATCTTGATGTACAAATTCTTAGAACAATTGTATGTAATTTATTTAAATCATATATTGAAACTTATTGTTTACCATGAGCTACTGAACAATCATCAATACGTGACATCCCGATGTTTCCGCCATCGGTTGGGGTGTTACAGATTGTTATCAGAGCCATGGTTATAGGGAATTAGGTTATTAGAAAAATAATCTAGTTTATAACCATAGGATTATAATCAGTACTTGCTCCTTTTACTTGCAACCCTACTTGTTTCTATTCTCTATCTCCCTCCTACTTCTTATCCCTACTTTAGTCCCTACAAGAAGATTGTTCTCCATCACAAGATCTACTCTTAGACTAATAGGACAAATCCTCAGGTTTAGCCTGAACCACCTTGAAGATCTCGTCGAAGTTCTAGATTTTAATAACGAACACGTGCAATCTGGAAGGGTGAACGCCTGTATTCTGAGTTTTCTGTCTAGGACTGGCATTGCGCATAAATCCCAATCAGACGAGGGACCCGGATGCCTACCTGGGAATTCTCGGGATGAGTGTTCACTTATAGGCTAAAGCATGTCTTCACTATGTTATTAGAATCTAGAATTTTTGATAAGTCAACGTTTTCGTTTATTCGTTTTAATTAATGAATAAATGATTACACTCACTTTCCTTAAACTAAGCTCTAAAATCTCAAAATTTTACAGCTTAAATCAATCTCATTTCATAACCATCTATGGATTTCACAATCACACTTCACCTTACCATCTTAGCCACTTTTTAAATATTCAACACCCTACCCAAATTATATTATTTCATTTCTCCACATGTTACTTATTTTTAAAAACTATAACCTCGTACCTTAGCACAAACTAAAGATTTCTAAATCCTGTTGTATTTTCATTACCTAGTAACTTTACAAAGTACATATTTTTGTCAAAAGATGTCCTCGAACTTAAATTCAATTGTTTATTTATTGACGTAACAAACAATTTTCTATATAATGCATTAAACTATTAAAAATCACTTAATAGAACCTTGATCTTCAAAACCTAATGTCATGTTTGAAATCTCCAACTAACGGGAATATTTTAATCAAAGCTCACTTAGCTTGTACTATTTAACAACTTTTGCTTTATGTATAAAACCAATTTTGAAAATAAGATTTTTTTTATCCATAGGAATAATATCTAGTCTCTAAATTCTCCATCGACACTCACTCATTTTCAACTTGTTCAAATTTTTACAATATTTGGCATATACCACAATCATGTTTTCTTATACACTTGATTATAACCTTTGATCCAAACCCCAAAATTTACACTGCTACATAATCTCCTTACTATAAAATAAACTCTTTATCAACTATCTTCACATTCACTATCTCTCACAACCTTGATTCTGCTTCAAGATTTTTCATCATCCTCTCAAGAACTAAATTCATATCCTTCACCTTCTCACACATGAGCTAGTTACCCATGATAACCAAACTATTGAAACTTGATTGGGTGTTGCATCAAACATAATCCTTAGTTATACATGAGGATTCGACTATCTACCATATTTGAACATTTGAAACTAGAATTCATGGAATATAAACTATTTTCTATAGACACACCTAGAGTCATTAACCTTGTCTAGGGAAACTCTATTACAACTCGTATGCTATACTTGATACTTGATTGCTTACATGTACATATTATCAATTTGCAATTCATGTGTGTAATAATTGGTACACTTAATCAAACAACTGATAGAGGATGAAGTACTTGCTCAACAGTTAGTAGAGTACCAAATAACCTACTCAACGATTGGTAGAGGTCATCATGCCTGCTCAACAGTCGGTAGAGGCCCTACAACCTGCTCAACGACTAGTAGAGGCAATCGCACCTGCTCAACAATCGGTAGAGGTTCTTACTCACTGACTGGTAGAGGTCTTTTTCCTGCTCAACAGTTGGACTTATTTTTGGATACATTGTATACGATTCAATCACAAGGCTATTTTGCATTACTTACATGTGTGTTTAGAGTCATAGAAGGACACAAAACCCTAATGTAAGGTAAATTGGTGATTGCGGTCCGGAACGTAATCATGAATTTACAGGTACATTAAGGTAGTGTGAAATTCTATTAAGGTTTTGGGAGATACCCCGTATGTTTTCGAAGTATCAGAGGTGTGATGGGTTAGCTGCGGTACACCCTATATATAAACACTAATGATACGTGGAAAGGGATACTGTAGGGTCAGACCAATAACAAACCCTAGTTATTTGGTAGTCCATCTAGCATTTATGGTTATCTTATACATTCCTTAAACTCTTACCCTACTCTGAACCATAGTCACCCTAACTATCCTCAACACTATTCAAATGTTTCTTCTTAAAATAAACTTCGGGACAAAGTTCCTAAAAGTAGGGGAGACTGTAACATCACAAAAATTTTCTTTATATATATACATAGAACTCCCTCGTTTATTCATCCGATTCATGTTTACAGTATCTTTACCATCCATTTTGTTAATTTTTTTGTTTAAATAATGACGTATAATCAGTATTAAATTGGATTGTATTAAAAATTCTGATTTAAAAACGTTAAAAAAAATGTTTGCCTGTGCCAGGATTCGAACCCGAGTCCCTGGCGGGCTAAACCTTAACCACACCACACAAACCACTACACCATTTGGTGTTTTGTGATGTTAATTAAAACCAATTAAACTTAAACCCTATCAAGGTCCCTTAGTCAAACCTGAAAAGTCAAACGTAGTCTCCTAGTCAAGTCAAGTCAAAGTGTTAGTAAATATGGTCTCCTAGTCAAGTCAAAGTGTTAGTAAATGTGGTCTTCTAGTCAAGTCAAAGTTGTTCCTAAATTCTAGCCTAGTCAAAGTAGTCCCTAATTACAACTCCAAATTATACACTATAAACACTATAGCCTACCATTCAACTCTTTATACCATTCAATAAAAAAGAAAAACATTATTATCCCATCTCCCATATACTAAAGTTTTCATCCATCATTATCTCCTCTAGCTAGTTCCGAGTTTTCCAAGGCATTATTACTAAGTGTTTGCACGCTCAATAAAACGCACGAACTCATTATGCACCTAAGGTGAGTTTACATAGCCCATTTTCCATTCACATATTTTTTTTGGGTGAAACATGTTACAACATTCAATTTACAATTCAATCACAAGTGTCTATGTGTTATTCTATGTTGCATTATGTCTTAAACATTACTAGGGTAAGCACAATATTCTAGCATAATCATTAACATTGATCAGCCGACGGTATACAATGATAGATCTATTGGACTGACAATCCCACCCGGATACGTGTACCTCCTACATAGGTAGCGTGGGTGATTGTTATCGAATTTATAACATAATCGAGTGAACCATGAGCGTATGGGATGGACCATAATATTCTAGTCACAAGGTTTGATTATGCACTCGATTTACCCGATTGTTTTGTTTTCACATATGGACTAGACTTGCCATGACACTCGAATTGTACAAGTTTTTATTCAATTATCAAAACCTATGTAATCCTCACCAACTTTTGTTGACCCAAAATATTTTCAAACTTAACATGTTTCAGGTTATAGCTTGCTCGAAGATTAGAGTTAATGCTTGAAGATGCGTAGCTAGTATTTTTTTTATCTTGATGTACAAATTCTTAGAACAATTGTATGTAATTTATTTAAATCATATATTGAAACTTATTATTTACCATGAGCTACTGAACAATCATCAATACGTGACATCCCTATGTTTCCGCCATTGGTTGGGGTGTTACAGCAGTGGTGGTGTTGCACGGACTGGAGTGGTGGTGCAGTGGTGGTGGTGACTGTGGTGGTTGGTAGGATGGAGTGGTGGTGTAGTTGTGGTGTTGCAGGTACAGGAGTGGTGGTGCAGTGGTGGTGTTGTAGGGACAGGAGTGGTGGTGCAGTGGTGGTGTTGCAGGGACTAGAGTGGTGGTGTAGTGGTGGTGGTGACTGTGGTGGTTGGTAGGATGGAGTGGTGGTGCAGTGGTGGTATTGCAGGATTTGGTGCAGGGGTTGAAGATGGAGGAGGTGGGAAGAAGATATAAAGAAGGGTTAGGGGTGTGTGTGTGTATATGTCACACCCTCAAATTCCACTTGCAGGATTTTACCGCGAGGCGCGTGACATACCAGGATCCAAGTCAACGATCACAATAAACAAACACTAAATATATATAATGAGACCAAAACATTATGCTTTGAGCCATAAACCAGCAGCGGAAGCATTTCTTGTTTACAACCAAAAGACATATTGCAGTTTGAAAACATTGTTTAATATGCAACAAGACTCTAGACGCCCTGGAGGACTCCGTGTGCCTAGTCCATTAACTGCTACCTTAGCGACCTGAGAAAACATGCCAAAAATGTCAACATAGAATGCTGGTGAGTTCACAGGTTTTTATAAAAGAGTTGTTACAAGTTGAAAAGATCATATCCGTTACTACGAGGTTATAAGAACATTAGCTAGACGTTAAGTGTTTTTACTACTACGGTTGGGAACCCATTACTAAACATGAACCAGTAGATGAAGCATGCCCAGATGACTGGGTTACCGATGCCTCGGTAAACCCGGAGCTAGAGACAATATGCACCCGCCTGGCCCCGCCGTCGAGTGGGATTTGTGAGGCCCAATAGGTCTATCCACATTTCCCTCGTTGTGCAACCCGCACATTCATGGTTTCCCCCTGGGACTTCATAAACCGCCGTATAGTAATGTAAAGTAACCATAGCATAACATGACCTTTAGTAAGTAAGTATGTAGCATGTTTCTCCCCCGAAAGCAAAACAGTAAAAGCGGGGCTGTGACACTCACCTTAGATGACATTACTTGAAAACAGTTAAATCAGTAAGCTATGATAGCCCCAAATAGCGGCGACCTATCATAAGATGTATATAAGTACCAAGACTAATAACCCGTAGGTTAACTAGTCCCCGAATGTCCAGACCATAACCATGTAAGCTTGAAAACACCTTTGACTGTTAAACCAACCGTACCAAACAAGACCTAACATCCCATTGGTGACCCGACATCCCACGTGTTAGCCAAATACAAGATATCATGCAACATATGTAGTTAAACACTTAGAACGCGCAAGAGTTCACTAAGTCTAGCAATACGCTCAATTAATGCATAAACGAGTCCAAACACGTGTTACTAAGTCATTAGGCATGTCACGGGGTTTCTATCATGTTCCTAGGTGTCAAATCATGCTTCGGGATGTCAAAATACGCTTACAACAGCAGCACACGCGATTAGGAAGTTAACATGCATTTAGGAAAAGTCAACTGGTGATTGGGATAGTCAAACTAGCATTTAGGATTGTAATTGCATGTTTTACACACGAGTAGGAGCCTAATTGCCCCTAAAGTCAGGCGATTGGGCCAATTGCTAGTTCAAACAGGCGATTGGGCCAATCGCCCCCTGCAGATCCGTTCCGCCTTTTCGCGCGTTTAACCATCCAAATCAGATCCGAAACATGTATAAACACCCAACATCAAACCTAAACTATTAACCAACCCATTCCAAGCAAAAACCCCCAATTTATCACTGCTCTAACACCCTTTGTGCAATTATTTCCAAAAATAGCAAAGTACTAGGTTTCATTAATTATGCATTTCTTCCTTAAATGGCAAATAATCTGATTTCACCAACTACAACCTTGCAAATCATCATCCCTCTATTTTAATACCCTTCTAATGTGAATCCTAATAACAAACAATCATCAAATCATATCATAACATCCTAAATCTTCAAGAATCATCCAAATGGGTCAAAATGCATATTTTCATCAAAACACAATAATAATGGCTCAAATCCTTAGGAAAACATCCTTATTAACTCCTACACATCAGAAGTACATCAATTACATGGAAACATTCATGTTTTGACCATCAAAAGTCATTTCTTGCATGAATACTTCACATATAGCAAGTATAAAAGTTTAGACTTGTTTAAGAAACTCATTTCAAAGGTTTTTAAAGACACAAACTTGGTAAAACAAGGTCTGGACCTTTGGGAACCAAAACAATAACATTACAAAGGTTTGGGATGAAGAACACACCTTGGATTTTATCAAAGAAAGGAGTGTAAGCTTGGAAATGGTGGGTTTTGAAGCAAAATAAGTTCCAGAGGTGTTCTAAGGTTTGAGGGAAGCTTAGGATCGGTTAGGGTTGAATAAATGATGTTGCACAAGTCAAGGGTTGTATTTATAGGTGTTTTTACTCGTCAACATCAGAACCAGTGATTGGGAGTCTGCAACTGGCGATTGGGCTCCTAATCGCCTATAATAACTAGCGATTGGGGCCTAACCGCCTCTTATAACAAGCGATTGGGCCAAATGCCTATCCCCAATCGCCTGTTATCCTCCCTAATCGCCTGCAGCACCTCATTTTGGGTTTTTGGCACGTTAAACACTATTTTAACATGTATAAACTCGTATTCACATACCGACAAGTCACGTAATGATTACAAGCACATAATGCATGATAACTAACACATTCACATTCATTCACCAATTCCCGAGACTCAAGACTTGCGTGTGTGCGTTATGCCCGGTGACTTCACGTACCACCAATCCTTGTACACATGGTTATGGACCGACTCCCAATGATCTTGTGGATCATTGTAATGACTCCCGATGATTCCCCGAACCATCGTAACGACTCAACTAACTCAGTTAAGTATGTAGCATGCATAACTCGCTAAGGTAGACTTACTAGTTTGATCAATGTTACTAACCTGAGTTTGCCGGGTGTCACGTCATCCCCCTATTGAAAGAATTTTCGTCCCGAAAATTGCTCATGGCCAAAAGGAAGAGACGAAAGAAAAGAAAAATTTTCCAGTTGCCACATCATCCCCCTGTTGAAAGGAATCTCAACCCGAGATTCATTCAGCTTCAGGAGAGACATATCTTGATTCGAACGCACGCTTAGGAAATAAATGAGGATACTTGGCTTTTATCCGATCCTCCTGTTCCCATGTGAACTCCGGTCCACGATTTGAATTCCAACGAACTTTTACAATGCGGATTTTACTCCGGCGAAGGCTACGGATCTTATAATCGAGAATTTCAACCGGTTCCTCTACGATACGCAGACGATCATCCACCTTGATCTCTTCGAGAGGAACAACCAAAGATTCACCCGCCAGATACTTCTTAAGGTTAGAGACATGGAAGACATTATGAACATTACTAAGCTCAGCTGGCAGATCAAGCCTGTATGCCACCGGTCCAATCCGTTCCAGAATTGCGAATGGTCCCACATACCAAGGATTTAATTTGCCACGCTTCCCAAAACGTATAACGCCCTTCCACGGAGATACTTTCAATAAAACCCTGTCGCCAACCTGGAATTCCAAAGGTTTGCGATGACGATCGGCATAACACTTTTGACGATCCCGAGCTGCTGCCATGCGGTTACGAATTTGTACGATCTTTTCGGAAGTCTCGTACACAAGTTCCGGGCCGGTGAGTTGACTCTCACCCACCTCAGCCCAACAGAGAGGGGACTGGCATTTCTGTAACACCCCAACCGGTGGCGGAAACATCGGGATGTCACGTATTGATGATTGTTCAATAGCTCATGGTACTAAATGAAAGTTGAATAATATTAAAGAAGAATTAATTGCCAATTTAGTCCCTGAGGTTTGTCAAAAATTGCTACTTTCATCCAAATCTTTTTTGTGTTACATCTGTGTCCCTGAGGTTTCATTTTTTTGCCATTTTAGTCATCAGCACTAACTCAGTTAACAAAAACCCAGTTAAGTCAAGGGCATTTTTGTCCATACACACCACACTTTTTTCTTTTGCCATTTTCATCCAAAACCCTTTTTAATTTATTTTGATTTTCTTTTAGATATTATATTGTAACACCCCGCCGTAACACGGGTCTTGTTAACGGGTCGGGTGTAACACCCCGAGTGTTACGGGTCTCGTTAAACGGGTCGGGTCGTACCCGACCACCCGATTATTAATTTATAATATTTAGTTGGTCCCAAGTCTGCAGCCAAACGCTCCAATTCTGCTATTAAACTCGTTGCCAAACGCTTTTATTCTGATCCTATACCTGTTCCCAAACACCCTGAGTTCTAGCTGTTATCCCTGTTGCCAAACACCCTTTATTTCAATTATCTTATAAAAACCCTTCACTTTGGTTCTTCCTCTGCTATTATCGAACACATACACCTAACACTTAAAGAGAGCAGCCAAGGTCACCACCGGTCACAACCTCTGGCCGCCGCCACCTCCATCTCCGGCGTCGCCCCTTATCCGGTGAACCTTCTTCTCCTTTGTCCCTGTTAAAAACCCCGATAACCCATCTACCTTCCTCATCATCATCTCACCATCGAACCACAACTCTTTTCTTCTGTTTCTGTTATGAATTCCAGTAACCCATCTCCTTTGTTTCCGTTAATAACCAGCGGCCACCCCTTTTGTTATCAACCGGACAGTCACCGGGTTATGGTGACTGTCTTGGGTTCCTTGTCTGATTCAATAATACGGATAATATTTCTTTTGGTTTCTGTTACGAATTGTACCCGGTAACCCTCAAGTTGAACTCCAAACCGTGACCCTGTTCTCATGTTTGGGTTATAAAGTTTGACTAATTGATAACTATTGTTCTGACATAATAACCGGACAGTCACCAAATCCGGTGACTGTCACCGGAGTTTGTGTCTTCTGTGATTATCGTATGTGTGTTGGTCTCCGATTTCATCTAATCTGACGCTGGGTTGACGCTGTCGTTTGGTGGGACCGGCTGTGGGTTCGGTCGGGACGGTGACTGGATCTATGGCGGCGGGGTGTTACAATAAAATATCTAAAAGAAAATCAAAATAAATTTAAAAAGGGTTTTGGATGAAAATGGCAAAAGAAAAAAGTTTGGTGTGTATGGACAAAAATGCCCTTGACTTAACTAGGTTTTTGTTAACTGAGTTAGTGCTGATGACTAAAATGGCAAAAAAATGAAACCTCAGGGACACAGATGTAACAAAAAAAAAGATTTGGATGAAAGTGGCAATTTTTGACCAACCTCAGGGACTAAATTGGCAATTAACTCTATTAAACAATTTACAATTTACAAGTAAATATTACAAAGGTTGATTAATATAAACTAGGTCCAAAGCTCCTATGTGTTCCAAGACTTGTACAAATTCCAATAGCTAATAAACCTGAAACATGTTAAATTGGAAAGATGGGGGGGGGGGTCAACTATAAATAGTTGGTGAGAATACATAGGTTTTGTATATAGTTGAAAACAATATGTTGTATAACAATCATAGTTGAAGTATAAAAATGAGTAATGGTAGAATATGAGTCCGACATGTAACAATGCGTCTTTTGTACAATCAAACCTTGTGTCGACTAAGACCTAACTCGCAAGTTAGTAAAAGTGTAACTGTTATCGATCATCCCTGAATTTATGCGGGGGGATGGGTTTGTCAGACCTATAGCGCTATAATCTAAACAGGCGGCTTGATCAATGTTAATGATTGTACTGTGTCTTTTTGTTACAGTCAAATGATAGAATGAGTAAATGATAGTGTAATTGAATCACAAGTTTCAACAATGTAAGAATGAGTAAATGATAGTGTGTAAAATGTTTAAACATGTTTCACCCCAAAATGTAAAACAGAAAAAGGGGCTATGTAAACTCACCTTAGTGTTAGAATAAAGACCCTTGTTATATAAGTAAATGTGGCTCGTGTGTATCCAAATATCCCCTATTTCAAGGTAATAAATAAGTGTTGGGGAAAACTTAATAAGTCTAAGTTTTCTAGTCTAAAATGTGCTAGGGTTCCTAATTTGGGGATTAATAATTGATTTATGATTAAATTTGAATAAATAAAGAAATAATTAATGAAAATGTTGTCTGGCCAATATTATCTAAAAGTAATTGAATTAGATTGTAATAAAGGTAAAGATAATTTTTATAAAATTATTTTCTTAATTAATGAATATTTATATATTAATAATTATTTGACAAAATATAGACTTAATATTTAAAAATATTAAAAATTATAAATTTCAAATCAAAAATTTATATTTCTGATCTAAATGATTAATAATAATTTGTGTGAAATTTTGATGTAAAAATAATGAAAAACGAATTTATTATGATTTATTTATGATTAAAATAACAAAAATGAATTGAAAATATTAAATAAATGATTTTTCAGAAATAAAAATTAATTCTGGAATGTTTATTGTTTTATAAGTTTAGGATAATTTTTGTGGAATTTTATAAATTCGTTTTGATATTTTTATAGAATTTTATAATTATAATAGAATAAACTTGTAATATTTATTATATATAATAAATAAAAGATTTTTGAAAAACTAAAAATTGTATGATAAACTTTTCTATTAGAACATCATAAAATAATTTTTGTAGCATTTATAAAGCAATTTTAGTATTTTAAAACTATTTTTAAAAATAATAGTGAATATATATAAGTATGAAGGGTAAAAAAAAAATGTTTGCATATGCTAGGGATCGAACCCGGGCCACTGGCCGGTTCGATGTTTTGTATCACAAGCCTAGACCATCTGGTCTAGGCCCTGAGAATGATTAAATCTAGATTTGAATTAATTATATAGTCTAAATGTTTCAGTTACATAATCAATTTTAGAAAAAAAGAAAAGAATGCGTGTGATGGGACTCGATCCCTGGCCGTAGGCCGGTTCGCGTCTTAACATACATATCCACACCAACTGATCTACTGATCAGTTGGTGTTTGATGTTGTTCTGTTTTAAATAAATAACAATGTCTGCAGATTAGTTTTATCCCCAAATCAAGATGCTATGAACCCTAACTTTTAATCGATCTAATTCACCATCAATACGTTACAGACACATTAAACAGATATAGGGATTTTAATCCTTGATAAGAATCGACCCAAAAGAGAAAAAAAATTGGAATTAAGACGAACCAGAAAGGATGCAATTAAAGCTCCAAGTCGCGCACAATGAGGGTTCCAAATCTCGATTTTTAGTGATTGAAAGATGGATGTAATAGAAGGGTTATGTTTTTCGCTTATACCTGATGTGGTGTGCGAGTTCAATTGAAATAATATGGCCTTATATATACGAATTCAACATTTGATTTTTGGAAGGTTAATAAGTCGGCCAATCAATCAAATTAAACGCAATAAAATGCATTAATGGGTCTATAATCTAAATGCAGAAAGTAGAGGGTAATAGGACGAGTTGATTATGGGGTTTGATTGGAAAATCGACACATTAAAGGATGTCAATTGTGGATTGAAGATGGGTTTTGACTTTCAGAAGTCAATGGTGTAAAAATAAGGGAAAGTATATAATTGTTGGGCTGGATAAAAAAACACAAAGAAACTATTAGCTCAGCTGGTAGTTGGATGGTTTGGTTAGGCTGTGGACGCGGGTTCGAGTCCCAGTCCAAGCAAATTATTTTTTTGTAATTATATTTCTAAGATTTCCTTATTATAAATTTATAATATGGTTATAATAGTCCAAAAATGGTAGAAATATATATATATATATATATATATATATATATATATATATATATATATATATATATATATATATATATATATATATTGAACGTACAAGGAAAATAAAATTCGGCGTCTTAAAGATTAAATAATAAAACGTACAAGATAGGAAAAATACGAGATGTTACAGTCTCCCCTACTTTTAGGAACTTCGTCCCGAAGTTGGAGTTGGAGAGTCTGCTGGAAAAAGGTGTGGGTATTTGGTACAAGTTAAGGTGTCTGTGGTAAAGTTTAAGAGTGATATGATCAAGGTTTTGAATGATATTGGTGTGAGATGAAGGTTCTATGGAGTGATAAATTGTAAGTTTCAAGAATGCGAAGATAAGTGCATGAGATGACTATGGATAAATGAACTACCAGGTAACTAGGGTTTATATTTGGTTATTAACCAAAACCTTGATAGAATTTCATACTACCTTAACGTACCTGTAAATTCATGATTACATTCCGGACCGCAATCACTAATTTACCTTACATTAGGGTTTTGTGTCCTTCTATGACTCTAAACACACATGTAAGTAATGCAAAAATAATCATGTGGTTGAACCTTTGTATTAATGAGTCCAACTGTTGAGCAGGAAAAAGACTCCTACCAGTTAGTGAGTAGGAACCTCTACCAATTGTTGAGCAGGTTCGATAGCCTCCACCAGTCGTTGAGTAGGTTGTAGGGCCTCTCCCGACTGTTGAAAAGGCATGATGACCTCTACCAATCGTTGAGTAGGTTATTTGGTACTCAACTAACTGTTGAGCAAGTACTTCATCCTCTATTAAGTGTAGCAATTATTACACACATAAATTGCAAATTGATAATATGTTTATGTAAGCAAGTTTATAAGTATAACGAGTATAGTATGTGAGTTGTAGTTGTATAGATTTAGATATTGATAGAGCAATTAGTTCACATTCAAACAAGCATGCATCCAGGTGTTATGAACAACTCTCAGACAAAAATTTCAATACTAGAATTTATTACTTGAATCAAAAAGCGTCAATACATAGAATAAAAAGCAAACAACATTCAAATGGTGGGGCTTGCTGTTAAGTAGCTGGAGGGTCTTGATCTCGGTTTAGTTTAGGGCATCGGTTACGGAAGTGATTTGGGTCTCCACATTCATAGCACTGACCATAGTTGTATCTACCAGGACGATTAGGATTAGCAGCCCGAGCAGGGTTGGTTGGTTGGTTGGTATTAGGGTTTGGGGTCTCACGACATGTGTTGACCAGATGGCCATACTTACCACAATTGGTGCACAAGTGACATGCTGAAGTAGTGGGATGATGTCGTTTGCATGTGTTACACATTGGAAAGTTTCCTGTATAAGGTTTCTTGTTAGAAGCTTGTGTAGTGAGGTTTGCATCAGGATCCCTGGTCTTACGCTTTTGGTTCTCAGTAGTTACCGCGGCTACAATACTTGCTTTCTCGCCTTTTCGAACTAAGGTCCCGTTCTTTACGTGATTGTCAGTTAAGGTAGCTGCTAGACGCTTGGCCTCTTCGAGGGTAGCAGGGTTCCTTCCCCATACCGTGTCCTGAATCTGCATGGGTAAACCACCGATATACTTCTCGATGGCTACAGGTAGGGGAGTGACCTTATGGGGCAACAACAGACTGAGCTCATGGAAGCGGGTATTATAAGCAAGGTTTTCCCCACTATCCTGAGCAAGGGTGTGGAACTCGTCCTCCAATTTCTTGACCTCGTTACGTGGGCAAAACTCTGCTTTCATTATCTCCTTGACTTGATCCCATGTCATAGCAAGTGAAACTTCAGCTCTGGGGTGCGCTTTTCCTCATTCCACCAAGTGAGTGCTCGTTTGTGAAGAACATTCACGGCATAACGGACCTTAAAGTTATCGGGACACTCACTATTAATGAAGGTATTCTCAATACCCTAGAACCATTGTAGGAGACCAGTAGCTCCTTCATCCCCACTAAACTTAGGAGGATTGCAGGTATTAAAGTGTTTGAGGGTGCAGACTGGGAGACCATTCCCGTTCCCATTGTGATTTCCATTGCCGTTTCCATTTCCGTTGCCGTTTCCATTCATTTGGATGACTTGAGCCAGTAAGTTAGGAACCAAAGTTGCGATCTGTTGTGCCATTTGTTGGGAAATGATTGCAGCCAGCTGGGCATCACCTCCATTGTTGTGGTTAGTGTCGTGGTTGTGGTTGTGGTTGTGATTGCTGCTCCCTTCATCATGATTGTCACCACTGTTAAGGCGAGTGCTGCAACGTGGAGGCATGATCTGTAAGAGACACAATGAAGGTTCAATGAGACATGAAATGAATGAGGTAATATAGGGAATGTAATCATTTATCCATGAATAAACGAAAATGTTGACTTATCAAAGATTCTAGATTCTAATAACATAGTGAAGACATGCTTTAGCCTATAAGTGAACACTCATCCCGAGAATTCCCAGGTAGGCATCCGGGTCCCTCGTTTGATTGGGATATATGTGCAATGCCAGTCCTAGAAAGAAAACTCAGAATACAGGCGTTCACCCTTCCAGATTGCACGTGTTCGTTATTAAAATCTAGAACTTCGACGAGATCTCAAGGTGGTTCAGGCTAAACCTGAGGATTTTGTCCTATTAGTCTAAGAGTAGATCCAGTGATGGAGAGCAATCTTCTTGTAGGGATTAAAGTAGGGATAAGAAGTAGGAGGGAGATAGAGAATAGAAACAAGTAAGGTTGCAAGTAAAAGGAGCAAGTACTAGTTAAAATCCTATGGTTATAGACTAGATTATTTTTCTAAGAACCTAATTCCCTATAACCATGGCTCTGATACCAATCTATAACACCCCAACCGATGGCGGAAACATCGGGATGTCACGTATTGATGATTGTTCAATAGCTCATGGTACTAAATGAAAGTTGAATAATATTAAACAATTTACAATTTACAAGTAAATATTACAAAGGTTGATTAATATAAACTAGCTCCAAAGCTCCTATGTGTTCCAAGACTTGTACAACTTCCAATAGCAAATAAACCTGAAACATGTTAAATTGGAAAGATGGGGGGGGGGGGTCAACTATAAATAGTCGGTGAGAATAGATAGGTTTTGTATATAGTTGAAAACAATATGTTGTATGATAAACTTTTCTATTAGAACATTATAAAATAATTTTTGTAGCATTTATAAAGCAATTTTAGTATTTTAAAACTATTTTTAAAAATAATAGTGAATATATATAAGTATTAAGGGTTAAAAAAATGTTTGCATATGCTAGGGATCGAACCCGGGCCACTGGCCGGATCGATTTTTATATCACAAGCCTAGACTATCTGGTCTAGGCCCTGAGAACGATTAAATCTAGATTTGAACTAATTATATAGTCTAAATGTTTCAGTTACATAATCACTTTTAGAAAAAAAAAAGAAAAGAATGCGTGTGATGGGACCCGAACCCTGGTCGTAGGCCGGTTCGCGTCTTAACATAAAGATCCACACCAACTGATCTACTGATCAGTTGGTGTTAGATGTTGTTCTGTTTTAAATAAATAACAATGTCTGTAGATTAGTTTTATCCCCAAATCAAGATGCTATGAACCCTAACTTTTAATCGATCTAATTCACCATCAATACGTTAGAGACACATAAAACAGATATGGGGATTTTAATCCTTGATAAGAATCGACCCAAAATAGAAAAAAAATTGGGATTAAGACGAACCAGAAAGGATGCAATTAAAGCTCCAAGTCGCGCACAATGAGGGTTCCAAATCTCGTTTTTTAGTGATTGAAAGATGGATGTAATAGAGGGGTTATGTTTTTCGCTTATACCTGATGTGGTGTGCGAGTTCAATTGAAATAATATGGCCTTATATATACGAATTCAGCATTTGATTTTTGGAAGGTTAATAAGTCGGTCAATCAATCAAATTAAACGCAATAAAATGCATTAATGGGTCAATAATCTAAATGCAGAAAGTAGAGGGTAATAGGACGAGTTGATTATGGGATTTGATTGGAAAATCGACACATTAAAGGATGTCAATTGTGGATTGAAGATGGGTTTTGACTTTCAGAAGTCAATGGTGTAAAAATAAGGGAAAGTATATAATTGTTGGGCTGGATAAAAAAACACAAAGAAACTATTAGCTCAGCTGGTAGTTGGATGGTTTGGTTAGGCTGTGGACGCGGGTTTGAGTCCCGGTCCAAGCAAATTATTTTTTTGTAATTATATTTCTAAGATTTCCTTATTATAAATTTATAATATGGTTATAATAGTCCAAAAATGGTAGAAATATATATATATATATATATATATATATATTTTGAACGTACAAGGAAAATAAAATTCGGCGTCTTAAAGATTAAATAATAAAACGTACAAGATAGGAAAAATACGAAATGCTACAATTTCCGCCCATAAAGAGCCTCGAACGGAGCTGCCTTGATACTAGAATGGTAGCTATTGTTGTAGGAGAATTCCACCAACAGTAGATGACTCTCCCAACCCTTGCTAAAGTCGATCACACATGCCCGAAGTATGTCTTCTAGTGTTTGAATCGTCCGCTCGCTTTGACCGCCAGTCTACGGATGATAGGTTGTGCTCATATCTAACTGAGTGCCCAAAGCCTTATGCAAGGATTTCTAAAAATTCGAGGCGAACCGAGGATCACGATCAGAAATAATAGTAACAGGCACCTCGTGCCGAGAAACCACTTCCTTAAGATACAAGCGAGCCAACCGCTCAAGGCCATCGGTTTCCTTGATAGCGAGGAAGTGCGCAGACTTTGTCAACCTATCGACGATCACCCTGATCATGTCGCAACCACTGGGCGACCTCGGGAGTTTGGTCACAAAGTCCATCGTAATCCGTTCCCACTTCCATTCAGGTATTTCAGGCTGCTGCAGAAGGTCGGACGACTTTTGGTATTCAACCTTGACCTTGGCACAGGTCAAATACTTGCTTACATACGAAGCTACATCCGCCTTCATATTCGGCCACCAATAAAGTAACTGTGACATCCGTCACCCTCGTCTTTCATCTAATTGACTATAATAGCCTCTCAATTATTTCCATTATAGTCCCTACGAATTTCGCCGTTTTCAAAATAAATTTTAGAGCGAATTAAAAATTTATCGTTTATATTTATTATGGTTCGTGTATGAGTTTTAATCGAAAGCGTAGGTGGACACGTGTTCGTAAAAGATTCTATCAAAAAAAATTTAGTTTTATAAAGTTTTAAAAAGTTTTAGAAACTTTTAAGTTAAGTAAGTTAACTTTTTATAAGAAAAACTTAACCAAACACCTAAGATATCTAACCAAGTTAACATGGAGGGACCAAATCTGTCAAAATCCCAACCTTTTAAAACAAACTTGTGCCTCCAGCCCCTCCCCCTCGTTTTTCCGGCAGCCCACCGCCGGCGGCAGCCCTTGCTCCGGCGAGGTGAGTAAAGGCGTTATTAATGCCTTCTTATCGTTCCATTTCGTTTTCCATACGTTACCCTTTGGTAACCAAACGTTTTCCCTCATTTAAATGGTCTTAATCATGCGTTTCTATGATGTTATAACTCATTATAACATGGGTAACGACCGGAGGTTTGGGTACACTTCAAACTCGCTTTCTAGTCGTCTAACGTATAAATTGAAACCATCATTAGTTTTCTGCACATTCACACGACTTAAACCCACTTCTAACTGTCTCAAAACACGTCCAAGAAGCCCTTAATTGGTCGGTTGTAGTTCGGACCTTGAAGCCCCAATTTCGAGCATGGTTACATGTTGTAAGTTCAAATTCTTTATGCCGTTTTGTTTACTTATCAAATCCGAACATTAACCCCATGAATTCAGGTTCCTTTGTTGCTTGAATTGGATTATTAGATTTGGGGTTAGGGTTAGGGTTCTAGAGTTGAATTTGGGGAAGAAGATGACACATGGGGTATTATTTAAAATAATATTTGTTCCTGATAATAAACAACTTGGTTGCTTGGTCTAGTGGTTGAGTCTCTTGTTTTTGAAACCAAAGTCATGAGTTCGAACCTAGGCGGCATCATTCTTTCAGTATTTTTTTTCCTCTTTTCGTTTTCTTTTAGTTGGTTATTATTGTGTACATATATAATATATATAAACCAAATAATTCATAATAAATGCATTTTTACTCCAAAAATTATAAAAATTTAGGAGTAGTTTCTTGACACCATAAAGAACATTTCCACACTTTTATTTTCTGGAAAATGTTTTATTTTTATATTTTTATTGATTTAATTTGTTTTAATGATAATTAATTCATTAAAAATTCATTTTTAATGATTTTAATCTCAAAATTTTTGTTAAATTATTTCTGATCATCATGAACTGAAATAAAAATTATTGGTTCAGAAAACATTTATTTTTATTGATTTTCCTATTTTTAGTCATTTAAACATGATTTAATCTCATTAAATCAGTTTTAAATATAAATAAGTTTATACAAATTATGAGAAAATTATTTTCATTGATTTACATAAGAAAGCATCCATTTTCTATAAAAATAGCATTTTTAGATCATGTCTTGTATTATTAGTTTTATTTATCAATTACGACATAATTAAACATTTATTTATTTACACTATTTAAACATCTATTTTATAAATATTTTTCTTATAAAATAGAAATGTCTTATGATTGAAAGTCTTTATTATCATTGATGGATCTTTGAGTAACTTGTAACTATTTATTTCAATATTTATGATTATTGTATTTATTTACAATAAATAGTTAAAGTAATTAACTAAATTATTTTGTCTTAATTATTTAAACATATTTTTAACTAAATACTCAATTGGAAATAATTATATTATTTAAATCACACTTACAATCTTTCATATATTATTTGTGATATACAACTTTTACATTAACGCGACTTATCATAAAAACTCTAATTCCCCAAATCGACTTAGCAAACCCGAATGCCTTAGACCCTAGATACTTTAGACTCTTAGACATTTCCTTATTAGTACTCTTATACATTATAGGTTGGATTCTTTGGAATTCCCATTACTTAGCTCACGACCGCTTAAGTGGATTTTGATCGCTTTCGCAAACTATGAGTATATCTTTCCCCTTTTTACTGTTTTACTATTTTGGGGTGACTCATGTACTTACTATCAAGTTTATATTTCCTTTTACTAAAATAGCAATTCTTATGTGTGTTTTCTTGTGTCATTTTGTGTATCTATGACCTGTCAAATCATTAACCGTTGCGGCCTGGCATTTCAATGAATAGTACTATGGTTTATACCCTTGTGACTCTGTTGAGAGTCCTCGTCATTGCTATGTATTACATTACTACTAGCGCATACTATATATATCTGCTTTCTTTTCTTAGGGTTGATTTGACCCGGATACCACTTATTACATAATTGCAAACAGTATACGACACATGAATTGCTAAACACTTTTCTACTATATTTATTTAAACAGGGTATGCTCACCAATACAACTTTTTGTATTGACCAAAATATTTTTGTACATGTTTCAGGTTGTTTTGAGATGCATTCTTTAAGCTTTCGGATTTATATTTAGATTTTGATTCGTTGTATTTCAATTTAGTTGGCAGTTAGAATCGTTGTATTTCATTTCAATGTAATAAATTATTTAATCAATGTATTCAAATTTGCACTTTAGTCCATGAGCTATTGAACAATCGTCACTACGTGACACCTCGATGTTTCCGCCATCGGTTGGGGTGTTGCAGATTGGTATCAGAGCCATGGTTATAGGGAATTAGGTTATTAGAATGCCTTTTAGCCTAGACTATAACTAAGTTTACTTTCATGAGTCCTCTCGTGTATATTTCTCTCGTTTCTTATATTTTATTTCAAGATATTTTCGTTATGATTATTTCTCGTTATTCTTTCGATATTTTGCTTGGCAAAGAAGACACTCGTATTTCACAAACGAAACGATATCATCAAGTTAGGAGTGGTATCCATACCTTGGTGATTAGTTTCACTCCTCTATAGGTTATTTATCTTAGGAATATATCTTTGAGATAGGAGTGACATCCACACCTCAAAGAGTATTTCCTTCAAAAAGAAACTTAACCACTAAGCTGGGAGTGATATCCTTAACTTAGTGATTGGTTTCATTCCACAATCGTTTTCAATTTTGAAATACATCTTTGAGTTAGGAGTGAAATCCATATCTCAAGGATCTATTTCTACATCTCGTTGATTATGAATCTTCTTAAATGTTGGTAATCTATTACATACTTTAATCTTATCATTCACGTCATTTTAAATCATGGTCTTTTAAAACACAATAGAATTACACATACTTCATGAAATGGTTTCATTTTGCATTTTACAAACTTGTGTTGCATATTTTAAGGACCAAATGTAAATCTTTTGTTTTCATATGACATATCCAATATATATTTTGGGGAGAAATTTGCAACTAATAATAAGCCTTATAACATTTTTCAAACTCGACTTCTTGTAAACACATGAGAATGTGTATTTACGAAGATTTTGCAAATAAACCTGTTTCGAATCTAAAACACACTTTGATTTCTAAAAATTTATTCTCATGCATCACTACTATTCTTTCAACAATATCACAAAGTCGAGTAAACTGCGAAAATTTACCTTTACACTTATACTCTTTCAGTTGCAAAACCTTTGGTTTAAACAAAACAATGGACATATCTTTTTATCAGAATGTTGTTAAATGCCTTTTATAGTATAACGCATATATGTAAAATTACTAGATTTTAACTCACACGCCAGTAGGCTATACACCCGTTCCGTGCACATTCATTTGCCGTAAATTTCATTATTTTATTCTTGCACCATTTTTATTCATAGTTATTTCTAACACGTTATTTGTGACTATTTTCACATTGACTATTTGCATTAATACAACTCGGTTACTTTCATTTTGTGCAATTGTGCGATTTACTCGATTTATGTTATACTATTCTTTCAGTCGGAATTTTATGCTATACTTATATACTTACTTGAACGCATATTTGGTATGCATATTTTCTTTCTTGTTTTGAGCAAAACCCTGTTATACTTTACATTATTTTGTTCATCATCATGGCCAACGAACATAATAGTTGATAATTCGTATGAGATCTAAGCCGGTGCCCACGTACGACTTGGATTAGAGTATTTCTTCAATCCGAGGGGAACGGTGTAAACCTCAGGGTCTATCAATATGAGTGTTTAGAGTCAACGATGTGAACAAAAGTTACCGGTTAAGGGTGAACCCGAAAGGGAAGAACCTCTAACCATGTCTTATACTTACATGTTATTCTCATTACGGTTAAAGGGAAAACCCGAAAGGGAAGGATCTCTAACCATGGCATGATTAAACATTATTTCATTACAGTGGCTATTACATATTGGTTGCACACATTTATTTCATGTTAGGGTTATGGAAAAACATAACACCCTAGTGTAAGGTAAATCGATGATTACGGTCCGGAACACAATTATGGGCTTACAGGTACATGGGGGTGGTGTGTGATTCTACTTAGGCTATTGGTAGACAATTAGTACGAATCCAAAGTATCGAGAGTGTGGTGGGTTAGCTGCGGTACACCCTATATATAAGCATAAACGATACTGCGGGAGCGGACTAGGAGTCTGACTAAGAACCTACCCATTACTTTATGATTACCTCTTCATTAGATCGTTGACTAATAGCTAGAATTTTTGATAAGAACGTTCTTACGTGAGCTTCATTCGTCTTCCTAGAGTCTTTCTCTTGACCACCCACACAGAAAACACAAATCTTGTATACCCTTACACGCTTTGTTATTAGAAATCTTGTTACGTACCTTAATAAAGTTCAGTTAGAAACCTTTCTAAAGTAGGGGAGACTGCTTCATTAGTACCTCTGCCCCTCACCCGTTACACATTCCCAAAAACTTTCATCTAACTCTCAACTCTACAACGTTGAGCCAACTGTCGAAGATTTTGAAACTTTTACTGTGGGTATTAGACAACTATTTTAAATGTTGTCGATTCATAAATAATGAAATTTTCTTTTAAAAATCTAGCTGACTTTTACAATGTCTTTTAGTTTCATAGTAGCCTCCACTTGAAAGAAATTTCGAGACGAAATTTTCTAAAGTAGGGGAGACTGTGACATCCGTCACCCTCGTCTTTCATCTAATTGACTATAATAGCCTCTCAATTATTTCCATTATAGTCCCTACGAATTTCGCCGTTTTCAAAATAAATTTTAGAGCGAATTAAAAATTTATCGTTTATATTTATTATGGTTCGTGTATGAGTTTTAATCGAAAGCGTAGGTGGACACGTGTTCGTAAAAGATTCTATCAAAAAAAAATTAGTTTTATAAAGTTTTAGAAACTTTTAAGTTAAGTAAGTTAACTTTTTATAAGAAAAACTTAACCAAACACCTAAGATATCTAACCAAGTTAACATGGAGGGACCAAATCTGTCAAAACCCCAAACTTTTAAAACAAACTTGTGCCTCCAGCCCCTCCCCCTCGTTTTTCCGGCAGCCCACCGCCGGCGGCGGCCCTTGCTCCGACGAGGTGAGTAAAGGCGTTATTAATGCCTTCTTATCGTTCCATTTCGTTTTCCATACGTTACCCTTTGGTAACCAAACGTTTTCCCTCATTTAAATGGTCTTAATCATGCGTTTCTATGATGTTATAACTCATTATAACATGGGTAACGACCGGAGGTTTGGGTACACTTCAAACTCGCTTTCTAGTCGTCTAACGTATAAATTGAAACCATCATTAGTTTTCTGCACATTCACACGACTTAAACCCACTTCTAACTGTCTCAAAACACGTCCAAGAAGCCCTTAATTGGTCGGTTGTAGTTCGGACCTTGAAGCCCCAATTTCGAGCATGGTTACATGTTGTAAGTTCAAATTCTTTATGCCGTTTTGTTTATTTATCAAATCCGAACATTAACCCCATGAATTCAGGTTCCTTTGTTGCTTGAATTGGATTATTAGATTTGGGGTTAGGGTTAGGGTTCTAGAGTTGAATTTGGGGAAGAAGATGACACATGGGGTATTATTTAAAATAATATTTGTTCCTGATAATAAACAACTTGGTTGCTTGGTCTAGTGGTTGAGTCTCTTGTTTATGAAACCAAAGTCACGAGTTCGAACCTAAGCAGCATCATTCTTTCTGCATTTTTTTCCTCTTTTCTTTTTCTTTTAGTTGGTTATTATTGTGTACATATATAATATATATAAACCAAATAATTCATAATAAATTCATTTTTACTCCAAAAATTATAAAAATTTAGGAGTAGTTTCTTGACACCATAAAGAACATTTCCACACTTTTATTTTCTGGAAAATATTTTATTTTTATATTTTTATTGATTTAATTTGTTTTAATCATAATTAATTCATTAAAAATTCATTTTTAATGATTTTAATCTCAAAATTTTTGTTAAATTATTTCTGATCATCATGAACTGAAATAAAAATTATTGGTTTAGAAAACATTTATTTTTATTGATTTTCCTATTTTTAGTCATTTAAACATGATTTAATCTCATTAAATCAGTTTTAAATATAAATAAGTTTATACAAATTATGAGAAAATTATTTTCATTGATTTACATAAGAAAGCATCCATTTTCTATAAAAATAGCATTTTTAGATCATGTCTTGTATTATTAGTTTTATTTATCAATTACGACATAATTAAACATTTATTTATTTACACTATTTAAACATCTATTTTATAAATATTTTTCTTATAAAATAGAAATGTCTTATGATTGAAAGTCTTTATTATCATTGATGGATCTTTGAGTAACTTGTAACTATTTATTTCAATATTTATTATTATTGTATTTATTTACAATAATTAGTTAAAGTAATTAACTAAATTATTTTGTCTTAATTATTTAAACATATTTTTAACTAAATACTCAATTGGAAATAATTATATTATTTAAATAACACTTAAAATCTTTCATATATTATTTGTGATATACAACTTTTACATTAACGCGACTTATCATAAAAACTCTAATTCCCCAAATCGACTTAGCAAACCCTAATGCCTTAGACCCTAGATACTTTAGACTCTTAGACATTTCCTTATTAGTACTCTTATACATTATAGGTTGGATTCTTTGGAATTCCCATTACTTAGCTCACGACCGCTTAAGTGGATTTTGATCGCTTTCGCAAACTGTGAGTATATCTTTCCCCTTTTTACTGTTTTACTATTTTGGGGTGACTCATGTACTTACTATCAAGTTTATATTTCCTTTTACTAAAATAGTAATTCTTATGTGTGTTTGCTTGTGTCATTTTGTGTATCTATGACCTGTCAAATCATTAACCGTTGCGGCCTGGCATTTCAATGAATAGTACTATGGTTTATACCCTTGTGACTCTGTTGAGAGTCCTCGTCATTGCTATGTATTACATTACTACTAGCGCATACTATATATATCTGCTTTCTTTTCTTAGGGTTGATTTGACCCGGATACCACTTATTACATAATTGCAAACAGTATACGACACATGAATTGCTAAACACTTTTCTACTATATTTATTTAAACAGGGTATGCTCACCAATACAACTTTTTGTATTGACCAAAATATTTTTGTACATGTTTTAGGTTGTTTTGAGATGCATTCTTTAAGCTTTCGGATTTATATTTAGATTTTGATTCGTTGTATTTCAATTTAGTTGGCAGTTAGAATCGTTGTATTTCATTTCAATGTAATAAATTATTTAATCAATGTATTCAAATTTGCACTTTAGTCCATGAGCTATTGAACAATCGTCACTACGTGACACCTCGATGTTTCCGCCATCGGTTGGGGTGTTACTGTAACTTCAAGTCTTGATACATCTTATCGGAGCCAGGGTGAATAGAAGACCGAGATTTGTGAGCTTCATCAAGAACGAGCTCCCGCAAACCTCCGAATAAAGGGACCCAAACACGTTCAGCAAAATAATGTAGGCCACCGGACCTGAGTTCAAGGTGCCTATCGGAACCATGCATGGTGTCAGCTTTAAGGTTTTCCTCCTTCAAAGCTTCTTGCTGCGCCGAACGGATTTGGTCAGGCAAACTAGAATGGATGGTGAGCTGAAGATCTCGAACACGACGAGGCTTAGCGGATTCCTTCCTGCTCAAAACGTCTGCCACAACATTCGCCTTTCCAGGATGGTATTTTATAGCACACTCGTAATCATTGAGAAGCTCGACCCAGCGACGCAGTCTTCTAATCAAAGATATGCTGGAGGCTCTTGTGATCGGTATAAATGGTGCACTTGGTACCGTACAAGTAATGCCTCTAGATCTTCAAGGCAAAGACCACTGCACCCAATTCCAGATCATGGGTGGTGTAGTTTTTCCCATGAACTTTAAGCTGATGAGAGGCATAGGGAATGACCTTCTCGCGTTGCATCAACACACAGCCGAGACCCCGAATAGAAGCATCACAGTAAACCACAAAATCGTCTGTGCCTTCAGGCATGGATAGAATAGGAGCAGAACAGAGTTTAGCCTTTAGCATCTGAAAGGCTGACTCTTGCGAATCACCCCAGTCGAACTTCTTGTCCTTCTGGGTAAGTGAGGTAAGGGGTTGAGCGATCTTCAAAAATCCCTCGATAAAACGACGATAGTAACCTGCAAGACCCAGGAATTGCCGCACCTTAGATGGCGTCTTCGGTGCTTCCCAGTCTTTGATGGCTTCTATCTTGGCTGGATCAACATGAATTCCTTTTTCATTAACCACATGACCAAGGAATTAGACTTCACGTAACTAGAAGTTACATTTCGAGAACTTGGCATACAACTGTTCCCGTCTCAAGAGTTCAAAGACAAGACGCAAGTGTTCCCGGTGGTCCACTTTGTTCTTGGAATAGACTAGAATGTCATCAATGAAGACAATCACGAATTTATCAAGGTAGGGCTTACAAACACGGTTCATCAAATCCATGAACACGGCGGGCGCATTGTGTAACACCCCAACCGATGGCGGAAACATCGGGATGTCACGTATTTATGATTGTTCAGTAGCTCATGGTGAATAATAAGTTTCAATATATGATTTACATACAATTTTTCTACAAGAATTCGTACATCAAAGTGAATAAAACTAAGTACACATCTTCAAGCATTAACTCAAATCTTCAAGCAAGTAGAACCTGAAACATGTTAAGTTTGAAAATATTTTGGGTCAACAAAAGTTGGTGAGAATACATAAGTTTTTGAAATATGATAAATAATAATAGTTTGTACAACAATCACAGTTGTATAATGATAGAGTATGAGTCCGACATGTAACAATGCGTCTTTGTACAATCAAACCTTGTGTCGACTGAGACCTAACTCGCAAGTTAGTTAAATATTGATACTGTTTTCGATCGTCCCTAAATTTATGCGAAGGGATGGGTTTGTCAGACCTATAGCGCTATAATCTAAACAGGCGGCTTGATCAATGTTAATGATTGTACTGTGTCTTTTTGTTACAGTCAAATGATAGGATGAGTAAATGATAGTGTAAAATGTTTAAACATGTTTCACCCCAAAAATGTAAAAGAGAAAAAGGGGCTATGTAAACTCACCTTTATGATAGTATTGAATTCCTTGATATAGAATAAATGTGGCACAATGATTCCAAGTATATCCTAAGTTCAAGACAATAAAATAAATCTAAGTTTTCTAGTCTACAAGTAGTTCTAGGGTTCCTAATTTGGGGATTGATAATTGATTAATGATTATTTTAGAATAGTTGTTAATGATTTAATAAATAGAGAAATAATTAATAAAAAGGATTTTTGGCAATTCTCAATTAAAGATGGTTGTATTAAAATGTAATAAATGTGAAAATAATTTTTATAAAATTATTTTCTTAATTAATGAATAAATAATATATTAATAATTGACAAAGTATAGACTTTATATTTAAAAATATTAAAATTTACAAATTTTGAATCAACAATTTATATTTCTGATCTAAATGATTAATAATAATTTATGTAAAATTTTGATGTAAAAATAATGAAAAATGAATTTATTATGATTTATTTATGTTTAAAATAACAAAAATTGATTAAAAAAATTAAATAACTGATTTTTCAGAAATAAAAATTATTTCTGGAATGTCTATTGTTTTATAAGTTTAGGATAATTTTTGTGGAATTTTATGAAATCGTTTTGATATTTTTATAGAATTGATTAATTATAATAGAATAAACTTGTATTATTTTATTATATATAATAAATTAAAGATTTTTGAAAAACTAAAAATTGGATGATAAACTCTTCTATTAGAACGTCATAAAATAATTTTTTGTAGAATTTATAAAGAAATTTTAGTATTTTAAAATCATTTTAAAAGAAAATGATTAAAGTTATAAAATAAAGAGTTTAAAAAAAAGGTTTGTGGGTGCTAGGATTCGAACCTGGTCTGCATGGTTTGAAGGTTTATAATCACAAGCCTGACCATCTGGTCTAGACCCTGAGAACAAGTTTATATCAGATCTAATTAATCATATAGTCTATTTGGTGCTTAGTTTAATATTTCAAAAGAAAAGGAGATGTAAAACGCTTGGGACTGGGATCGAACCCAAGACCGGATGCGTTTCCCCACTGCACAAACACCAACTGATCTACATCAGTTTTGGTGTTTGAAATTTGAATAAAAGAAATTTATATAGAGTTGTTATCATGTCGTCTTCCCCAAATAACATCATAAGAACCCTAGTTTTTTTGAAATCCAATAATCCCGAACCAAACTATAATCGAGTAAAGGGCTATTGTTCGGAATACAAAAACATAAATGAAGAATGGATTAAATCGGACTTACAGGTTGCAATTTGTTGATTAGGCCGAGTCAAAAGAAAAGTCAAGGCTTGATCAATTCGTGTAGAAGAGTGATTGAGGGTGAATTTTAAAAAAGGGTAAATGATTTTCGGCACATTCAGATTACAAAACGAGGTTCAATTTATAATATAGCTACATAATAGGAAGGTTTTCGTGATTGGTCATGGTTGGTCAAAACCGGGTTAATGCTTCTAAAGGGTCGCTGATTACACGAAATTGACGAGCTAGATTGAAGCAGGGTCAAAGGTCGGTCCCCTCAGTTTCAATTAATTCGTGTTTTGTTTCCAAAATCAAGTTCCATGCTTAGTCAAAGGTTGGTTTGACCTGGGGGTTGACATGTCGCGAGATTGAAGCAGGAAGGAAAGTAAGAAGGGTTAGTGGACTGGGCCGGGTTTTTTTTTTGTGGGTTTGGGCTTCTGGATGGGCCGAATGGACTAAGGGACAAATAACAAAATCTGATTTTTATAATTATTGTTATTGTTTATTTAACCCACATATATATATATATATATATATATATATATATATATAAAATGCACAATGTTACAGTCTCCCCTACTTTTGGGAACTTCGTCCCGAAGTTTATTGAAAAACACAGGGTTGAAGGGGATTGAGTAGAAATTAGGACAAGTGTGATCTGGAAAGTTTTGTGTTAAGACACGATATGAATAGGATAACCTGTTTCGAATAGTTTGGGTAAGAGGTTTGTTATCTGTGAGTTTAAGGATAGGATTGGGTGTGTCTTGAAATCGCAAGGAGAATAAGAAGCTAGCAAGGCATTAAGTTTTAGGGGTCCTAAAAGAAATGAGTTGATGGACTATAGAAAGACTAAATGAACTACCAGGCAACTATAGTTCATAATTGGTTATTTCCAGAAACCTTGATAGAATTTCACACTACCTTAACGTACCTGTAAATTCATGATTACGTTCCGGACCGCAATCACCAATTTACCTTACATTAGGGTTTTGTGTCCTTCTATTACTCTAACACACATGTGAGTAATGCAGAAATAATCATGTGGTTGAACCTTTGTATTTAATGAGTCCAACTGTTGAGCAGAGAAAAGACTCTCACCAGTTAGTGAGTAGGAACCTCTACCGATTGTTGAGCAGGTTCGATAGCCTCCACCAGTCATGGAGCAGGTTGTAGGGCCTCTCCCGACTGAGCAGGTTCGATAGCCTCCACCAGTCGTGGAGTAGGTTGTAGGGCCTCTCCCGACTGTGGAAAAAGCATGATGACCTCTACCAATCATTGAGTAGGTTATTTGGTACTCAACTAACTGTTGAGCAAGTACTTTATACTCTATGTAGCATAAATTGCAAATTGATAATATGTTTATGCAAGCAAGTTTATGAGTATAGTATAGGAGTTGTAGTTGTATAGATTTAGATAGCAATTAGTTCACATTCAAACAAGCATGCATCCAAGTGTTATGATTATACCATATAAACAACTCTCAGACAAAATTTCAATACTAGAATTTATTACTTGAATCAAATAGCGTCAATACATAAAAGCAAACAACATTCGAATGGTGGGTCTTGCTGTTAAGTAGCTGGAGGGTCTTGATCTCGGTTTAGTTTAGGGCATCGATTACGGAAGTGATTTGGGTCTCCACATTCATAGCATTGACCATAGTTGTATCTACAAGGACGATTAGGATTAGCAGCCTGAGCGGGGTTGGTTGGTTGGCATTAGGATTTGGGGTCTCACGACATGTGTTGACTAGATGGCCATACTTACCACAATTAGTGCACAAGCGACACGCTGAAGCAATGGGATGATGTCGTTTGCATGTGTTACACAATGGATAGTTTCCCATATAAGGTTTCTTGTTAGGAGCTTGTGTAGTGAGGTTTGAATCAGGATCCCTGGTCTTACGCTTCTGGTTCTCAGTAGTTACTACAGCTACAATACTTGTTTTCTCGCCTTTCCAAACTAAGGTCCCGTTCTTTACGTGATTGTCAGTTAAGGTAGCTGCTAGACGCTTGGCCTGTTCGAGGGTAGAAGGGTTCCTTCCCCATACCATGTCCTGAATCTTCATGGGTAAACCACCGATATACTTCTCAATGGCTACAGGTAGGGGAGTGACCTTATGGGGCAACAACAGACTGAGCTCATGAAAGAGGGTATTATAAGCAAGGTTTTCCCCACTATCCTGAGCAAGGGTGTGGAACTCGTCCTCTAATTTCTTGACCTCGTTACGTGGGCAAAATTCAGCTTTCATTATCTCCTTGACTTGATCCCAGGTCATGGAAAGTGCAACTTCAGCTCCTCGGGTGCGCTTTTCCTCATTCCACCAAGTGAGTTCTCGTTTATGAAGAACACTCATAGCATAACGGAACTTAAAGTTATCGGGACACTCACTGTTAATGAAGGTATTCTCAATACCCTCGAACCATTGTAGGAGACCAGTAGCTCCTTCATCTCCACTGAACTTAGGGGGATTACAGGTATTAAAGTGTTTGAGAGTGTAGGCTGGGAGACCATTCCCGTTTCCATTCCCGTTTCCATTGTGGTTTCCATTGCCGTTTCCATTGCCGTTTCCGTTCATCTGGATGACTTGGGCCAGTAAGTTAGGAACCAGAGTTGCGATCTGTTGTGCCATTTGTTGAGAGATGATCGCAGCCAGTTGAGCATCAATGCCATTGTTGTTGTTGTTATTGTTGTTGTTGTGGTTAGCGTCGTGGTTATGGTTGTGATTGCTACTCCCTTCATCATGATTGTCGCCACTGTTAAGGCGAGCGCTGCGACGTGGAGGCATGATCTGTAAGAGACACAATGAAATGATGAGGTAATATAAGGAATGTAATCATTTATCTATTAATTAAAACGAATAAACGGAAACGTTGACTTATCAAAGATTCTAGATTCTAATAACATAGTGAAGACATGCTTTAGCCTATAAGTGAACACTCATCCCGAGAATTCCCAGGTAGGCATCCGGGTCCCTCGTCTGATTGGGATATATGCGCAATGCCAGCCTAGACAGAACACTCAGAATACAGGCGTTCACCCTTCCAGATTGCACGTGTTCGTTATTAAAATCTAGAACTTCGACGAGATCTCAAGGTGGTTCAGGCTAAACCTGAGGATTTTGTCCTATTAGTCTAAGAGTAGATCCAGTGATGGAGAGCAATCTTCTTGTGGGGATAAGAAGTAGGAGGGAGATAGAGAATAGCAAGTAAAAGAAACAAGTACTGGTTAAATCCTATGGTTATAGACTAGATTATTTTTCTAATAACCTAATTCCCTATAACCATGGCTCTGATACCAATCTGTAACACCCCAACCGATGGCGAAAAAATCGGGATGTCACGTATTGATGATTGTTCAGTAGCTCATGGTGAATAATAAGTTTCAATATATGATTTAAATAAATTACATACAATTGTTCTACAAGAATTCGTACATCAAAGTGAATAAAACTAAGTACACATCTTCAAGCATTAACTCAAATCTTCAAGCTAGTAGAACCTGAAACATGTTAAGTTTGAAAATATTTTGGGTCAACAAAAGTTGGTGAGAATACATAAATTTTTGAAATATGATAAATAATAATAGTTTGTACAACAATCACAGTTGTATAATGATAGAGTATGAGTCCGACATGTAACAATGCGTCTTTGTACAATCAAACCTTGTGTCGACTGAGACCTAACTTGCAAGTTAGTTAAATGTTGATACTGTTTTCGACCATCTCTGAATTTATGCGGGGGGATGGGTTTGTCAGACCTATAGCGCTATAATCTAAACAGGCGGCTTGATCAATGTTAATGATTGTACTGTGTCTTTTTGTTACAGTCAAATGATAGGATGAGTAAATGATAGTGTAATTGAATCACAAGTAAGAATGAGTAAATGATAGTATAAAATATTTAAACATGTTTCACCCCAAAAATGTAAAAGAGAAAAAGGGGCTATGTAAACTCACCTTTATGATAGTATTGAATTCCTTGATATAGAATAAATGTGGCACAACGATTCCAAGTATACCCTATGTTCAAGACAATAAAATAAATCTAAGTTTTTTAGTCTACAAGTAGTTCTAGGGTTCCTAATTTGGGGATTGATAACTGATTAATGATTATTTTAGAATAGTTGTTAATGATTTAATAAATAGAGAAATAATTAATAAAAAGGATTTTTGGCAATTCTCAATTAAAGATGGTTGTATTAAAATGTAGTAAATGTGAAAATAATTTTTATAAAATTATTTTCTTAATTAATGAATAAATAATATATTAATAATTATTTGACAAAGTATAGACTTTATATTTAAAAATATTAAAAATTTACAAATTTTGAATCAACAATTTATATTTCTGATCTAAATGATTAATAATAATTTATGTAAAATTTTGATGTAAAAATAATGAAAAATGAATTTATTATGATTTATTTATGTTTAAAATAACAAAAATCGATTAAAAAAATTAAATAACTGATTTTTCAGAAATAAAAATTATTTCTGGAATGTCTATTGTTTTATAAGTTTAGGATAATTTTTGTGGAATTTTATGAAATCGTTTTGATATTTTTATAGAATATTTTAATTATAATAGAATAAACTTGTATTATTTTATTATATATAATAAATAAAAGATTTTTGAAAAACTAAAAATTGGATGATAAACTCTTCTATTAGAACGTCATAAAATAATTTTTTGTAGAATTTATAAAGAAATTTTAGTATTTTAAAATCATTTTAAAAGAAAATGATTAAAGTTATAAAATAAAGAGTTTTAAAAAAAAGGTTTGTGGGTGCTAGGATTCGAACCCGGTCTGCATGGTTTGAAGGTTTATAATCACAAGCCTAACCATCTGGTCTAGACCCTGAGAACGAGTTTATATCTGATCTAATTAATCATATAGTCTGTTTGGTGCTTAGTTTAATATTTCAAAAGAAAAGGAGATGTAAAATGCTTGGGACTGGGATCGAACCCAAGACCGGATGCGTTTCCCCACTGCACAAACACCAACTGATCTACATCAGTTTTGGTGTTTGAAATTTGAATAAAAGAAATTTATATAGAGTTGTTATCATGTCGTGTTCCCCAAATAACATCATAAGAACCCTAGTTTTTTTGAAATCCAATAATCCCGAACCAAACTATAATCGAGTAAAGTGCTATTGTTCGGAATACAAAAACATAAACGAAGAATGGATTAAATCGGACTTACAGGTTTCAATTTGTTGATTAGGCCGAGTCAAAAGAAAAGTCAAGGCTTGATCAATTCGTGTAGAAGAGTGATTGAGGGTGAATTTTAAAGAAGGGTAAATGATTTTTGGCACATTCAGATTACAAAACGAGGTACAATTTATAATATAGCTACATAATAGGAAGGTCCTCGTGATTGGTCATGGTTGGTCAAAACCGGGTTAATGCTTCTAAAGGGTCGCTGATTACACGAAATTGACGAGCTGGATTGAAGCAGGGTCAAAGGAAGGTCCCCTCAGTGTCAATTAATTCGTGTTTTGTTTCCAAAATCAAGTTCCATGCTTGGTCAATGGTTGGTTTGACCTGGGGGTTGACATGTCGCGAGATTGAAGCAGGAAGGAAAGGAAGAAGGGTTAGTGGACTGGGCCGGGTTTAACCTGAACCACCTTGAGATCTCGTCGAAGTTCTAGATTTTAATAACGAACACGTGCAATCTGGAAGGGTGAACGCCTGTATTCTGAGTCTTCTGTCTAGGCTGGCATTGCGCATATATCCCAATCAGACGAGGGACCCGGATGCCTACCTGGGAATTCTCGGGATGAGTGTTCACTTATAGGCTAAAGCATGTCTTCATATGTTATTAGAATTTAGAATTTTTGATAAGTCAACGTTTTCGTTTATTCGTTTTAATTAATGAATAAATGATTACATTCCTTATATAATCTCACTCATTTCACTGTGTCTCTTACAGATCATGCCTCCACGTCGCAGCACTCGCAACAGCAATGGTGAGAACCACGAAGAAGGTGGTGATAACCATAACCATGACCAAGTTCCTAACCACAACAACAATGGTGTTGATGCCCAATTGGCTGCAATCATTTCTCAACAAATGGCGCAGCAAATCGCAACTCTGGTTCCCAACTTACTCGCTCAGGTCATCCAACTAAACGGCAACGGGAATGGTCACGGTAACGGGAACGGCAATGGCAATGGTAATGGACCCCCAGCCTGCACCCTTAAGCATTTCAACTCTTGTAACCCTCCAAAGTTTAGTGGAGAAGAAGGAGCTACTGGACTCCTCCAATGGTTTGAGGGTATTGAGAATACCTTCATCAACAGTGAATGCCCCAACAACTTCAAGGTTCGTTACGCCATGAGTGTTCTCCACAAACGAGCACTCACATGGTGGAATGAAGAGAAGCGTACTCGTGGGGCCGAGGTTGCTCTTACTATGACATGGGACCAAGTCAAAGAGATCATGAAGGAAGAGTTTTGTCCTCGCAATGAAGTTAAGAAGCTTGAGGATGAGTTCCACACCTTGGCTCAAGATAGTGGGGAAAACCTTGCCTACAATACCCGCTTTCATGAGCTTAGCTTATTATTGCCCCATAAAGTCACTCCGCTACCTGTAGCCATCGAAAAGTATATCGGTGGTTTGCCTATGCAGATTCAAGACACGGTATGGGGAAGGAACCCTGCTACCCTTGAAGAAGCCAAACGTTTAGCAGCTACCTTAACCGATAATCACGTAAAGAACGGGACCTTAGTTCGGAAAGGCAATAAAACAAGTATTGTAGCCGCGGTAACCACTGAGAACCAGAAACGTAAGACCAGGGATCCTGCTGCAAACCTCACTCCACAAGCTTCTAACAAGAAACCTTATACAGGAAACCATCCATTGTGCAACACATGCAACCGACATCATCCCACTGCTTCAGCATGTCGCTTGTGCACCAATTGTGGTAGGTATGGCCATCTAGTTAATACATGTCGCGAGACCCCAAATCCTAATGCCAACCAACCCACCAACCCTGCTCAGGCTGCTAATCCTAATCGATACAACTATGGTCAATGCTATGAATGCGGAGACCCAAATCACTTCCGTAACCGATGCCCTAAACTGAACAGAGATCAAGACCCTCCAGCTACCTAACCGCAAGACTCACCATTTGACTATTGGTTACTTTTATTCTATGTATTGACGTTATTCGATTCAAGTAATAAAATTCAAGTATTATCATAACATCTGTGTGCATGCTTGGTTGAATGTGAACTAATTGCTATATCTATAATCATACATGCTTGTACAACAATTAGTTAACTACCAAACAACCAGCTTAACGACTGGTAGAGGTCATCATGTCATTCCAACAGTCGGGAGAGGCCCTACCACCTGAACGACTGGCGGAGACTATCAGACCTGCTTAACAATCGGTAAAGTCATAAAAGGACGCAAAACCCTAATGTAAGGTAAATTGGTAATTACGGTCCGGAACGTAATCATGAATTTACAGGTACGTTAAGGTAGTGTGAAATTTTATCAAGGTTTTCAGTAGTTGACCAATTGTAAACCTAGTGTTTCTCTTAACTTCGGGACGAAGTTCCTAAAAGTAGGGGAGACTGTAACATCGCGAAAATTTTCAAATCCTAATACGCATACTATTTTTAATGTGCCAAGTCTATATTTATTTTTCCCTAACTCGCAACCTATATATATATATATATATGTATATATATATATATAATGGATTTTTTATATAATAATAATAATAATAATAATAATAATAATAATAACGATAAGTCTTGTTAAAAAAAAAAAAAATCAGCTTTGTTTTAACCTAGCCCACAACATCAAACCCAACCAAACCCAATATCTCCCTGCCATTCCAGCCCATCAGGCCCAATGGCCAGGCCCAAAGCTGAGCCCACACCCCTTATCTGCTTTATTTAAAAAAAAAAAAAAAAAACGGATGCTTCAGCTTGGGATCGAACCGGAGACCAAGCATCCACACCCACACGCACAAGCCAACTGCTCTACACTGATCCTTGTGATTCAATCCAACACAGTTTACCTTTAAACAAACTCGAAATCTATCTCAGTTGACTTGGAAAGTCAACTGGGATCGATTGCCTTCTATAATCACGAGTATTAACCATGATTGATCTGTTTTTGGAACCATTGCATGATTATTGGCCAATTATGACAGTAATTAGCTTTCAATTGTTTCCATATTGACCATCGACGCGTCTTGCATTCAAACCATAGTCAACGATTGCCAAATCAAGCCCCAATCCATTTCACTATAAATTGAACACTTCTGGACTCCCTACAATCGCCGAACCTACTATCCCAATCCTCAATTTCTCATAAAAAAACCCTGTTCTTCACAAACGCTCGTGGTTTGACTTTTGAGCTTGACCTTACGAATCTATATCAAAACGTATTTGTAAGTATGTTTATTATGATGGGTTTTGTTAATCGGAACCTACACAACATTAACCCCATGATTAATTGGGTTAATGTTGTGTAATTCGATCGATTGTGATTCCTAGGGCTCGAATGGGGTTCAATTGGGGAAGAACACTATCTTCTTTTTCGTTATATGTATTTAATAAACAAGAAACAAACACAACCACCGGTCCAGACCAGGTGGTTGTGTCTGTGGCTCGAGTACTGATCCACGCGGGTTCGAGTCCCGGGTATTGCACTTTTTATGATTTTGTTCTATTTTTCTTCTAAACAATCAAGAATTAACCTTTTATTACTTAAAATTTTATAAATTCATTTTAATTTATTAAAACTCTTTTAATAACTCTAAAAAAATTATTTTTAGATAATCTGATGAAAAGCTCTCACTCACAACTTTTGGTTTTCAAAAATTAATTTATTTAATATATTTAATAAATAAATCAATTTTATTCCATTATATTTATAAAAATCCATTAAAATATCAAAACAATTTTATTAAATTCTACAAAAATTATCCTATGTTTGTACAATGTTGAACTTCACTGAAATGATTTTTAAATCAGAAAAATCATTTATTTTATATTTTTAATCAATTTTTGTTAGTTTTAATCA
The DNA here is from genome assembly GCA_028751855.1 of Ambrosia trifida. NCBI lineage: Eukaryota > Viridiplantae > Streptophyta > Magnoliopsida > Asterales > Asteraceae > Ambrosia > Ambrosia trifida. The sequence goes on along the minus strand of CM054131.1, from coordinate 80,070,331 downwards.
TAATTAAATCATATTAAATCCAATTTTCATCATTTTTGCACCAAAATTTTATACAAATTATTTTAAATCATTTAGAACAGAAATATGATTTTTAAAATAATATTTCTTTAATTTTAGTATTTTTGAATATTAAAGTTAATAATTGGCTATTTATAAATACATAGATTTAAAAATCTATTTTAAATGAAATAATTTTATAAAAATTATTTTATTGCTTCAAACACTTTAATGTGCTCACTCAAAATTCAAATTTTATAAAAAGACTATTTTTCATTAAATATCCAATTTTCTTTATTTAATTAACATATTTAAATTAAATTTAACAATTGATTATCCCCAAATCGAAACCCTAGGATACACATATTAGTTATATAGACTTAGACTTATTATATATTACCTCATTATAGGGTAATATTTGGAATCACTTTGGGCAACACAATTATCATACCTTTTCAACAAGTTAACATTTGCTAAGGTGAGTTTACATAGCCCCTTTTCTCTATTTTCACTATTTTTGGGGTGAAACATGTTTAAACATTTCATACTATCATTTACTCATATTTACTTGTGATTCAATTACATCATCATTCTATCATTTGACTGTAACAAAAAGACACAGTACAATCATTAACAATGATCAAGCCGCCTGTTTAGATTATAGCGCTATAGGTCTGACAAACCCATCCCACCCGCATTAGACTCAGGGATGATCGATAACAGTAACAACATTTAACTAACTTGCGAGTTAGTCATCAGTCGACACAAGGTTTGGTTGTACAAAGACGCATTGTTGCATGTCGGTATCATACTCTATCATCATACAACCCTGAGTGTTGTACAAACTATTGTTATCAACTATTTCTCAAAAACCTATGTAATTCTCACCAACTTTTGTTGACCCAAAATATTTTCAACTTAACATGTTTCAGGTTCTACTTGCTTGAAGATTTGCTTGAAGATATGTGCATAGTTTATTCAATTTGATGTACGAATTCTTGTAGAACAATTGTATGTAATTTATTTAAATCAATTAATGAAACTTATTATTTCTCCATGAGCTACTGAACGATCATCATTACGTGACATCCCGATGTTTCCGCCATCGGTTGGGGTCTTCAAGCATCAATTCAAATCTTCAAGCAAATAGAACCTGAAACATGTTAAGTTGAAAATGTTTTGGGTCAACAAAAGTTGGTGAGAATTACATAGGTTTTTGATAATTGAGTAAGAATGATGTGCAATTCATGTGTCATGTCAATCTAGTCCATATGTGAGAACATACTAGAAATAAATCGAGTGCATAATCAACCCTGATGACTGTTATAAAATGATACATACCATACGCTCATGGTCCAAAATGTTATACGATAACAAACACCCACGTAACCTTTGTAGGAGGCACGTATCCGGGTGGGATTGTCAGTCCAATAGATCTATCAATGTTTACCGCCGGCTTGTACGGAGTTAATGATTATGCTAGAATGGTGCTTACTCTAATCATGCTCAAGACATAATGCAACATAGAAAACACATAGACACATTGATGATTGAATTGCATAAATGATGTTGTAACATGTTTCACCCCAAAAATGATGATAAATAGAAAAGGGGCTATGTAAAACTCACCTTGGTAAAATGTTATATCTGTTGAAAAATTGGATAATGGTGTTGCCCAAATATATCAAGTATCACCCTATAATAAGGTAACAAATAAGTCTAAGTCTATCTAGCATACAAATGTATATGTTCTAGGGCTTCGAATTTGGGGATAATTGCTCGTTTGATTAATATTAAAATATTCGCCAATTGAGAGAAATTTAGTAAATAAATAACCAAAAATCTTTTTATGAAATTTAAATTGAAGATGGTCACCATAATGTGTTTAAAGTATAAAAATAATTTTTATAAAATTATTTTCTTTAAAATAGATTATTTAATCTATTTATAACAAATTGTCAAAATCTAACTTTAATATTTAAAAATATTAAAATTAAATAATTATCAGTTTAAAATTTATATTTCTGTTCTAAATTATCAGAAATAATTTGTATAAAATTTTGGTGCAAAAATGATGAAAATTGGATTTATTATGAATTAAATATGATTAAATCTTACAAAAATTGATTAAAAATAATAAATAAATGATTTTACTGAATTAAAAATTATTTCAGTAAAGTTTAACTTTATAAAAAGTTAGGGTAATTTTTGGGGAATTTAATAAAACTGTTTTGATATTTTTATATAATTTTATAAATAAAATGGAATAAACTTGATTTATTTATTATATATAATAAATAAATAAATTTTTGAAAACTAAAAATTGTAAATAAATCTTTTACATCAGATTTGATAAATATAATTTTTTTAGAATTTATAAAAAGGTTTTAATATTTAAAAATGAATTTACAAGATTTAATGTATAATGTATATATATAAAAATGGTTTGTTGTAAAATGTAAAATAAATGAAAAAAAAGTGTCCATGCTGGGACTCGAACCCGGTTCCTCTCTGAAACAAACCCAGGTCACAACCACTTGGCCTAGGCCGGTGGTTGTGATATTTCTTGTTTAAAAACAAATAAATACACATGCGAATTCCAGATTTATCCCCAAACTACATAAACGAGCCCTAGATTATACAATCAAACGATTCAGACATTATGAACCCGATTAATGTTAGGGTTCTTGTTGTTTGATTGCCGATTAACAAATCCCACAAAAATAATTGGACTCACAGTGTGGTTTCGTGTACGATTGAGTGGTCAACATAAAAGTCAACTGTTTGATTGAATGATGATGCCCAGACAGAAATGAAGAAGATTAAGGTTTGAGAGAAGTTTATGAGCGAGTTGTTAAGCCTAAGGAACGATCAATTTATAGTGTGTGTGTCTAGATGATTCAATTGGTAGGTTTGACCAAGCATTGAAGTCCAACGCGTATAATTGATTAATTGGTCAAATTGATTGATGATAATTGTGCATCAAGGTTAAACAAGGCCGGTAATCACGAACATTTACCAATTTTAGATCAATCATGAATTTACAGGTACGTTAAGGTGGTGTGAAATGCTATCAAGATTTTTGGTAGTTAACCAAATGTAAACTTTAGATGTCTAGTAGTTCAATTAGTAAATCAACTCACACGTAACACGCCGCTTACCCACATCATTCGAGACAAATTATTCTATTCATGTCGTGCCTTAACACAAACATTCACCAGGTCACACTTGTCCCAATTTCGATCCAATCCCCTTTAACCCTGTGTTTTCAATAACTTCGGGACGAAGTTTCCAAAAGTAGGGGAGACTGTAACATCGCGAAAATTTTCCCCAAATTTTAATATAAAACGCCCTTATTTTCGTTACATTTTATACAAACGTCACTAAGTCTCCATTACCCTAACTCATAATATATATAGATATATATACATATATATATAATAATAATAATAATGATAATAATAATAAAAAAAAATCAGATTAGATATATATTTTTTTTTTCTCTTCTTACCATCCCTAAACCATATCTAAACCACAATCAAACCACAACCCAAATCCATATCCCTTATCCAAAGATCTGAAGCCCATTTCACCTTTTTTTTTAGGTTTCGAAGCCCACTAACTGGCCCATAAACAGAGTCCAATGGTCCAGCCCATCTTCACCCCCCTTCTCCTTAAGCTGTGAAAAAAAAAAATTAAATAAAATGCCTCTGCCAGGGATCGAACCCGGGCAGAAGCTGGAACTCCCTCACGTCCAGACCACTGAGCTACAAGGCCACATCTGATCTTATCCCAACCTATAATATATTTAACCTTGTCTGCGCGCCCCTTTTCTTCTTCCCTGGACATCAGCGAGCAGCAGCATTAGATAATAATTTTTTTTTTCTTTTTGTTTTTTTGACTAGCTTAATCATCACAAATAATTCATGATTGATCTAAAATTGGTAAATGTTCGTGATTACCGGCCTTGTTTAACCTTGATGCACAATTATCATCAATCAATTTGACCAATTAATCAATTATACGCGTTGGACTTCAATGCTTGGTCAAACCTACCAATTGAATCATCTAGACACACACACTATAAATTGATCGTTCCTTAGGCTTAACAACTCGCTCATAAACTTCTCTCAAACCTTAATCTTCTTCATTTCTGTCTGGGCATCATCATTCAATCAAACAGTTGACTTTTATGTTGACCACTCAATCGTACACGAAACCACACTGTGAGTCCAATTATTTTTGTGGGATTTGTTAATCGGCAATCAAACAACAAGAACCCTAACATTAATCGGGTTCATAATGTCTGAATCGTTTGATTGTATAATCTAGGGCTCGTTTATGTAGTTTGGGGATAAATCTGGAATTCGCATGTGTATTTATTTGTTTTTAAACAAGAAATATCACAACCACCGGCCTAGGCCAAGTGGTTGTGACCTGGGTTTGTTTCAGAGAGGAACCGGGTTCGAGTCCCAGCATGGACACTTTTTTTTCATTTATTTTACATTTTACAACAAACCATTTTTATATATATACATTATACATTAAATCTTGTAAATTCATTTTTAAATATTAAAACCTTTTTATAAATTCTAAAAAAATTATATTTATCAAATCTGATGTAAAAGATTTATTTACAATTTTTAGTTTTCAAAAATTTATTTATTTATTATATATAATAAATAAATCAAGTTTATTCCATTTTATTTATAAAATTATATAAAAATATCAAAACAGTTTTATTAAATTCCCCAAAAATTACCCTAACTTTTTATAAAGTTAAACTTTACTGAAATAATTTTTAATTCAGTAAAATCATTTATTTATTATTTTTAATCAATTTTTGTAAGATTTAATCATATTTAATTCATAATAAATCCAATTTTCATCATTTTTGCACCAAAATTTTATACAAATTATTTCTGATAATTTAGAACAGAAATATAAATTTTAAACTGATAATTATTTAATTTTAATATTTTTAAATATTAAAGTTAGATTTTGACAATTTGTTATAAATAGATTAAATAATCTATTTTAAAGAAAATAATTTTATAAAAATTATTTTTATACTTTAAACACATTATGGTGACCATCTTCAATTTAAATTTCATAAAAAGATTTTTGGTTATTTATTTACTAAATTTCTCTCAATTGGCGAATATTTTAATATTAATCAAACGAGCAATTATCCCCAAATTCGAAGCCCTAGAACATATACATTTGTATGCTAGATAGACTTAGACTTATTTGTTACCTTATTATAGGGTGATACTTGATATATTTGGGCAACACCATTATCCAATTTTTCAACAGATATAACATTTTACCAAGGTGAGTTTTACATAGCCCCTTTTCTATTTATCATCATTTTTGGGGTGAAACATGTTACAACATCATTTATGCAATTCAATCATCAATGTGTCTATGTGTTTTCTATGTTGCATTATGTCTTGAGCATGATTAGAGTAAGCACCATTCTAGCATAATCATTAACTCCGTACAAGCCGGCGGTAAACATTGATAGATCTATTGGACTGACAATCCCACCCGGATACGTGCCTCCTACAAAGGTTACGTGGGTGTTTGTTATCGTATAACATTTTGGACCATGAGCGTATGGTATGTATCATTTTATAACAGTCATCAGGGTTGATTATGCACTCGATTTATTTCTAGTATGTTCTCACATATGGACTAGATTGACATGACACATGAATTGCACATCATTCTTACTCAATTATCAAAAACCTATGTAATTCTCACCAACTTTTGTTGACCCAAAACATTTTCAACTTAACATGTTTCAGGTTCTATTTGCTTGAAGATTTGAATTGATGCTTGAAGATATGTGTATAGTTTTATCTAATTTGATGTACAAATTCTAGAACTATTGTATGTAATTTATTTAAATCATTTAATGAAATCTATTATTCACCATGAGCTACTGAACAATCATCATTACGTGACATCCCGATGTTTCCGCCATCGGTTGGGGTGTTACAACAAATAACAAAATCTGATTTTTATAATTATTGTTATTATTTATTTAACCCATATATATATATATATATATATATATATATATATATATATATAAAATGCACAATGTTACACATGGTGAGAACAAAAGGCATGACCAAGAATTCAAAATGGCCATAACGAGTTCGAAAAGCGGTTTTCGGAATATCGGCTTCTTGGACTCTCAACTGATGGTACCCCGATCTTAAGTCAATCTTCGAATAGAAACTAGAACCCTGGAGCTGATCAAATAAATCATCGATACGAGGAAGAGGATAGCGATTCTTGATTGTAACCTTGTTTAATTCATGGTAGTCGATCACATACGCAGGCTTCCGTCTTTCTTTATGACAAAGAGGACAGGGGCTCCCCACGGGGATGAACTAGGTCGAATGAAACCCTTCTCCAATAACTCTTGTAACTGGTTGGACAACTCCTGCATCTCGGGAGGTGCAAGACGATATGGGGCTCGGGCAATAGGGGTTGCACCCGGAGCAAGTTCAATACCGAATTCGACTTGACGATAAGGCGGAAGGCCAGGTAGATCTTCAGGAAACACATCGGGAAAATCACAGACGACAGGAATATCTTCAATCTTCTTCTCTTCCTCCAACGAAACCAAAATAAGAGCCAGAATGGCAGAATACCCCTTTCGAAGATACTTATAGGCTTTTGATACACGAAATGATATTCAAAGGGACACCGCTCTTTTCACCATGCACCAAAAGAATTTCTCATCAGGGAGAGGGAGTCGAATAACTTTATTAAAACAAACGATCTCATCATGATACAAGGATAACCAATCCATACCCACAACGACATCGAAACTACCCAAGGACACCAGCATAAGGTCAATAGGAAATGAATAACACGACAATTCAAGGCGACACTCCCTAAGGACATGTGTCGCTTCGACTTTCTTACCATCAGCCAATTCTATCAAGTACTTAGCCTGTAAAGGTGTAGGTACCCTATCAAGCAATTGACTAAATCCAAGAGATACAAAACTCTTATCGGCACTTGAATCAAATAAAACCAAAGCATAGCGATTATCAAGAAGAAACGTACCGGTAACAGTGTCAGGATCCCGCCGGGCCTCCCTCGAACCAATCACAAAGACACGAGCATTCCGGCCTCCGCCCCGTTGTTCCCATTAACCGACCTATTCCTTCCAGCTTCGCCCTGCTTCAACTTGGGGCATTCTCGCTTGTAGTGTCCAAGCTCACCACAATTATAACACCCCTGCTTTTCCTGGTTTCCCTGAGGAGCAGTAACCTGAGGAGTGGGGGCAGGTGTAGCAGGTGGGTTTTGGTTACCCTGAAGATTGACCCTACAATCCTTAGCTTGGTGCCCAGCCTTATGGAACTGACGAAAACGGTTCTTGTCACAAGGACCAGTTTGATGAAACCAACACCGTTCACACTTTGGCAATTTCCCAAAGTAACCCCCCGGTTTCTGCTCAGACGATGATCCCCCAACATCGGACTTCTTTACCGACTGAGGCTGAGCTAAACTCGAGCCTTTGCCCACACCTTCCCACTGTCGCTTGTTGCTCTCGGGAGCCTTCACAGTAGCGCCTCGGGGAGGCAAGACTCCTTCAGCTACTTTCATATTGGTCAGCCTGTGAGCCGACCGAACGACCTCAGAATACACAGTGATATTTCTCGCAACCACCAATCCCGCAACCTCCGGTACCAACCCAGAAATATAGTGCTAAATTCTCCTGTATTCCAGCGTGTGCAAATCCGGGCACAACACCGCCAGCTCATTGTGTCTAGCTGTGTACACTTCAATCTCAGACCCCACCATCCTGTGATTCCAGACCTCATGCTCGACAAGCTCTGTCCAAGGTATAGCATGGGCTTCCCCAATACCCATGGTCTAGGTGGTGGAGTTCCACCAAGTCAGAGCTTGACCCTCAAGGGTCGCTGAAGCATATTTCACGCAGTCTCTCACTGGGAAACTGCACATGGAGAACACAGATTCAACTTTTTCTAACCACCGGAGCAGTCCCACTGCCTCTTCAGTCCCATTAAAGTTGCGGGGCTTGCAATCCATAAACTTCTTGTATGAACACTGAGGTGGGAGTGGATTGACAGCACCACCTGGGACAAGACACACAGATAAATAACAAGGAAGGAGGTACAGTACCCCGAATTAAGGTAGAGTAGGTGGAAACCAACTTACCACCCATGGCATTATAAGCAGCTTGGAACGCAGCCAAGGCTACATTCACCTGCTGCAGTAGATTGTTCAACTCCTCTTGGGTCACCACGGCCGCCAGCACGGCCGCCCCTGCAACCTCCTGACATCTTCTGTCAAAACATTGAACAAAAGAATTAGGCCTACCTGTGGTGTAACCCACTAGGAATTTCAAGAAATTAATCCGGGTGTAATTCGGGTCCATCCGTCCAAACGCAAAGTCCACTAGGATTCCCATGCATTCCAGTTTATGATCTCGTGTGCACCCGATATGATAAATGTAAGATAGTGTGTGTGAGGACGAGCGTGTCTATTAGGGCATAGAAGGGAGATGTTCGAATCCCTGGATAGATCTCAAGAGTATGACGAAGCTACCCCAATGTACACCGTCGCCAAGAGAGTTCAATAATATGTTGCTCGCCGTCGAATCATGATAAGGATGAGTTAAGGAGTAGAATGATAGAAGAGTAAGCAGATGATGCAGCGTAGAAGATGATGACACCGATACCCCGACAAATTTAATATGTTACCCACATGTTAAGACTCACCATATGTGACCGTCTAGTGTGTGTGACTCAGCTAAAGACTAGACTCTACATGCAGTCCTAGTTTACTATAACCGTTTGCTTTGATACCAATCTATCACACCCTCAAATTCCATTTGCGGGGTTTACCGCGAGGCGCGTGACATACGAGGATCCAAGTCAACGATCACAATAAACAAACACTAAATATATATAATGAGACCAAAAAATTATGCTTTGAGCCATAAACCAGCAGCGGAAGCATTTCTTGTTTACAACCAAAAGACATATTACAGTTTGAAAACATTGTTTAATATGCAACAAGACTCTAGACGCCGTGCGCCTAATCCATTAACTGCTACCTTAGCGACCTGAGAAAACATGCCAAAAATGTCAACATATAATGCTGGTGAGTTCACATGTTTTTATAAAAGAGTTGTTACACGTTGAAAAGATCATATCCGTTACTACTAGGTTATAAGAACGTTAGCTAGACGTTCAGTGTTTTTACTACTACGGTTAGGAACCCATTACTAAACATGAACCAGTAGATGAAGCATGCCCAGATGACTGGGTTACCGATGCCTCGGTAAACCCGGAGCTAAAGACAATATGCACCCGCCCGGCAGTGTGGTTTGTGAGGCCAAATGGATCTATCCACATTTCCCTCGTTGTGCAACCTGCACATTCATGGTTTTCCCCTGGGACTTCATAAAACGCCGTATATTAATGTAAAGTAACCATAACATAACATGACCTTTAGTAAGTAAGTATGTAGCATGTTTCTCCCCCGAAAGCAAAACAGTAAAAGAGGGGCTGTGACACTCACCTTAGATGGCGTTACTTGAAAACAGTTAAATCAGTAAGCTATGATAGCCCCAAATAGCGGCGACCTATCATAAGATGTATATAAGTACCCAGACTAATAACCCGTAGGTTAACTAGTCCTCGAATATCCAGACCATAACCTTGTACGTTTGCAAACACCTTTGACTGTTAAACCGACCGTACCAGACAAGACCCGACATCCCATTGGTGACCCGACATCCCACGTGTTAGCCAAATACAAGATATCATGCAACATATGTAGTTAAACACTTAGCACGCGCAAGAGTTCACTAAGTCTAGCAATACGCTCAATTAATGCATAAACAAGTCCGAACACGTGTTACTAAGTCATTAGGCATGTCACGGGGTTCCTATCATGTTCCTAGGTGTCAAATCATGCTTCGGGAGGTCAAAATACGCTTACAACAGCAGCACACGCGATTAGGAAGTTAACATGCATTTAGGAAAAGTCAACTGGTGATTGGGATGGTCAAACTAGCATTTAGGATTGTAATTTCATGTTTTACACACGATTAGGAGCCTAATCGCCCCTAAAGTCAGGCGATTGGGCCAATTGCTAGTTCAAACAGGCGATTGGGACTTCCCAATCGCCCCCTGCAGATCCGTTCCGCCTTTTCGCGCGTTTAACCATCCAAATCAGATCCAAAACATGTATAAACACCCAACATCAAACCTAAACTATTAACCAACCCATTCCAAGCAAAAACCCCCCAATTTATCACTACTCTAACACCCTTTGTGCAATTATTTCCAAAAATGGCAAAGTACTAGGTTTCATTAATTATGCATATCTTCCTTAAATGGCAAATAATCAGATTTCACCAACTACAACCTTGCAAATCATCATCCCTCTGCTATAATACCATTCTAATGTGAATCCTAGCAACAAACAATCATCACATCATATCATAACATCCTAAATCTTCAAGAATCATCCAAATGGGTCAAAATGCATATTTTCATCAAAACACAATAATAATGGCTCAAATCCTTAGGAAACATCCTTATAACTCCTACACATCCAAAGTACATCAATTACATGGAAACATTCATGTTTTGACCATCAAAAGTCATTTCTTGCATGAATACTTCACATATAGCAAGTATAAAGGTTTAGACTTGTTTCAGAAACTCATTTCAAAGGTTTTTAAAGATACAAACTTGGTAAAACAAGGTCTGGACCTTTGGGAACCAAAACAATAACATTACAAAGGTTTGGGATGAAGAACACACATTGGATTTTATCAAAGAAAGGAGTGTAAGCTTGGAAATGGTGGGTTTTGAAGCAAAACAAGTTCCAGAGGTGTTCTAAGGTGTGAGGGAGGCTTAGGATCAGTTAGGGTTGCATAAATGATGTTGCACAAGTCAAGGGTTGTATTTATAGGTGTTTTTACTCGTCAACATCAGAACCAGCGATTGGGAGTCTGCAACTGGCGATTGGGCTCCCAATCGCCTATAATTACTAGCGATTGGGGCCTAATCGCCTCTTATAACTAGCGATTGGGCCAAATGCCTATCCCTAATCTCCTGTTATCCTCCCTAATCGCCTGCAGCACCTTATTTTGGGTTTTTGGCACGTTAAACACTATTTTAACACATATAAACACGTATTCACATACCGACAAGTCACGTAATGATTACAAACACATAATGCATGATAACTAACACATTCACATTCGTTCACCAATTCCTGGGACTCGAGACTTGCGTGTGTGCGTTATGCTCGGTGACTCTACGTACCACCAATCCTTGTACACATGGTTATGGACCGACTCCCAATGATCCCGTGGATCATTGTAATGACTCCCGATGATTCCCCGAACCATCGTAGCGACTCAACTGAATCAGTTAAGTATGTAACATGCATGACTCGCTAAGGTAGACTTACTAGTTTGATCAATGTTACTAACCTGAGTTTGCCGGGTGTCACAATATATATATATATATATATATATATATATCTTTTATTTTTTTAATAAGTAGGGGTATTTTTATCATTTCATACAGATTTAACATACTTAGTTAACGAAGTTAGCAATTTAGACTCAACATGTTAGTTAATTTCCATCTAGGGACGCAAGTAGTTAAAGTTTTCAACTTTTGATTCAAGTAGTTAAATGGACTATAACACAGAGACGCAAATAGTAATTCTCTCAAGAAGAAACTATATAAGTTCAAAAGTAACACACATATTCTTTTGAACCTAATGTGTAATCACAAATACAACTCACACCTATGTGCTTTCCTGATACATACGTGTACCCTATTATGTAGTTTTTAAGAGTCCTCACAGAGAACATACAACACATTCCCACATTGTGAGTGTTGCTCTTTAAAATTCAAGAATTTTGTACCAAAACACTCCTCATGTACATCAAAATCGCATAAACGTGTGTAATGGCTTCACCAAGTGAAAACCAGGGATCACGTTGCTGCTTTCTTTCCAACATAATCGTGTGGTAAATATAGTTATCGAGGAGTCTTAAAATGAAGGTTTGGAACCTCCAAAGTCTACATCCAAAAGTTGCCCAAACCCTTTCAAAATTCCTTTGGTTTAGTTTTAAATGAAGATCCAATCAAGATTAAAAATTGTGACATCGGGCTAAGATGTGAATACCAAGATTGGAACCTTTTACGAATTCATGTGTTTACTTATTAACTAGGGTTTATTTGTCATTGCTACTTTTAATTACATGTTTCATATTTGTTCTTGTTTCTTACTCATGATTATGGATTAGATATCTAGTACTTGCTTTGATTTTATGAACCCCTAATGATGAATGCTTTAGTTTGCTTTAAAGTTTATATTTACATGATTATTGCAATGATGTTTTGAATCTTGGTATCACTTGTTGCACGTATTTGATTAATGATATTTTAAATTTAACTAGTTGTAATTGTATGTATCAATAGACATAGGATCTACAAATATGTTCATGATTTAGTTTTAGTTAATCATAATTGTGTGTGTTGATCAGAGAAAATTTGCTTGGAATAAGGTTTAGGGATGGATAATTCAAATCACGTGGGTAGCTACATACGAGAGAATTATTGGTACTAGATAATAAATCTAGCGTTCAATTATTATAATTTGTAAAGTTTATGTAAACATATATAGACTCATAATTTATACCATGAGTAGAGATATAGCTCAGCGCGGTATCCGGGTGAGGACCATCCCGAATTTACCCGGGTTCGAGTTTAATGGGAGGCGAAGATTTACTGATTCCATCCATTTCCCGCGTTGGGGTCTGGCTGGTGGAGTATATCCCGATGAGGCGAATTTGGCCAGTAGCCAAATTTGAATGATTTCGTTGGTCGTTCAAAAAAAAAAAAAAAAAAACAGTAGAGTTATTATCTTTTTTCAGGATGAATTAATAACATGAGAACCATAAGTCAGTTAATTAAACTAATCTTTCATCTTAATCAACTTAATGACATTCCGGTATAGGTTAGTCATCCTAGATAAGGGGATTATGATCCACGATGACCTCTTTGTTTGGGTTATACGTATTTTCATCATGAAGTTATTTACAACGGTCATACGATTAGACTATATGGTGTGGAGACCAACTCTTCCAAATGCCACATCAGCGCCATCTCATTTTCCCTCTTTCCTCTCTCAAAGTTTGGAAATGGTATTCCCCTAATTCCCCCAATCCCCTTTTATTTTTTTATTATATAAAGTTTGATTTAAAAAAAGGGTCAATCACATGATAAGGGAAGAAAGCCCCAAGCTACCAAAAATTGTTTGGGGGGGGGGGGGGGGGGGGGTGTTCCCCTTGGGGGACTTGTCCATGTCATCATCCCCAATCCATTCCCCGACTCCACTCCAAATAGTCTTGTATATTTATAAATTTGATCAAATGACTAATTTTATAAAATGCAACATTTTAAAACCAGGTCACATTGGCTGGGGTTGAACCAAGGATTGATGAAGTCACCGGTTCGGTCAGCTACACAACAAACCAACCTCGTTTGAACGTAACGGGTTAATGAAGACCGGATGAGACTGTCCGGCCAATGTTTTTCCCATTTTTCAGACTATTATAACGACTTATGATACTTCAACAACCACAAGTTAAATATGTGGTGACAAATTCGTTTGATGTGCAGAAGAATATGCCACAGGAGAACAAAAAAACATCGTCAATTATGTTAGATTTGCAGAGGAGTCGTTATAGAAGCCCAAGTTGACCCTTTTGTTCTTGAATGGGAATTTGAGGACAAAAGTGAGGTAGATTTTTCTATTGTGTTTAAAAAAGTGCTATGATATGTAGGTGTTGTTTGTTTTTTGCTCAGAAGCACTTCTAACCTCTTTTGTTTGCACTATGCAGACACGCGCAGACGTTTGTGGTCTGCAGATTGTTTGTTTTTTGGAAAACCTTTCACTCAAAAAGGTCTTCCTGACCTCTTCTTGGTGCAGACTTGTTCCAAGGTCTTCTAAAGTCTTCAAAGGTTTTCTCCACTTCTCTTCTCCTCACCCACCACCACTACAACCACCACCAACCACGGTCCACCACCACCTACCACCTTCCACCTACCACGGTCCACCACCATCCACCACCACCACCACTATCCACCACCACCACCGTCCACCACCACCCACCACCACCGCCACCACCCACCTACCACCACCACCACCGTCCACCACCACCCACCACCACCGTCCACCACCACCACCAACCACCACCACCACCACCGTCTACCACCACCACGGTCCACCACCACCACCACCAACCACGGTCCACCACCACTGTCCACCACCTCCTACGACCGTCCACCACCACAACGGTCCACCACCACCCACCACCACCACCACCCACCACAACCGTCCACTACCACCATGGTCCACCACCACCACCACCACCACCACCAACCACCGTCCACCACCACCACGGTCCACCACCACCCACCCACCACCATCCATTACCACCATGGTCCACCACCACCCACCACCACCACCACCGTCTATCACCAGACTACTGTAAAAAATCAGTTGATTTAAATTTCAGTTTATTTCAGCAGCCTGCAGACATTAACAAACAAACAGTCTTCTTCTTGCAGACTGCAAACCTTTGGTCAACCTCTTCTCCTGCAGATGTCTGCAGATGTGGTCCGAAGACTGCAGACATTTTCCTACAGAAAAAACAAACAACACCGTAGTCTAGTGATATAGTTATAGAAACTTAGATATTGGAACATATATTACGGTTTATTAGTATTGAGCTCACGGACCCATCTAGGGTTTGCTTCCGATATCTATATATTGTAAGGCACCCATTCAATAAGAATCAATCCAGTATTTCTATTATCTTACATGGTATCAGAGCCAGTCTAGGCTCTATACCTTTTTCGCTGCATCACCAGAACATATAAACCCTAGCCTTCACCGCCTTAGAAAAACCCTAGACAGGGCGGCGAGCCGCTGCCGCCCTGTCCGATCAGTTTTTTCCCTTACCATTTTTTAGTTTAATCTGTCCATTCCTGTTTTATTTTTAATTTATTGATCTTGTTTCTTTTCCTAGTAATAAAGTTTCATTTTAGTTTATGGCTTTGGTCTTCCATTACTGCAGTTATCTTCATCGTTCAATCCATCCATGACATCTCTCTCTATATATTATCAATCTGTCTTAGATCCACTGCCAATGATCTCAGTCGATCAAACTACGGTTTAGTCGAATCTCTTTCTTCGATCCAGATCAAACTACGGTTTAATCAAATCTCTTTCTTCGATCTATGGATCACACCTCTCTTTCAAAGGCCACCGCTTGACCACGGTCACCAGCTTCCGCTAACATTGACACACAGCCCACACGACCACGGTCGCATGTTGTCACTCTTTTTATTTCTTTTTCATCCTCTATTCTTGACTTTGACCTGCTATTCTGCTTGCTACCTTCACTCCCTTTTCACTTTTCGATTAGTTCTAGCCTCCATTTAATGTTTACGTGCTTGCTTTGTTTTTATTCAATACTCAAGAAATAGTGGGATTTATCCCATAGAAGAGTAGGTTATATCCCATAAAGTTGTAATCAACTCATAAATTTATTAGCCCAAGCCCAAAAAAAATGTCGATTTTTTTCTTACAACAACGTTTCTTCTCTGTTCAGTCTTCCCATCGCTTCATTGGGATCTCAAGTTCATTGGGAGATACCTATCTTGTTTATCATCGAGGGAACCAAAACCGGAGAAAGTCGTGGACCGAACTAAATGACCACGGTCCGACGCCACCTTGCAGAATTACGGGATCTATGACATTGAAGAATATGGATAATTTTTTGTCAAACTCAAGAAGATCGCAAAATATTGGACTGACAAGTCAAGAACTGAGATTGAAACTAGTTTATTTTATTAGTATTGTTCTTTTATGGGTTTTTTTTTCTCTAGTCCGAGCTTTCAATATCCTTCCGCTCTCACTACGGGGGAGTATTGTAACATAGATTACGGTTTATTAGTATTGAGCCCACGGGCCCATCTAGGGTTTGCTTCCGATATCTATATATTGTAAGGCACCCATTCAATAAGAATCAATCCACTATTTCTATTATCTTACATTAGATACTTATTTTATATTTTACTGATTTTATGGTTACTTTAGATGTCAGGATAACACTGACAAAAATGAGGAGATGTTTCACTTTTTATTAGTGTTTTCAGAACCGGATCAAACATTGAATCGGTCTTTTTACTGGTCACTGATCAAACCGAATGTGAAAACCAAATGGTCTCGCGAATATTATAAAAATTAATAGAGTAAAATTTGAAAAAAAACTATATAAACAAACCAGTTCAACCCCTTTAAATCATGGTTTGACCGGCCTGTTTCTTGAAGCCGGTTTATTTGCACATCCGGTCTAGTACCTCGACCCAGACCGGTCTAGGTACTGGTTAGCGATCCGACCGGTCGGTCTGGTCCAAGTTTCAGAATACTACTTTGTATAGCGGTGTGATAAGTGAACAGGTAGAATGATAGGTTTGGTAAATATTTAAAATATTCTTAAATATCTAGGGAAAGTAAAAATTATGAATCTTTTTCCCTTCCTAGTGACTTAGTTGGTCCAACATTTTTTTTTTCATGTTAGGGTAGGGGTGTCACCCTTGGATATCCTGAGTTCCTCCAATCCTGCATTTACATTGATTCACTACTTTAAAATATGTTTTTGGAGGCAACACAACTCTGAACAACTACTCCAGAATGTTTTTTTTTTAAATTAAATAAGCATTTTAATTTAAAAAATGAAATATTAAATTAACATGTTATTCAAGTAAAATAAAGTTACATTAATTAAAACTGAACAATATAAAAATGTGAACACACAAATTAAACTATTTCGAATCTGACCCTTCAAGGTAAGGTAGATCTAGAGCTGGAAAATGTTCCACAGGATCATTTCCAAGTGGGAAATGTGTATCTAGGTCTTTCAACCCCACAAGGGCATTAGGTACGAACACTGGATCGACAAGAAATCCCTTACGTGGAACGGTGATATTGCATGTCCGTCGTCCTTCAAGACCATGTTGTGTAATTTCATGCACGTATCGAAAATGGTCCTACACCTTTCAACGGTCGTGGCTCGCAAGGGTCGTTGGATTATGCTCCATTTCTCCTTTAGTACAACAATGAACGATATATCCAAATCCTTTCTTTCCCCCTTTTTACCCCTAACAAATTTCTTGTCCTTAGGATCGGTCGAATATTGAATGCTTTCACAAACGTTGATCAAGTAAGGTAGATCCCATTGGTAAGATAGTATCCATGTTTGTGTAAGTGGCCATATAAAAGAAATGGTCACTCAGGCGCGGTTCCATTCCGTTGAGTGTGGAGAATTGGAGATTGTTTGAGAACCTTGATGTTGTTGAGTGAACGGTGTAGAAAAAAACGCATGCCAAAACCATAAATCTTATGACGCAACCGCTTCTAGCATGATTATATTATATTGGTGATCACCTCTCATATGTTGCCCTCACAATTCTATGTGACACATTCTCCAAATTAATGTGTACAGTTAACGTTGCCGGTCATACTGGGAAAGTGATGTCTTTCTGCTTATACTTCATACAAACGTGAATGTGGTGGCCTGTCGGTCTTTGAAAAAGCTCTGCGTCGTATAACTTAATTATGGCATTGCAAAAAATCTAGACATTCATGTGACGTCCTCTAAGCCATACATAAGTACTCATCGTATTCATCACGAGGATTACCGCTTGCGTGTTGTTTAACAACATACGTGACCTTTTGTATCAATGTAAAACTATTTTTCATCCTTCCATCTAAGCCCTTTTGGAACCATTTGAAATTTTCTTCAACAACACCTACAATTTATGTCTTCTTGTTCGGCTCGCCCGGTGATATCCGTGAAAAATTCTAGGCTACTATCGGTTGATAGTAATACTAGCTATTGACAACGAACAGTGGAATATATATATATATATATATATATATATATATATATATATATTCTAATCTTCAATATCACTCATTTTATAAAAAAAGGTGTATGAAAAAATTAGTTGTGGATGAAAGTATTTGAAATAGGTAGTAGTTGTTGTATTGGTGAGAGGTATGATTAGTATTTATATCGATTTTAAGATTTTTTTTATTTAAAGACTCAACGACATTATAGCCGTTAAACACACTCAAATTCACAACCGTTGGCTACAACCCATGGTCGGTACTTGAGCCACACTACTTGGGACACCGATGGCGGTGACTACCCGTGTCAGTAGTGGGGTACCCGTGGCCATTTTGGTTGGCTACCATCGCCCTCTTATAGCATGTCACAAATGATACATATGCGTGGTCTAGGGTTGTACAAACAAGCAACACTACTCAACCAAAAAAATACAACACCATAAAACATATGAGAATAGTAGTAAATAAATCTACCATGAAGGCCTTGAGTTTGGGCAGCCTGATAGGCAGCGAGTGCTGCAGCCACCTGATCTTGGATGAGATTGTTCAATTCCTCTTGGGTCATGCTGGTGTTTCCACGACCTCCGCCATGACCACCATTGCAACCACCACGTATTCCTCCATGAGCAGCAGACATTCTTCTGATATCACAAACCAGTGAGACATTAAAATCATCACAAGAAATATATTTCTAGCAAACATGTTGTATGAAAGATAGAGCATCCCGACTAGACAAATCTATATCAACTACAAACCATCTACCCCGGAATATACAATCTTTGTTTGATAATTAAGCACTACAAGCTCATCTACCCTAGAGTGAGATACAAATAAGAATCTCCAAGTGAACTATCACTCAGAGGTGTACTATGACAAGTACGAGTGCAAGATAGTGTGTGAGCGAGTGTGTCCATTGAAGCATAGGAGGGAGATGTTCGAATCTTAAATAGATCTCTAGATCAAGCCAAAGAGCTACTCCAATGTGTGCCACCGCCGTGTTAGATCAACGAGTTAACTGCTTCATCTTCCAAACCAGAAGAAGAAGATATAGAGATAAACAATAGATAAGTAGATGATGTAACATGTAAATGATGATGTCGACAACCCTGCAATGTAAGTTAATTTCCACTTGACTTGACTCACAAGTGTGTGTCCGTCTAATGTGTGAGACTCGGCTATAAACCAGACTCTACATGTAGTCTTAGTTCACTATAACCATTGGCTCTGATACCAATCTGTCACACCCTCAAATTCCACTTATGGGGGTTTTACCATGAGGTGCATGACACACAATGATCCAATTCAACGGTTACAACAAACGACAACTATATGAGTTGAAATAACGTTAAAAAACAACCACATCGTTTTAAAAAGGTTTAATAAAATACAGTGGAAGCAATACGAGTTACAACTCCAAGGACCAACACAAGTAAATGTTTGTAAAACAGAGGTAAATAATGTTCTAAACATTGAATTGAAATGAAAGGATGTAGTGTGACTCAGTGCGTCCTATCCCTAGAATTCCTATCCCCAGACTGCTATCTTAGCAACCCGAGAAAACATGCTAAGTTTGTCTACATATAATTCTGATGAGTTCACAGAGTTTATGTTTGCAATGAAAGTAAATGTTTGAAAACTAGACCCACATAATCCTGACATCTAAATCTAATTCTAGCTAAACATCGGTACAAGTTACTTAAGCGTTATGAACCATTGCTAAACGTTAGTATAAGTCTCATTGTTTCCTCGCCACCAGTTATCACTCGGTGTTTTAAGTTAGATAGGACAAATATGCACTTGCTTGACTTCCAGTCGACACGAGTGGAGCTTGCCGGGCCCAATAGATCTATTCAAACTTTCCGAGCTATATTTCCACATATTCATGATTCAAAAGTTAGAAGGACTTTGGGTGAATGTCGATTAGTACACATGTGATAGAATGTAATATATGTGATCTAAAACATTAGTGTTCATGTAACATGTTTCTCCCCTAACATGAAAACAGAAAAAAAGGCCGTGAAACTCACCATAAGTTGTGTCTTCTACAAATAATAGACCAAAAGTGTTTGTTAGTCTTCACTACGAAAAACCTATCATAAGACGCCTATAAGTGTTTGACCGATGATATGTTCGTCTAATAACCCTTAGTTATCAAAACCGTGACTTTGTATGTTTGCGTAACTGTTTGACTTTGACACGACCATACAAGACCCGACATCTCGTTGGTGACCCACAATATCAGTTTAACAGTCACATATCAGTTATTAGATAACCGTACACGTAAAACATGTAAATTCGCATGTTACGGGTCATATCAGCATGTTTTGCATGAAATGGTTTCATTTCACATGAAGGGGTCACAATTTATACAAGAAGGGGCCACATAATAGGCGAAGGGGTCCAATTTTGGGTGAAGGAGTCATTTTTGGGCAAAGAGATCACAAAATAGGCGAAGGGGTCTCATCAGGGTGAAGGGGTGAGCCCTTCGCACCCTACAGCTGGTGTAGCACTTTTGTTGTGCAAAACCCCTCGAATCGAACCCGAATCTTGCCAAAATGTAACGGACCATTACCAACCTAATACCTAGCCTATCCTCATCATATTACATCACTTAGCACCTTGATCAATCATGTTTCAAGCACAATTAGCACGTTTACCCAAAATGGCAAAGAATATGAAAGTGTCACATCATGCATGTATTCTTTACCACAATAGGAAATTATTCAGATTTCATCATCTAACATGTTCATATCATCAAAAATCTCAGTTATAACAATCCTAACATGAATCATAATCCATTATCATCATAAAAAGAATCATATCATACTCTAAATGTCTAGAAAATCCCCAAATGGGTTAAAACTCATAATATCTCATGTTCAAGCCAAACACCCTAAACATGCTTCTAATACTTCAACAAACATCATATTAACATCATGTTATCATCCCAACAACAAATAACACAAAAGCCCTAATTATTAGATCACCATCATCATTGAAAATATTGGGTTTTTATTAAAAAAAACTCATTTAATAGTTTAGATCTTGTTTGGGAAACTCTTAGGAAAGCTTTTGTTCATGAAAACACTTTGAAATCAGGTTTTGGACATCAAGGGGTTATGAAAACATCATTAAAGTGAATGGAAAAGATATTGGATATGATGCACACCTTAGATCTAAGCTTGTTAAAAGATTTGTAGGTGTTTTAGGCTAGGAATCAAAGGTTTTAGGCCAAAAACTCATTTTCAGAGGTTGGAGGCGGAGAGGGAGCACTTAGGGGCTAGTTAGGGTTTGTAAATGATGAAATATGTCAAAAAGGGGTATTTATACCTGTTGGGGCTGCAGATAGGCGAAGGGGTTTGGTTTGGGCGTAGGGCTCATCCCTTCTCCCTAATTTTAGGCGAATGGCTCAACCCTTTTCCCAAATTGAAGGCGAAGGGGTTGGCCCTTCTCTTATAATTTATACCATAAGGGGTGGCCCTCCGAATCACCAATCAATGGACATTGTGCATGTAAACCTACTCCCGATGATTCCCTGAATCATCGAAACGAATCCCGATGATTCTTTGAATCATCAAACCGAATCTCGATGATTCCCTGAATCATTGAACCGACTCAACTAACGTAGTCAAGTTCGTTTAGTAAATGTTTTGTTAAGGTAAACTTAATTGTTTGTTAAAATTATTAACCTGAGTTTGCCGGGTGTCACATCAAATGATGTGTTAATTGATATATTATGATGTGGATAGGTCAAATATTGATTGTGTATCGATTGGTTAAGTTTTGGCAAGTTTTTGAACCAATTCAAGGGGTTTTGCTCGTCAAAATTGGAAACAACAGCAGCAGGGGCGAAGGGCTAAACTCCTTTATCCTGTGGACCATAGCAAAGGGCTCTCAGAATGGACCCCTTCGCCTATTTTGTGAACCCCTTCACCTGAACATGACACCTTCGCTTAGAATGTGACCTTTTCTCCATGAATTGGACCCCTTCGTGCATGATATTGACCCCCTTCATGTAAAACATGGTGAAATGCTATATGACATGTGAAATTATGTGTACTACGTGAACGGTTGTCTGATAACTTGTGTATGACTGCTTGTGACACCAGTCAACGATCCAGGTCAACATCCGTATGCATTGTACTTATTATTGTCATTTCATGTGCATAATTGGACATTTTGCACACACTATACCCCCAGTCCGATAAAGCATGAGTTATTCAAAATACTCAACAAAACATCCGTTTATGCATACAACACCCGAAATTTACAAAAACAATTGGTGTTGAACAGTCAAGTCGATCACATGCTCAACAGAGAGCAACCGGATACCCGTTTACCACGCAATACAAAACAACTGTGCATGTGACAATGCCCGAAGTGGAGAGCTGTACAATCCACTAAAATCCAAACAATTACCAAGCATTTTTATGTGGTTACCACACTCTAACACATGGTAATTCCTCACTAACACATGTACACGGATCACAAATGTTATCACATGTTAACATCAAATAACATGTGTTCTTAACTAATGAACATTAATACATGTTGATATCGTCATCGAAACACATTCTCAAACAAATTTCAACTAAGCTGTCTTCATATGATGGTCGAATATAAGCTATACCACTCAATATTTCATTCAATCAACTCTATGCCTACACACATATATGTATCCATACCATCGTACCTATATCTATTTAATATGGCACAAGGACTAGCCGAAGCCTAGTATATATGCACAAAGTGTAAGTGTACACACACAAGCACTCATGGTTGGATAATAATCTCTTATAACTACCTTGCCCTCCATGATAGCTAACTTTCACTATAATAGGCCTTGTCATTCAAACTAGGAGTTGATAATCAAACCCCCAAATGGAAAGATCTTATTTTGTTCCTCTACTTCGGCCGGTGACCCACAACTCACACCTCTATCTATTTCTAATACAATGAATCCTCCTAGTTATACTCTTTTGGTATTGATACAAAGGCACTACACTGCCCTATGCATTGTATTATTCCAAAACAAGATGATTTCCATTGATACATACCATCGGCCGATCCATACTACCCCAAGAATCACAAGTCCCTTTCATGACAACCTCACCAATCTAAGGTGAGTTTCACTGGCCCTATTTTTATATTTTCTCATAGGGGAGAAACATGCTACGCACTCAGATTTTCCGTAAGATAATTTAATACTATTGTTATCACTTGGTTACTTTGCGACTCATCGTAAGTCCTAAGGGAACCACTAAAATGGGGATATAGCGGGGGAATGTGGATAGATCTATTGGGCTTGACAAACCCCACCCAGGTAAACTTGAGATTAGACGGGTGCATGTTGTCTCGAACACACAACGATTACTGTCATAGCCCGCCAAGGAGGAATCACGAGATGCGACACGAAAGGTTTTCAAGCACAAGATTAAAGCAAACATATAAAATAGACATAAGTTTTGGATACCAAATTGTTAAATGTTTGCAACCACGTCGAAATATATTGTTTGAAAATCCAAGATTTCGGACTTAAATCCCACATAATTGGAAATTAAACAGGAAATCCCGCAAAAGTCGGTATCCCATGATGCATGCTAAAAATAATCCCAAGTTCCTTCCATGAAAACTAATTACCTGAAAAACATCCATATAAACTTTGTCAACATAAAGTCGGTGTGTTCATAGGTTTAAATCAAAGTAAAATGCAAGTTAATGAAATCCGTGAATAACTAAATCAATGCCAAGCTAAGACAATGACAAATGTATCCAACACGAGTCCGTAACCAAACCTTGACGAGTTTTGCAACGCACATCGTACAATAAAGACAATGTATCATCATATGTGAAATACTAGCACTCTTTTGTCGTTTGTGTCCTTGGTTCCTCTTTATCTCTTTGGTTAGCGCTGATCACATTCACATCAATGTCCATTTCTGTGTTTTCATCCCCTGTATTATGTGGTGATTGGGGATTGACATTTTTAGATGGAGTGCGTTGTTTCAGCTCAGAGATAATATTAGCTATCTTAACTGCTGGTGATGTTTCTTGTTCAGCAGATATGGGATCAGCAGTTGAGGTTTGTTCAGTTGGATCAGTTGTTTTGAAAGAAGGGTTAATAGATTTTGTCTTTTTGAGTTTTTTTCTAGAAAACAGAATGGATATTAGTGCTCTAGGGGTTGTTTGAGATGGATGAGACTGAGAGGAAGTTTCAGTCACATCTTTTAAAAATGCAGATTGCACATCAGCAGCTTCAGGCATCTCAACTTCCTGAATTGCTTTCCTTTTTTGGGTTGGAGGGTTTGGACTTTTGTTGTTTAGTTTGTTTAGGATTTTTGGGAATGGGTTTTGAGGATGTTGGTTCCTTAGGGACTGTGACATGTTCCCCTTGGTAATCCTCTGGCAGAAGTGCCGGTTTGTTATGCCTAGAGTATGCTTGTGAGTATAAGGCGTTTAAAATTTTTGTTTTACCCACAAGCACCTCTTATCCAAGTTCTTTAATAATACATTGCATGACGAACCTTGGATACAACAAAATTTTCTTTTTATCATTTTGGTGATGCAACACCAACTCATTGAAAATGTATGAAGATGCCCTATATTTAGTTTCATTAACAATGGAATGAAAAATTGGTTGTAATGTTGAGGACATCTGATCAGACGATCCAGCTTTTGGACTTAAACACATGATAATGTAGTGAAACAAACGTTTATATTTTGCATCAAAATATTTCTTATAAATGTTAGCATATGATAATGTACCTTGGTAACTACACTCTGTTACGGTTGATTGGATTGTTCCACTGGGAATTTGATCAGGTGCTTCAGCATCATCAAGACCTAGTCTGTTTCCCAGGGTTGCCGGTGTGATTGCCATTTCTTTCCCTTTGATCTTCGTCTTAAAGGAAATGACTTTACCATTTTCGGTAACAGTCTCAGCGTTTGCCCAAAAATCATTGAGAGTGCCTGTATGGATTGGTGGGTCAATGGTGAACGCCGTGTAATATTGAGATTTTACAATCAAATCAATAATTTCATCGTATTGGGACCAGGCTTCATCTTTTTTGAAGTAGCCTCTTTGATTATGTCCCTGTTTAAGAACTAGAGCCATTGTTTGTTGATTGAACAGTTAAAGGTTTCAGAGAGGGTTTTGAGAGAAGGAGGTTTTTTTTTTTTTTTGAAATGATAATAATGAAAAGAGGGGTTTGAGAAGTTTAATAGCGTTTTTAGGTCAAACTTTTGAAAAATAGGAAAAGACTGATTTGTCCGTTTTGTCTAAAACCTCTAATGAATAAATGTTCATCAGGAGTTTCCTATTTTTATCTTCAGTAGTTTTAACTACTGAAAAGATTTCCAAAAAAAAAACCCCTAAAATCAATATTTGATGATTTTATTATCATCAGCAGATTTTTCTTTTCAGAAATTTTCCCATACAAATGTTTTTGTACATCAATAGTTTCTCTCTCTTTTTGTTGATCAACAGAGGTTTGGGACATAATTAGTAAATAGATAAGTGAAAGTAAAATATGTACAGAAAAATGAAAACACTTACAGAGTTTACTCAAAATTTAGCATTCCAAGCATGGATACTAATCTCTGAAATGTTGTGGTGTCAAGAGGCTTTGTGAAAATATCAGCAATTTGATTAGCTGTTGTCACATGTTTTACCTCAATATTGCCCTTTTCATAGCAATCCCTGATGAAATGATACCTGATTTCTATATGTTTTGTCTTTGAAAATTGAACCGGGTTTTCAATGATGCTAATGGCAGATTTACTGTCTACTAAGAGTGGAGTCTTGGCTTCTTTGATTCCATAACCAAAAAGTTGATATTGGAGCCATTGAATCTGTGATGTGCAGCTTGCAGCAGCAATGTATTTAGCTTCAGCTATTGAAGTTGCCACAGATGCTTGTTTCTTTGATTGCCAAGACACCAGACATTTTCCTAAGAATTGACAACCACCAGATGTTGATTTTCTTGACATTTTGCACCCTGCATAGTCACTATCTGAAAAAGCTATTAACTTGGTATTGCTTGAAGCAGGATACTAGATTTCTAATGTAGGAGTTCCTTTCAGATATTTGAAAATTCTTTTGACAGCAGTTAGGTGTGATTCCTTTGGTACAGATTGATATCTAGCACAGACACAAGTTGAAAACATAATATCTGGTCTAGAAGCAGTTAGAAACAAAAGGGAACCTATCATACATCTATACATGGTTTGATCAACCTGTTTTCCTTGATCATCTGGTTCAACTTGTGTGGTTGGTGTCATGGGAGTTGAACATGATTTACTGTCTTGTAAAGAAAATTTATTCAATAATTCTTTAACATATTTTGATTGATGTATAAAAGTTCCATTTGATTGTTTCTTGATCTGCAGTCCTAAAAAGTACTGCAGTTCTCCCATTGTACTCATCTCAAATTTTGATTGCATGAGTTTCTTAAATTCATCACACAATTTAGTGTTGGTTGAACCAAAAATGATGTCATCAACATAAATTTGAACAAGTAAGAGATGATTTCCAACATGCTTTATAAACAGTGTTTTATCAATGGAGCCTCTTGTGAAGTGATTTTTGAGTAAAAAGGTGGACAATGTTTCATACCAAGCTCTTGGAGCTTGTTTTAGCCCATAGAGAGCCTTGTTAAGTTTGTACACTCAATCAGGATGAGTAGGATCCTCAAACCTAGGTGGCTAACAAACATACCCTTCCTCTTTTATTTTTCCATATAAAAATGCACTCTTGACATCCATTTGAAAAACTTTAATTTTGTTGGAAATTGCATAAGCCAAAAATAACCTGATGGCTTCAAGCCTTGCAACTGGAGCAAAGGTTTCATCATAATCAATTCCTTCTTCTTGTGAATAACCTTGTACCACCAGTCTTGCCTTGTTCTTGATAATCATACCAGCTTCATATTGTTTATTTCTAAAAACCCATCTTGTGCCAATTAGTAGATTGTTTAGTGGTAAGGGACAAATTTCCCAGACCCGTTGCTTCTTGAATTGGAGCAACTCTTCTTGCATAGCTTGAACCCAATTGTCATCTTTGAGGGCTTCTTGATATTTCTTTGGTTCCAACTGAGAAATAAATGCTGAGAAGAAGCAAAAGCTGGAGAGCTGGTTTCTTGTGAGTACCACTGATGCAATGTCACCCATGATTTGATCCAATGGATGATCCTTGTGTTCAATCAGTTGTTGTAACCATATGACTGGAGATGGTTCTTAAACCTCTTCAAATAAACCGCTGAGGTTGATAATATCTGGTTCAACTGTATGTTGTGGTTCAGGAGTATGTGGAGCTGAATCAGTAGTTTGAATTTGTTCATTAGCAGTTGTTGAAGTAGAAGTTTGTGAAACTTCTGATGGTTTAAAAGTTGATTTACTGACTGTATTTGGAGTCCATGATGGAGGACTTTCATCATAAAGCCCTTGATCACCATAATAAGTGTTTTTAGATGAAGTAACAGTCTTTTCAAGTCCGAAATTAAAACTGTCAAGGTCAAAGAGTTCAACAGGATGTGCTGGAATGAGAGTGTGTTTTAACTCATTAAACTTGACATTCAGTGTTTCTTCAACTATCTTGGTTCTGGAGTTAAATACCTTGTAGGCTTTTCTAGTGGAAGAGTAACCAAGAAAATAACCTGAATCAACTTTTGTAGCAAACTTTGAAATAAAGTCTTTGATGTTTAGAATGAAACATTGACATCCAAAAGCCCTGAAAAAGGAGATAAGGGGCTTGATGCCATGAAGAACTTCATAGGCAGTTTTGGAATGTCTTTTGTTGATAAGGACCCTATTTTGAACATAGCAGGCAGTGTTGACTGCTTCAGCCCAAAAATACAATGGTAGGCCTGAATCAGCTAACATAGTTCTTGCTGCTTCAATTAAAGTTCTATTCTTCCTTTCTACCACACCATTTTGTTCAGGAGTTCTGGTAATGCTGAATTGTCTAACAATCCCTTTAGACAAACAAAATTCATCCAGAGTTTTGTTCCTAAACTCTATCCCATTGTCACTCCCTATGACTTTGACAGAGAGAGAGAGAGAGTATTGTTTCTCTACTTGTTGAATGAAGAACTTGATAATCTCAGCTGCCTATCCTTGGAATATAAGAAGAAAACCCATGTGAATCTTGAGTAGTCATCAATGATGACCAAGCAGTATTTCTTCTTACCAAGGATCATGATCTTGACTGGTCCAAATAAGTCCATATGGAGTAGTTGAAGACATGCAGTTGTTTTTTTTTTCTTCAATAGACTTATAAGAGGAATTAAGCTGTTCACCTTTAAGACAGAAAACATAGTGTTCTTTACACTAATATTCCTTTAAAGGTAGACCTCTGACCAAGCCTATTTTAGTGACTTTATTTATGGTTTTAACTACATGTGAATACATTGTGCCCCTAACTACATGTGAATACATTGTGCATAGCATTCCATGTCATCTATTCTGTCATAATTGGATCATACATGTTTCCAACGAGACAATCCCAAGACATGCAGTGTAACAGTAGACACATTAGTTAGTACAAGGCCTTAGTTAGTTAAATATGTCTAGTTAGACTATAGGAAATCCATGCAATTGAACAAGAATTCCCAACTTGTTACCCAGCAAGGACAAAATCAAACAATGTTCATAAACAAAAGAGGTTATTAACATGTATGTAGTAAACTAGTACGTGTACAAACAGACGTCCACTTGTAACCTTGAACTTGATACATCTAGACTTACATGAACATGAGGATCAAACAAATACACTAACACACATACAAGCATGCCTACGGCCATACATACACATATGCACAACAAGATCCCATCAAATCCAAGACCATTGTCTTAAGGGGATCTAGTCCACCTTAGTGAACAACACTTACACATGTTGACTTTCTTAAAATGTCTTGTTCTTTCCCTATGAAATTTGCGGCTCACTTATTCCCAAGGAAAGAAGGTGTGCATTGTTTTGGACACTACCTAACTAGTACAAGACACACTTACATCTCTATACATACATACATATACACGGCACTATACACACATACATAGAGTGCAGAAGTGACAAAACTATCTATACACACACATATACAAAACTATCTATACATAGGATAACAAAACGAACGATTATTTACAAATACAATGTGTGACACTCGTGGATAGTGGTACAGAAGCCCCTAGTCCATAGGTGATACAGTCGGGTGAACAGTTGCATGGTAGTTAGAGCCAAACATAGACCTAAGTTGCTTTTGAATGCATTTAGGGTTCCTAGACCAGACACACAGTGCCAAATTCAGATCAGTCTAGCATTTAGATACCAAGTTAGTATTCACGACCCCTTTTTAACAGTTTTTTCATTTTTCCGGGGAAAAACATGCGTACAGTTTTCAGTTACAATACATGACTACTATGTGAACATGAGACAGTACAGTTCAGATTCTATTAAGCCCTCGTGTCAAACATCATACCATAACCATTAGCTATGGACTTAGCCATTAAACAACAAGATATATCTATTGGGTTGACACCCCCACTCTTGGTCAGTCGCTCTGACTAGATGACAGATATCGAAAGAGTGTTTGTATTTCACATTATTCATTGTCTTTAGTGTACAATGGGCGAGGCACAACATGTCAAGGTTTGGTTACGAGCTCATGTCAGATCACATATCGATTATTGCCCTAGCTAGGCAATGATTTAGTCGGTTTTGGATTACATGTCCACCATATAGAAAACCCGTGAACTCACAAACTTTATGTTGACCCATACATTTTACATGCATGTTTTTCAGGAAATTAGCATGGAAAATGGAACTTGCAGGGGTCGCGTGCGAGCATTTGTGGGATACCTTCTTTTGGACCGTTGTGTTGTCATAATAATTTTAGACATTTACATACAATGGTTTTAGAATTAAACAATTAACTTATGTTGAACGGATTTGATTGTTTAATGAAAGTTCCTACTTTGTTTAATTAATGCTCGTGTGACCTTTTATGCTTGGAAATCTTTCGAAGTCGCACCTTGTTGGATCAATATTGCTCTTTGTATGAACTTGCTAGTGAACACTTAAGTGTCTAGCCAGTTCTTTAATCAGTAATAGCACAGCGGAATGATATAAGTTAAAGCTATACTTATCAACAGGAGTTATTACTCCCCCTGGATGTTTGATAAAACTAAAGACAAGTATTTAATGAGAATCTGAGTATTGAATGAGAATGAATACTTAAACAGATTCTCAGTAAATGAAATGGAAATAATAATGATAAGCTTTGAAGGATTTCTGTATTAAAAATCAATGTCTAAAACAGAGGGATGAACCCATCTATTTATAGACTTTACAAATACATGAACCTTGCTAAAAAGCAAGTTCAGAGACAAGTTGCAACAAGTTGCAGTCTTGGAACTTGTACAAAAAGTTAAAGTAATACTAAACTAATAAACTACTGAAACATAAGGCGGTGGAAAGATTCTTGAACAAGTGCTGATGAATGACAAACTACTGATGAGTAGTTTGTCTTCAGTAGTTCTTCAGTGAACTGTCTGGTTTGGAGTTCAGAACTTCTGATGCATTTCTTCTTCAGTACTTGTAGAATCCTTCTTCAGTACTTTAGTCTTCTTTCTTCAGTAGTTCTATACTTAGAATATTTCAGACAAAAGTGAATTAGACTTAGGTTTCCAAAAGTGGTTTCACCAATCCTCTTTGTCCTAACAATCTCCCCCTGGATTGATGAAGCCAAAACCTTTCTAATTCCTTATTGTTTTCTTCTGTCATTCACAATCTTCCATATCCCTTTGAACATGGAATTCTTCAATTGATTAAGCTGCTCATCAGTAAGAGATCCCCTTTGAGGTTCCAGATGTTGAATTGTAAGCAAGTCCTAAGTTGATAATTTCTTCAGTTCATTTAAGGACTTGTAGGTCTTGCTTTTAAGATCTCTCCTTGTCACTAATACTGAGTTATCATCAGTAAAGGACCATCTGATGATCAGCACTTTAGACTTGTCAAAGTCTGAAGTATAGGGAACCATGCTGGTCCCTTGGGAAGTTCCTGAGTGTTAAATATTTTCAATTTTAGTGACTCTCAGGTGGGATTCACTTCTTTCTTCTTGTTGCACCACATCAGGTAGTTTGAAAGTTGGCAAGTGATGTTCAGTAACTACCTTAGTGTGCAGTTTGTCTTTGACGGTCTTCTGGATTTGGTAGGCAAATGTAGAAGGATCCCTGAACTGTGTTATCAGAGGCTTTTCTTCAATATCAAAGTCTGAATGGACTACTGTGTTTCCTTCTAGTAGTACCATCTTGAAGTCAGTTTTTGTATTGTCCTCTGTCTTCTTCTTCTTGGTAGCAGTTCTTGTAACACCAGAAGTTCTAACTACTGAAGTTGATACTTCAGAAGTTTTGAACTTCTCTGGATTAGCAGCCTTTGCAGCTTTGTACTTCTTGTATGTGTCTAGTAATCTTTCTTCTTTCCATCTTGACACAGAAGCTTTTGAACCATAGCTGTTTGCTACCAGTTCTTCAATCATCTCAGCTCTCTTAGCTTTTCCATCATTGTTTGTTGCAAGTTTGTCTGCAACAAGTTGAGCTGTTCTTGTTAGCTCATCCATGGATAGTCCTTTCAGTGAGGAGGCTTTGGTCTTGTTGTTCTTTGTAATGTAAGACATCAGTTGTTGTCTTTTGTCTTCTTCAGCAATTTCTTTAAGGTTAGCCTGCCTTTGTAACTCAGCTCCATAAGCTTGTAATTTTTCATTGTAGCTCAAGTCATCCCTTGCTTCCAAAGCATTCCAGATCTCATCTTCCTTAGCCTTTCTTTTGGCTGCAATCAAACTCTTCTCAAGTAGTTCTTTGGACATTGATAGAGGAGAAGGGTTCAGCACAGTCATTGTTGTAGTTGTAGTGGGCTTTGGAATAGGAGTTGGTTGTTGTTCAGTTGGTTTGGAAGGCTGTTCTGTTGGTTGAATATTGGAAGTGTTAACTTCTGATGGTTGACAACTGCTGAAGGTTTGTCAACTACTGAAGGATTGTCTTCAGTACTTTCTGAATCATCATCAGAACTTTCAGCATCAGAAGTTTCTTCATTTGTGGCCTTTGGATGTTTCAGCTTCTTCTATTTCTTTCTCAGAGACACCAAATTGTTGAGCCAGTTTTTGTCTTCTGGCTTTTTCTTTGAGTTATCTTTCTTGGAGAGCCACTCTTGCTTTTACTCTAGCTTCGAATGACTCCTTTGGTTCCCTAATTTTCTCCCCCTTTTTGGATTCATCAATTTTGGAAGGTGTGGAGAAAGTACCAGTTAGAATGTTGATCTGTTTTGAGTTGTGGTCAATTTTGTTTGACAGATCATTTACTTTTGTTTTGATCACTTCAAGTTGGTTCTTGATAGACAGCTCGAAAGCAGCTGTGTAGGTTCTGAAGTGATTGGTGATGAGTGTGTTCATCATATGGTATAAGGGACCATCTGGGTTGCATAGTTGGTTCAAGTCTATGCTTGTTGACCCAGGGAATTGGGTAGGTAATTGTAGTGAGGGGTGTGTTTTGGGTTGATCTTCTTGTTGTATAGAAGATGCCACTTTAGGGGAATCAGGGATCAAGTGGACTTTAACCTGATCTGGTGTGACCAACTCTTTGAGCTTAGATACACCAGGTGCAGGACCTTCACTAGCAGCCGTCAATTCAATGTTTGGTTGTGAAACATCATCCAAATTAATGGAATCATCTGAATCCCTGATTACATCCTCAATGAGGACAGTATCAGTTACATCATGAGCTGAGCCCAACTCAGTTGTCTCATGTACCTCTTTTTCTTGGTTCAGAGGATTTCCTACCTCAGACATTAAGCCTTCATCAGTAGTTGCCACAAATGAGGTCTTAGCAATGTTACTTCTTTCCTCAGATCCACCACTGGGTGGTATGTGAGTAGTAGCAGCCCCAAATGTACCTAGAGTATCTAAGTTTGGGCTTAGAGACCCTGGTTTATCCTCATCTCTTTGGTTAGGGCTTTGAGTGTCCACATCCATGTTAA
Organism: Ambrosia trifida; assembly: GCA_028751855.1. Classification (NCBI taxonomy): domain Eukaryota; kingdom Viridiplantae; phylum Streptophyta; class Magnoliopsida; order Asterales; family Asteraceae; genus Ambrosia; species Ambrosia trifida. The sequence continues at coordinate 80,037,300 of CM054131.1, read as the reverse complement.
GTTCTGAGGCTATGTCCCCTGTTTGATGTGGTTGTTGGGGACTGACATGTTCGGATGGGATTTTCTCTTTTAGCCCAGAGAGAAGCTTGGCAATTTCAATTTCTAGTTCAGAAGTTTGGGGTGCAGGTTCAGTAGTTTGGTCTATGGGTTCAGCAGTTTCAAAAGAAGGGTCTATTGGGATTGTTTTCTTGAATTTCTTTCTTTTGAAAAGGATTGTTATTGGTGCTCTTGGTGGGGTTTGAGATGGATGAGACTGAGAGGATGTTTCAGTCACATTTTTATCAAATGCAGATTGGACAATAGGTTGTTTAGGCATCTCAACCTCCTGAACAGCTTTTCTTTTAGGTTTGGTGGGTTTTTGTTTTTGTACCTTGGGTTTCTTGGCCTTTGGGGGTGTAGGTTTGGAAGATGAGGGTTCCATGGGGACTGGTTCTGGTTCCCCTTGGTCATCTTCTGGCCAGGCAGCCGGTTTGTTGTGCCTTGAGTATGCTTGTGAGGACAAAGGGTTTAAAATTATAGTTTTACCCACAAGCACCTCCTCTCCAAGTTCTTTAATTATGCAATGCATAATAAATCTTGGGTACAACAAAAACTTCTTTTTAGTATTGAGATGATATAACACCAACTCATTAAAGAAAAGTGACGATGCCCTGAATTTTGTTTCATTCACTATGGAATGAAAAATAGGTTGAAAAGTTGAGGGCATCTGATCATAAGATCCAGTTTTTGGACTCAAACACATAATAATATAATGAAACAGTAGTTTATACTTTGGTTCAAAATATTTCTTAAAAATTGTAGCATGTGAGAGAGTACCTTGGTAACCACACTCTGTCATGGTTAAGTGAATCTGAGAGTTTGGAAATTGGTCTGGGGCATTTACATCATCCAAACCCAGCCTAATTGCCAAAATAGCCGGTGTGATTGCCATTCTTCTCCCTTGGATGGTTGAATTGAGGGAGATCACTATGTTGTTCACCGTCACCGTCTCTGCGTTTGCCCAAAACTCATTTAGAGTTTCAGTGTGGATTGGAGGCTCGATTGTGAGGACAGTGAAATATTGGGCTTTGACGACCAAATCAATGATTTCGTCGTATTCGGACCAGGCTTCTTGTTTTTCGAAGTAGCCTCTTTGATTGTGTCCCTGTTTCAGTACTAGAGCCACGTGGTTTGTGTATGTTTGGATTGAACAGTGTTTTTGCAGGTTTTAGGTCTTGAGAGTGTTTTGTGAGAGAGAAGGAGGGAATTTTGCTTATTGAAAGGATAAGTGTTGGAAAAGGTATTTATCAGAAGTCTATAACCGCCTACAAACTTCTGATGTGGGAAAAGGTATTTATCAGAAGTTTTTAACCGTCTAGGTCAAACTTCTGATGTGGGAAAAGTCTGATTTACCCTTTTTGACCAAACTGCTGATGAAGAACAAATATCATCAGTAGTTCCCACTTTCTCTTCAGTAGTTTTGAACAACTGATGAGAATGTTTTATAAATACTTTATTCATAACTTCTGAAGTTTATTTTATCAGAAGTTAACCATTTTTCAGAAAAATATTCCCATACTGATGTTTTTCTCTTCAGTAGTTTCTCTCTTGTTTGTTTTTCAGAAGTTTTCAGACTTAAAAATAAATGTAAGTGAAAAATGAAAATATGTGCAGAAAAATAAAAAGAAACACTTACAAATTTAGCATCCCAAGCATGGATACTAACTTCTGAAATGTTGATGTGTCAAGGGGTTTAGTGAATATGTCAGCTATTTGATTAGCTGTTGCTACATGTTTCACTTCAATCTTGCCTTTTTCATAGCAATCTCTTATGAAATGATACCTGATTTCAATATGTTTGGTTTTTGAAAACTGAACAGGATTTTGAATGATGCTAATGGCAGATTTGTTGTCTACAAGCAATGGTGTCTTGGTCTCTTTGATTCCATAATCAAGAAGTTGATACTGGAGCCATTGTATCTGTGATGTACAACTTGCAGCTGCAATATATTCAGCTTCAGCAGTTGAAGTTGCAACAGATGTTTGTTTCTTTGATTGCCAGGACACTAGACAGTTTCCCAAGAATTGACAACCACCAGATGTTGATTTTCTTGACATTTTACACCCTGCATAGTCACTATCTGAAAAAGCTGATAACTTGGTATTGCTTGAAGCAGGATACCAAATTCCAAGTGTTGGAGTTCCTTTTAGATATCTGAAGATTCTTTTGACTGCAATGAGGTGTGATTCCCTAGGAGCTGATTAATATCTAGCACAGACACATGTTGAAAACATAATATCTGGTCTAGAAGCAGTTAGATATAAAAGGGAACCTATCATACATCTATACATGGTTTGATCAACCTGTTTTCCATGATCATCTGGTTCAACTTGTGTGGTTGGTGTCATGGGAGTGGAACATGATTTACAGTCTTGTAAAGAAAATTTGTTTAATAATTCTTTAACATATTTTGATTGATGTATAAAAGTTCCATTTGTTTGTTGTTTAATCTGCAGTCCCAGAAAGTACCGCAGTTCTCCCATTGTACTCATCTCAAATTTTGATTGCATGAGTTTCTTAAATTCATCACACAATTTTGTGTTTGTTGAACCAAATATGATATCATCAACATATATTTGAACAAGTAAGATATGATTTCCAACATGTTTTATGAAAAGAGTTGTATCAATGGAGCCTCTTGTGAAGTTATTTTTGAGTAGAAAGTTAGATAGTGTTTCATACCAGGCTCTTGGAGCCTGTTTGAGCCCATAAAGAGCTTTGTCTAGTTTGTACACCCACTCAGGATGAGAAGGATCCTCAAACCCAGGTGGCTGACAGACATACACTTCATCTTTTATTTTTCCATACAAAAATGCACTTTTAACATCCATTTGAAAAACTTTGATTTTGTTGGAAATGGCATAGGCCAGAAATAACCTGATGGCTTCAAGTCTTGCAACTGGAGCAAAGGTTTCATCATAATCAATTCCTTCTTCTTGAGAGTAACCTTGTACTACCAGTCTTCCCTTTTTCTTTATAATCATACCAGCCTCATCTTGTTTGTTCCTAAAAACCCATCTTGTGCCAATTGGTTGCTTGTTTGGTGGTAAGGGACAGATTTCCCAAACCTGTTGCTTTTTGAATTGAAGCAACTCATCTTGCATGGCTTGTACCCAGTTGTTGTCTTTGAGGGCTTCTTGGTACTTTTTAGGTTCCAACTGAGAAATAAATGCTGAGAAGAAGCAAAAGTTGGAAAGCTGGTTTCTTGTAAGAACACCTGATTCAATATCACCCATGATTTGTTCAAGTGGATGATCTTTGTGTTCAATCAGTTGTTGTAAACCACTGATAGGTGTAGGTGGATCTTGTACATCATCAAACAAACCACTGAGATTTATAATGTCTGGTTCAGCAGTTTCAGTGTCTTAGTAGTTTTAGGTGCTGAAGCAGATGTTTGAGTTTGTACATCAGCAGTTCTTGAATCAGAAGTTTGTGAAACTTCTGATGGTTTTGAAGTTGACTTAATGACTGTATTAGGATTCCATGGTGCTGGATCCTCATCATCAAACCTCTGATCACCATAATAAGTAGGTTTAGATGAATTAACAGTCTTTTCAGGTCCGAAATGAAAACTGTCAAGGTCAAAAAGTTCAGTAGGATGTGCTGGAATAAGAGTGAGTTTTGACTCATTGAACTTGACATTCAGTGTTTCTTCTACTATCTTGGTTCTTGAGTTAAAAACCTTGTAGGCTTTTCTAGTGGAAGAGTAACCAAGAAAGTAACCTGAATCTAATTTGGCAGCAAACTTTGAAATAGAGTCTTTGATGTTTAGAATAAAACATTGACATCCAAAAGCCCTGAAAAAGGAGATAAGGGGCTTTATGCCATGAAGAACTTCATAGGCAGTCTTGGAGTGTCTCTTGTTGACAAGGACTCTATTTTGAACATAACATGCAGTGTTAACTGCTTCAGTCCAGAAATACAATGGTAGGCCTGAATCAGCTAACATTGTTCTTGCTCCTTCAATTAAGGTTCTGTTCTTCCTTTCTACTACACCATTTTGTTCAGGAGTTCTGGGAACACTATATTGTCTAATAATCCCTTTAGACAAACAAAATTCATCCAGAGTTTTATTCCTGAACTCTGTCCCATTGTCACTTCTAATGGCTTTGACAGACAGAGAGTATTGTTTCTCTACTTGTAGAATGAAGAACTTGATGATTTCAGCAGTCTCATCCTTGGAAAATAAGAAGAATACCCATGTAAATCTTGAATAGTAATCAATGATGACCAAGCAATACTTCTTCTTACCAAGGCTCATGATTTTGACAGGCCCAAATAAGTCCATGTGGAGTAGTTGAAGACATGCAGTTGTTTTTTATTCTTCAATAGACTTATAGGAGGACTTATGATGTTTTCCCTTCAAACAGGATGCACAATGTTCTTGACACTGGTATACCTTCAAAGGTAGACCTCTGACCAAGCCCATTTTTGTGACTTTATTTATGGTTTTAAAGTTCACATGGCCAAGTCTCCTGTGCCAGAGATCAGTCTCTGATGTTGATGCCTTTGAGAAGAAACAGGCAGTGTTGTTCAGTACTTTGTCCTTTTCAATGTCCACTGCATAGACATTGCCACATCTTTTGGCTATCAACAAGGTATGATCTTCAATGATCTTCTCTATCAACTTCTGGCCTTCTGGTGATATGATCTTGCATGTTGTCTTTGTGAAAAAGGAAGAATATCCTTTATCACACATTTGTGAAATACTCAGCAAGTTGTACTCAAGGTTTTCAACTAGATTGACCTTGTCAAACTGTATTTTGCCATAGGAGACATTGCCATGTCCTAGCACATATCCCTTAGCATTGTTCCCAAAAGATACAGATCCTTCTCTTTGACTGATAAAATTGTTTATCAGGTATCTGCATCCAGTCATGTGCATTGAGCCTCCACTGTCAACATACCAAATGCTATTTAAGCCTCTGGAAACTCTCTGCACAAGATAGCAAATTAGTTAGATTTGGGAACCCAAGCCAGTTTGGCTTTGGGTTTGCTCTTGAGAACATTTACAGTTTGTTTATGACCAAGTTGAGGAATCCATGTCTTTTTGGCAATGGATTTTTCATTAAGAGCAATGGTGGTATTCTTTTGAGGACCACCATCAACTTTGATCATCAGTAGTTGTACCATGTTCATGAGATCTTTAATCTCAGCAGTTTGTGAAACTGCTGATGATTAAGGTCTAACTACTGAAAGAGAATTTTGAGAAAAAGATTTTTGTTGAGATTTTGTCTTTTTCTGAGAAAAGGTGTTTATTGGTTGTTGTTTCCTGGGAGAAAAAGTTTCTACAAAATCATTTTTGATTTGTTTTCTCACAACTAGTTGTTGAATTTTCTTGTTGTACTGAATACCTTTTTTGTATCTGCAATATTCTGTCTTGTGGTTGAACAGACCACAGATTTCACATTCTTTTGTCTTTTCTTTCAAAGACAAGTTTCTGACTGTATTGATTGGTTTTAGGTCATCAGTAGTTTTTAGGTTCTCAACTCCTAATGTAGTTGAAACTACTGATGGCTTAATGTCAGATTTTATCAGTAGTTCTGAAGAACTTTCTTTGTGAGTTTTTAGAAAGTTTTCATGGAAAGATGTGCATTCTTTATCTTCAGAAGTTTCACCTGAAACAATTTTTCTCCCATCTTCAGTTGTTTTGGGGGAAAAATCTGTTGGTGTTTCAGTGTGATTGTACCCTATGCCAAACCTAACATTTGAAGCACTTTGTTTGTTTAGCAATAGTTGGTACCCTTTACAAGATTCAACCCATTTTTCACATGTGACCTTGGTGTCAGCAAGCTCTTTTCTGACATTTCCTAGGTCATTTATCATGATTTTAATTTGTGCTTGGGTTTCAATAGCAATGTTAGTTAATTTAGAAACTTCTTTTGTTTTTGCAGAAAGTTTTCTTTCTAAATCACATTTCATCTGAGTGAATTTTCTCTCAGAGTCGTTTGCTTTACCTTGTAAGTGCACATTAGTCTCTCTTATGAGAGCAAAAGATTCTTTACAAGAAGTTGAACAAAGTTTTGTCAAAGATTCTTTTGATACCCGTGACAAGGCAGTTTTTGAGGTGCATCCCTCAAATGCCATCAAGGAAAAGTTCTTTTTGCCATTGCCAGGCTCTCCCCAGTGGATGTCAAACATCTTGTTGTCTGCATCAGGGTTACACTCAGTAGTGTCAAAAGGAAGACTGCTCCAGTCAACATACCCTGAAGTAAATAAACTTTGTTGTGAGGGTTGCTGAGTCTGTGGAGGTGGTTGAGCAGTAGGAAAGGGAGGGATTGATTGTTGGCTCTACATCTGTTGAGCAGGCATCTGTACATATTGTACTTGTGGCATATATTGGTGTTGTGGAGCTTGTGCCTGTACAAAATGTGCACTCCCTTGTGTTCCATTATTCCTGTTATAACTGGGGTTAAAATTATTTCCAGACTGAGATTGGTTAAAGCTAGAGCTTCTACACTCTCTAGCAAAGTGTCCCAACTTTTGACACTTGTGACATCTAAGTTTAGATTTGTCAAAACCAATTTTTGTTGAGCTGTTGAGTCCTGGAAACTTCCTTCATGACCTTTTTGTAAATTTGTTTGTTTTTAAACTTAACATGGCCAGTTGGTGTAAAATATCCATTTCTTCCAAGTCATCACTGCTGAAATTTTTTAAATCGTCCATGATAAAACACATGTTATCAGCAGTTTGACTAAAATCATTATTGTCATAACCTGGGAATGATCTTTCAGATGAGATCCCATCAGTTATGTCAATATGGTCAAAAGATCCACAACTATTTGAACAAGTTGGTGAGTCTTGTCCCAATAGTGTTGTACTACCTGGTAGATAGTCATCAGCAGTTTTACCAGAACTTTGTAACTTTTTATTTTGATCAATTTCTCTTTCAAAAGTAAGTAATCTCCCATGAAGTTTTGTAAGAGTGAGGGAGCTACAGTCTGGTGAAAATCTTAAGACTATAGAGTATGTTTCCCATTTTTCAGGTAAAGACCTTAAAAATCTATGAAGCATAGATACAGTTGTGTAGGTCTGACCATTTAATTTTAGCTCAGATATTAATGAGGAGAATCTTTCAAATTGTTGTGTTAAAGTTTCCCCATTAATGTGAGCAAAAGTTTCATATTGTTGAGCAAGGATTTCTCTGGTGTTGGCAATCACCTCTTCAGTTCCTCCAAACTGTTCTTTGAGGCAGTCCCAAAGCTCTTTGGCACTATCACAATGTAATAGGCCAGAGTAGATTTCATTTGGGAGTGCCATTGCCAACATAGAGAAAGCTTTAGCATCAAGCTCAAGTTTTAGGAAATCATCATCTATATAGTCTTTTGGGTCTTTTGGTATTTCTTCTTTAGTTTCAAGATTGATATTTACTAGTTTATGAGGACCATATATCACAGATTTGCAGCAACCTGTGTTGGTCTGTGATAAGGTATGTGCCATTCTCCTTTGCCAGATATTATATTCATTTCTTACTAGCATAGCAAGTTTATTGGCAGAACCAGTATTATGAGGATCCATTTTAAAGAGTATTGATTTGTCAAATATCTCTTAGAGTGATGGATGTTGATAAAAGTGAACTTTTAATCCTTTATTGAATATCAATAAGAGCCTGTGTCTGATTCTCAATGTGTTAGATTGATATGTGATCAGATAAACCAGTGCTCTGATACCAATTGTTGGATCAGTATTGCTCTTTGTATGAACTTGCTAGTGAACACTTAAGTGTCTAGCCAGTTCTTTAATCAGTAATAGCACAGCGGAATGATATAAGTTAAAGCTACACTTATCAACAGGAGTTATTACTCCCCCTGGATGTTTGATAAAACTAAAGACAAGTATTTAATGAGAATCTGAGTATTGAATGAGAATGAATACTTAAACAGATTCTCAGTAAATGAAATGGAAATAATAATGATAAGCTTTGAAGGATTTCTGTATTAAAAATCAATGTCTAAAACAGAGGGATGAACCCATCTATTTATAGACTTTACAAATACATGAACCTTGCCAAAAAGCAAGTTCAGAGACAAGTTGCAGTCTTAGAACTTGTACAAAAAGTTAAAGTAATACTAAACTAATAAACTACTGAAACATAAGGCGGTGGAAAGATTCTTGAACAAGTGCTGATGAATGACAAACTACTGATGAGTAGTTTGTCTTCAGTAGTTCTTCAGTGAACTGTCTGGTTTGGACTTCAGAACTTCTGATGCATTTCTTCTTCAATACTTGTAGAATCCTTCTTCAGTACTTTAGTCTTCTTTCTTCAGTAGTTCTATACTTAGAATATTTCAGACAGAAGTGAATTAGACTTAGGTTTCCAAAAGTGGTTTCACCAATCCTCTTTGTCCTAACATACCTCGCGTTTCTGCCTTGGCGGGTGTGACAGATTGGTATCAAAGCACGAGGTTATAGCGAACTAAGATTCTTTTGAGTCAAACTATAATCTAAACAAAAATTGATTTCGAAATGTTTTCCAAAGAAAGAAACACAACACCTATCCCTACGCGCTACGCAAGTTCCATGCCAGTTATGTACTTTGCCATGCTAGTTATGTACTTTGCCATGACAGTTATATGTTTTGCCATGCCAGTTATGTACTTTGCACGTTAGTAGTTACACTAAGTACACTACACTACACTATACTGACACGCACGTGTGTTCATTGATTTCCAGGATCATGGCACACCAAGATGCTCCCATCATTCTCTCGGATTCTGAGGAGGAGATTGTACCAGGAAGCGCTCCAGCCGACGGCCTTCAGCAGGGCTACGAGCCCGATTCTAGCGACTCCGACATCGAGGATGACCATATGCAGGTCGATCACGCCGTCTCCGACGACGAGCAGGATGCACCCTTACCACCGCCAGAGCCCCGAGAGCCATCTTTTCGACCTTATCGTCTACGTCCAGGCGTGATTCGTCTGATGTACTACCTGTAACATAGTCATCAGCTGTTTTGCAAAAATTTTGTGACCTTTTCTTTTGATTTATTTCTCTTTCAAAAGTTAACAATCTCCCATGTAATTTTGTAAGAGGGAGGGAGTTAAAATCTGGTGTAGATCTGAGAACTATAGAGTAAGTTTCCCATTTTTCTGGTAGAGACCTTAAAAATCTATAAAGCTAGGATACATTTGTGTAGGTCTGACCATTTAATTTTAACTCAGAGATTATTGAGGAGAATCTTTCAAATTGTTGTGTCAAAGTTTCCCCATTAATGTAAGTAAATGTTTCATATTGCTGAGCAAGAATCTCTCTGGTGTTGACAATCACCTCTTCAGTTCCTCTAAGCTATTCTTTTAGGTAGTCCCAAAGCTCTTTCGCACTTTCTTAATGTAAAAGTCCAGAGTAGATTTCATTTGGGAGAGCCATTGCCAACATAGAGAATGCCTTAGCATCAAGCTCAAGTTTTAGGAAATCTTCATCAGTGTAGTCTTTTGGGTCTTTTGGTATTTCAACTTTAGTTTCAAGAATTATATTTACTGGTTTATGGGGTCCGTACATGACAGATCTCCAACAACCAGTGTTTGTCTGAGACAGAGTATGTGACAGCCTCTTTTGCCATATGTTATATTCAGAATGAATAAGCATAGGAGGCTTATTGGCAGATCCAGTATTATAAGGATCCATTTTTGAGAGTATTGATTTGTCAAGTTTTTCTCAAAGTGATGGATGTTGAAAAAAGTGAACTTTTATCATTTATTGAATATCAATAAGAGCCTGTATCTGATTCTCAATTGGTTAGATTGATATTTGATCAGATAAACTAGATGCTCTGATACCAATTGTTGGATCAGTGTTTCCTTTAACAGTTCTTATTCATGAACACTTATGTGTTGTAAGTTTATCAAAGTAGTTTGCACAGTGGAATAAGTGAAGTGTTCAACTTTAAAGATTCACTTTCAACAGGAGTTATTACTCCCCTGGATATAATGAACTAAAGGCAGTTGATGGGAATCTAAACAATTGAATGCATATAACAATAATCATGAAAAGAGATTCTCAGATGTGAAATGGTATTTCAATTAAAAGCATTTGAAGGATTTCAGTTTAATAAAATCGATGTCTAAAATAGTGGGATCAACCCATCTATTTATAGACCAGTAAATACATACAACTTGATACAAAAGCAATCCTACAACAGGCTGTAGTCTTGTAACTTATACAAAGACTTTAACAAAAGCATAAAGTAATACTATTATACTAAACTACTGAAACATAAGGCGGTGGGAAGATTCCATTACAACTGCTGATGAGTGACAAACTACTGATGAGTAGTTTGTCTTCAGTAGTTCTTCAGTTGACTTTTCTGGTTTGACTTCAGAACTTCTGATCTTTTACTCTTCAGCACTTGGTGTATTCTTCTTCAGTACTTTCATTCTTCTTCTTCTTTTTCAGTAGTTCTATACTTAGCATATTTTGACAGAAATGGGAATTAGACTAAGGTTTGAAAAAGTGGTTTCTTCAATCCTTTTTGTCCTTACCCAGGCTGTAGTATTGAAACTTGAACAAAGACTTTAAGAAAACTAATATAATACTAAACTGCTGAGATTAAGGGCGGTTAGAAATTTCATATCAAAGAGCTGATGAGTGATTATCAGGAGTTTGTCTTCAGCAGTTGCTCTTCACATGTTTGTCTGGTTTATCTTCAGAACTTCTGATTCTTTTACCCTTCAGGACTTTGGTAATCATTTACTTCAACAGTTCTGCAAAATGTGAAGAGGATATAAGACTAAGATTTATACTGGCTTGTCAATCCTCTTTGACTCTACACGGTTGTTTTCCGACTTGACAATCATTTCGTAAGTCCAAGTTTTTTATTTCCATGTTTCTAATACTTTACTTTTTTTAGAGTAAAATTGACCATGTTCAAGTTAACTATGTATTTTTCTTTATTTTGTAGCATATGAAGAAGATTTGGACTGCTAAGAATGGTTTGAACAGGAGGAAGAAGTTAAAAGTTACTGATGGTGAAGGTGGCAGTTGGTCTATAGCTGTTGGTGTCGAGCATTCAAATGCAAACGAACGTTACTATATTCAAGGGATGATGCCTGTGGTTGCAGCTAAGGAACTGGATGCTGGTGATGAAATGCATTTCTTGTTCTTTAAGAAAAAAGGTTTGTTCATGCTGTCTAATGTTGTTAGAGGAGGAGGTAATTAGTTTAGTTTATTTGGTTTTTCTTATTAGGTTTGGACAATAGTTGGTGGTTTAACTTTTGAAAATGATGAATAGAAGTACTGCTACACGATTACTGTTAATGTAGTATTTCATGGTCTTTTGTTTTTGCTATGGTTATGCTTATCAGTTTTTTTGTATATACCTATTATATTATGATAGTGCAAGAAATTGTTAAATCATTCGAAATGTGTCACGAAATATTGGACGCAGAAGTGTTAAATCATTGAAAGTCAAATTTACATGTATGTAATTGAAACGGCTATGAATATTTTTAAACAAATACAAGTAATTGTTGAATTATTTTTGGGTTACTTATGAACCTATATGAGAACAATACTAAGGATGTTGGCTTCCTTCAAAACAACCATATCATATATTCACTTATGGAAAAAAAATATGTGCATGTTAATAGTTCAATTGTTTATGACAAACAATTATTTTTTAAGACTTTTAGCTCATTTTGTTTTCCACATTTGAATCATTTGTTAAGACTCTAAACTTCTATATATTGGTTTTTTTAAACTATAATACAATCTTTATAGAAATTCTCTTTAATTTGACTTAGGCATTTACCGTGTGTATGTCACACCCTCAAATTCCACCACGGAGTTTATACCGCGAGGCGTGTGACATACCAGGATCTCCATAGCCATAAGTCACATGAACGACTCTAAATGCCCAAACCATTTAGTTCGTTATTGTAAAACAAGTTTCATAGATAATCAAATATTTTCAATAGTTGCGGAAGCGAATTTTAAAGACATTAGTTATTCAAATAGTCAGAGTAAACAACGTGTTCGAGATCATAATAGATGATTAAACATTCGAAAATAGATAATTATTCATAGCCCCATGATGCCCTATGATGCATGCCCTACTCGTGCTTCAAACTAGTGTCCTGCAAAAAGGTATAATAATCGTGGGTCAACATAAAGTTTGTGAGTTCACAAAGTTTGGTAAATACGTAGGTCCTCCAGACCATGTTTGAGTAATAGCTAATTCATATGCCAGGGGTAGTTAGCCCACTCATGATAACTAAAACCGGTAATACCGAACTGCTAAACAACGAGATCCCACAATAGTGAGCAAAGTGCCTTGTATCATTGTCTATCAACAATGATAATATGTTGAGTTATAGTTCACACCCATGATGTCCAACACACGATGTGAGGTTTGTCAGACCTAATAGCGCTATCAACTAGTAACCCGCTTGCCATCCGGCAACTCATTCAGTATTTAGAAGGACTTCAATGATAGAGTTGGTTTAGTTCATCAAGGACATAAAGCATGAATTAGTGTAAGCAGATTCACCTAGTGAATCAAAGCACCCCAAACCCGGGATGTGTATGAGTAGTCCCAAACCGGACTATGAAAAAGTTTAGAAAGTTGTTTCATCCGAGACGTATGCTTTTGAGAAAAAGAGTAGTGAAACTCACCTGATGTTTATGCGAGAGATCTAACAAAGCAAGGAAAGTAACTATCGTTCCAACACAGATCTCCCTATGAACATTTAAGACATATTAAACTATGTTCTTGTTTATCTCACAAGTTCGGCGCCTACTTTTGTGAACCACATTAATTGGTGTAGATCATGTTCCATATGTAAGATGTTTGATCTAAAAAAAAGTTCTTTATGAACCCATGTGTAATCAATTATTTTAACACTAGATAACATGATTGATTACATCGGTGAAACAATGTGCACTTAATAGAAGCTTGATTACTAACCACATAATAATCGACCTATCATTGCTAATTGGGGTCGATCCTAGCGATCAAAGAGGCTAAGCTTGGGTTCACAATAAGGACTGATGGAATCATAATAAAATAAGTGATTAGTACTTACCTTAATACTAATTGACTATGTGTGATCCTTAGAGTTTCTTGGCGGCCTTCCTTGGCTCGGCGATTAGAAGAAGGGAGGGTGAGTGTGAGCCGAAGCTTGGGAAGGGGTTGTGGAGGTGTGTGATTCGGTCTCAAGGGAGCCGAAGGAGAGAGAGAGAGGTGAGGGAAGTGAGGTGTGGTTTCAAGTGTTTCTAAGTGCTCCTATTTATAGTGGATTCTAAGGCAAGTCTCCACCATTCTTTCCTTCATTCAATGGTTGGCACATTCCATTTTGGTGAGTTAAATTTGTCTACATGAGTTGTCTATGTCCTAGAGGTTGGGTCGATTCATCCAAGAGTCACCAACTCTTCTATTTCTAGTAAGGTGGCATGTGTAAGGCTTGGTGTAAGAAGCTTGGAAGCATTGTTCATGTGTGTAAGTGAATGAGTTGTATCTAGTGCCTATCATTGTGTCATTGATAAATCATTATCACCCTTTTGTTTAGGATATTTCGGCCGAAACATATAGGAATGTTAGGATGGATAGTGATAGTTCAATGCCATGTTTTGTCTTACTTGTTTGGATGTTGATGGATCATAGGGGTCTAGTGCTAGTTTGGAAACTTCTTGAGGTGCTAGGGAAGCTATGGCCGCAACATGGGACAAGGAATGTAGGATAAATGTTTTATGAAAATGATGGATCATGCATGCCTTCCCATGTGGCCGATTTATGCACATGGTATTTTAGTTTAGGAAAGGTTGACATTGAGAAGTGATCTTGTCATTCTTGGTTTGTTACTATAAAGGTGTAAATGATTACGTCATATGCTTCTAGAATGGCTTACATCATATTCACCTAGCTAATGTGGAGTTCTTGTATTGGATAGGCTCATGTTTATTATAGGGGTTAAGAGTAGACAATGACAATACATAGGATTCCAAGCTTGATTTCTTGTCTAAATAAGTGTAAGTTAGGTGTATGTATAGGCTTTACCATGGTCATGTGTTCCTGAGTGGGATTGGCCGAATTGTGTGTAGGTTGTAAAGGTGATAGTGACTAGTCTAAGATCATGTATTTGTCATGTGTGTATTTATATATGTAGCCGACATATATATATATATATGTATGTGTTAGTATATATATGCGTGTATATGTGCACATGTGTATGTTTGTTTCCTTGTTTAGTGTAAGTTAGGATAGCTTAGGGTGGCTACTAGAGACAAAAGGAAACTTCCAAATATGTGGGGGTATATGTGTGTGTTCGTATATATATATATATATATATACTAGCCAGAAACCCGCGCGATGCAGCGGCGACGGAAATTTTCAACACGTGACTCGATTTTTGTTAGTTTCTCAATCCTCTCGTGATTCAGAAAAAGTTTCATATCAGGCGTAAGAATCAAAATAGCTGAGTCGGGTAGCATGAAAAACGACAAACATGCAAGTCAGGTCAAGCAGCTGGTCAACATATCAAGTGAAACTTATACGACAAAAATTGTTTGCCGATCAAAAAATGGATCTTGTAATGATAGATTATTAGTACCAAACGACTCTACATTGTTGCCGATGAAAATAAAAGGGACAAAATAAATGCATCATAAATTGGATGCTAAGACTAGTTCAAGAATAATCGCAAAGAGAAACCTTCCACATGGTACGGACAATGCATCATACATCATCGGCTAAACGATTGCTATCAACTATCTAAAATCAATATGATTATCCTAAACGATAAGTTCAAATAACAACTTACGCATAGTCAAAGGAAATAGGGTACAAGGTCGCCTATTTGTGTGTTGAAATGGAGCAAGGTGGGTTTGGTTGGTTTACCCGTTTAACGCTTTATTGTGTTCGCTTTATCTACATTCATTTTATTAATAAAAATACTTGATTATAATTACAAAAACAAAATTATTTTTTGTGGGCATAAAATCTTTAACCCATTGACTTGTTGGCTTTTTTATGGGTTGGGTTGGTTTACCCAGTTAGCTTTTCTTAAAAAGCGATTTAGGAAGATAGTAGTAAAAGGCATCCTAGCCCAACATATTTATCATATCGTTGTTTCATAAATACCAACACTATATCATAGTGTGTTATATAAATTACCAAAACCATTTATTTTTAATTTCCACTATTTGGCATCCCAGTAATAGCAAAAGGAAGATAAAAAAATAAAACAGGAGCACTGGTGAATCAAAGATGGAAATAGAAATTCTATGAGGGGGTTGAGATTCATCCAGAGTCGTCTTCTTAACATAAACAAGCTCCTAAATCGTTATGATCCAATATTTCAGTAATTAATGCAGTCATGTGGGTTTTGTAATTATAATTAACACATTAATCCTAAATAAGAAAAATAAAAGGACAAATAAGTGTTTGTGGGTCAACCTAGCCCAACATATTTTGACCCATACTAAAAAGTACATGTTAACCAACCCACTTTAATCCCACCCAAATTTTGAAATCAATTTTATGTGATGTTTAATGCAAATTCTACAGGTCCCAATGCTACATGAAGTCACTCCCAAGTAGATATACATTAGAAATTATACCTATGAACTATGACTTTCTCAAGTTCTACATTGCAAATCTTCGAGTCCATTCAGCAGCAAATGCATCATGTTTAACTCTACCTACCAAGAACACGTGAGCAATTCCTGTAACTTGAGGTTTGTCTGCAACAAATCAAAATCATCAAACTCGCCAAAATTTATAGATGTTACTAAAATGTTTATAAACATTTCTCAGTAAGGTAGACATAGGTGTTACTAAAATGTTTAAGCTAAACATGCCGGGTGTCACATCATCCCCACGTTGAAAGAATTTTCGTCCCGAAAATTGCGCAAAGTCCTAAAAAGAAAGAAACGAAAAGAACAGAATGAAAAGAAAATTACCGGATGTCACATCATCCCCATGTTGAAAGGAATCTCGACCCGAGATTCATTCCGCTTTAGCCGTAATATGCCTCGATTCAAACGCGCGTTTCGGAAAAAGATGAGGATATTTGGCTTTCATCTGATCCTCCCGTTCCCATGTGAACTCCGGTCCACGGTTCGAGTTCCCACGAACTTTAACGATGCGGATTTTACTCCGACGAAGGCTACGAATCTTGTAGTCGAGAATCTCGACAGGTTCCTCCACAATGCAAAGACGATCATCAACCTTGATCTCCTCCAGTGGTACAATGAGAGATTCATCAGCTAAACACTTCTTCAAGTTAGACACATGGAAGACGTTGTGCACACTACCGAGCTCCGCCGGTAAGTCAAGTCTGTATGCCACCGGTCCAATCCGATCCAGGATTGCGAATGGTCCGACATATCGAGGGTTATGCTTGCCGCGCTTTCCGAAGCGTACGACGCCCTTCCATGGTGAAACTTTCAGAAGTACCCTGTCCCCAACCTGGAATTCTAAAGGTTTTCGACGGCGATCGGCATAGCTCTTCTGACGATCCCGAGCAGCAGCCAAACGCTGACGAATCTGTACGATTTTCTCCGAAGTTTCGTACACAAGTTCCGGACCAGTGAGCTGGCTCTCGCCCACCTCGGCCCAACAAAGTGGTGATCGACATTTCCGTCCGTAGAGAGCCTCGAACGGAGCTGCTTTGATACTAGAGTGATAGCTGTTGTTGTAGGAGAACTCCACTAATGGTAGGTGGATCTCCCAACTTTTGCCAAAATCAATAACACATGCCCGGAGCATGTCTTCCAAGGTTTGAATCGTCCGCTCACTCTGTCCATCAGTTTGCGGATGATAAGCTGTACTCATATCCAACTGAGTACCCAAAGCCTTGTGCAGAGCCTTCCAGAAACGTGAAGCAAAACGAGAATCACGATCAGATATAATAGAGACAGGCACCCCGTGCCGAGCAACCACCTCCTTAAGGTAAAGTCGAGCCAACCGCTCGAGTCCATCGGTTTCCTTAATAGGTATGAAACGTGCCGATTTTGTCAACCGGTCAACAATCACCCAGATCATATCATAACCACTAGGTGACCTTGGCAGTTTGGTGACAAAATCCATCGTAATTCGCTCCCACTTCCATTCCGGAACCTCTGGTTGTTGCAGGAGACCAGACGGCCTCTGATACTCCACCTTGACTTTAGCACAAGTCAAACATTTGCTGACATAAGAAGCTATATCAGCTTTCATGTTTGGCCACCAATAAAGTATCTTCAAATCCTGATACATCTTATCGGAGCCAGGGTGAATAGAATACTGGGATTTGTGAGCTTCATCCAAAACAAGCTCGCGCAATCCCCCGAGCAATGGGACCCAAACACGTCCCGCAAAATAGTGTAAGCCATCGGTCCTGAGTTCAAGATGTTTGTCAGCACTGTGCATGGTCTCAGCCTTAAGGTTTTCCTCCTTCAAGGCTTCCAATTGTGCGGAACGGATTTGGCCAGGTAACGACGAGTGAACGGTGAGCTGTAAGGCTCGAACACGGCGAGGATTCGCAGACTCCTTCCTACTCAAGGCGTCCACCACAACGTTCGCCTTGCCAGGATGGTATTTGATAGCACAGTCATAATCGTTCAGGAGTTCAACCCAGCGACGCTGCCGCATGTTCAACACCTTCTGGTCGAAAATATGCTGAAGACTCTTGTGATCGGTATATACTTCACACTTGGTACTGTACAAGTAATGTCTCCAAATTTTCAACGCAAAGACTACCGCACCCAGTTCCAAGTCATTAGTAGTGTAGTTCTTCTCATGAACTTTGAGTTGACGAGAAGCATAAGCGATAACCTTCCCACGTTGCATCAACACACAACCGAGACCCCGAATAGAAGCGTCACAGTACACAACGAAGTCATCCGTACCCTCTGGTAAGGATAAGATAGGTGCAGAGCAAAGTTTAAGCTTCAGCATCTGAAATGCTGATTCCTGTGGTTCACCCCAGTCGAACTTTCGGTCCTTCTAGGTAAGAGTAGTGAGGGGTTGAGCGATCTTCGAAAATCCCTCAATGAAGTGACGATAGTAACCCGCAAGACCTAGGAATTGCCGCACCTCAGATGGCGTTTTTGGTGCTTCCCAGTCTTTAATAGCTTCGATCTTAGCCGGATCGACATGAATTCCCAGTTCATTCACCACATGCCCTAGGAATTGAACTTCACGTAACCAAAAATCACACTTCGAGAACTTAGCATACAACTGCTCCTGTCTCAAAAGCTCCAAGACCAACCGTAGATGTTCCTCATGATCCGCCTTGTTCATGGAATAAATCAGAATATCGTCAATGAACACGATGACGAACTTATCAAGATAAGGTTTGCAAACGCGGTTCCATAAATCCATGAACACCGCCGGTGCGTTGGTGAGACCAAAAGGCATGACCAAGAACTCAAAATGGCCATAACGAGTGCGAAAGGCAGTCTTCTGAATGTCAGCTTCCCTGACGCGCAACTGATGATAACTGGACCGCAAATCAATCTTCGAATAGTAGCTGGAGCCCTGAAGCTGGTCAAAGAGATCATCAATGCGAGGAAGAGGATAACGATTCTTGATGGTCACTTTGTTCAGCTCACGATAATCAATACACATGCGAAGACTTCCATCCTTCTTCTTTACAAACAAAATAGGAGCTCCCCACGGGGAAGAACTTGGTCGAATGAAACCCTTTTCCAAGAGTTCCTGCAACTGGCTGGACAGCTCTTGCATCTCGGGAGGTGCAAGACGATACAGAGCTCGGGCAATAGGAGCTGCGCCCGGAGTAAGATCGATACCAAACTCTACCTGACGATGGGGAGGAAGACCAGGTAAATCATCAGGAAACACATCAGGAAAGTCACGAACCACCGGAATATCCTCGATCTTCTTCTCATCGCCAGTAGAGACGTTAACAAGTGCCAGAATGGCTGAACAACCCTTCGGAAGATACTTACGGGCTTTCATACTAGAAATGATACTCAGTGGAGCACCGCTTTTCTCGCCACGAACCGAAAGAATCTCTCCATCAGGGAGAGGGATTCGAATAACCTTGTCGAAACAAACGATCTCCGCACGATACAACGATAACCAATCCATGCCGACCACGACATCAAAACTAACCAGGGGTACCGGCATAAGGTCAATGGGGAAGGACAAACCCGATAGTTCCAAGCGACATTCCTTAAGGGTGTTTGTCGCTTCGATTTTCTTACCATCAGCCAATTCTATTAAGTACTTAGCCTCTAAAGGTGTGGGTACTATATCTAGCAATCGACTAATATCCAAAGACACGAAACTCTTATCGGCACCATAATCAAATAAGACAGAAACATAGCGATCATTAAGAAGGAACGTACCGGTAACTGTGTCTGGATCCTGCCTAGCCTCTGCAGATCCAATGACGAAAGCACGTGCAATCCTGCCTCCGCCGCCATTGTTCCCGTTACCGTTCCCGTTCTTCCCATTGTCGCCCTGTTTCAGCTTGGGACAGTCACGCTTGAAATGTCCCGTGTCACCACAGTTATAACACCCCTGCCTCCCCTGAGTCCCCTGAGCAGCAGGAGCAGGAGCAGGAGTAGAGGTACGAGCTTGGGCCGACGGAAGTGTCGCCCTGCAATCCTTAGCCAGGTGTCCAAGCTGGTTGCACCGATGACAGCGCGCCTTATCACAGTTCCCCGAGTGATGGTAACCACACCGGTTACACTTGGGATGCTTCCCGATATACCCACCTGTCTTCTGCCCCGAAGACGATCCAGACGAATTAAACTTATTTGCCGGCTGAGACGGCGCCGGTACAACACTCTTCCCCATACCATCCCACTTCCTCTTGTTCCCCTCAGTAACCTTCACAGCAGCACCCTTGGGAGGCAAAACACCTTCTGCCACCTTCAGGTTA
Source organism: Ambrosia trifida (assembly GCA_028751855.1). Lineage (NCBI taxonomy): Eukaryota > Viridiplantae > Streptophyta > Magnoliopsida > Asterales > Asteraceae > Ambrosia > Ambrosia trifida. The sequence continues at coordinate 80,017,432 of CM054131.1, read as the reverse complement.
GTCATCCGATGAGCTGATCGGACAACTTCAGCAATAGTGGGAAGATTCCCAGCAGCCACCAACCCAGCAATCTCCGGCACTAGCCCAGACACATAGTGCTCGATCCTCCTGTACTCTGGTGTGTGCAAATCAGGGCACAACACCGCCAGCTCGTTTCTCCTCACAGTGTATTCTTCAATCTCAGACCCAACCATCTTGTAGCTCCAGACCTCATGTTCCAACTTCTGTATCTCCTCCCTCGGACAATACTCACATCTCAACAGCTGCACAAACTCCGCCCAAGGCATAGCAATAGCCTCTCCTAATCCCATGTTCTGAGTAGTAGCATTCCACCACGACAGTGCAGGCCCCTCAAATGTCGCAGTAGCATACTTCACCCGGTCCCCAGCAGGACAGTTACACATAACGAATACAGACTCCACCTTCTCCAGCCATCGGAGCAGTCCCACCGCTCCCTCAGTTCCAGCGAAGTTATGGGGCTGACAGTCCCGAAACTTCTTGTAAGAGCACTGAGGTGGGGGTGGATTGGCACCCATACCTGAAACACGGTACACGAGTAAAACACAAACGAAAGGACACGAAACCCAAAAATGAGGCAAGGTCGACAAAAATCAACTCACCACCCATGGCATTAATCCCAGCCTAGAAATTAGCCATAGCCATGTTCACTTGCTGCTGTAGCAAGTTGTTCAGCTCAGCTTGGGTCATGTTGATATTTCCACGACCACCGCCTCCAGCACGACCACCGCCGCCAGCACGGCCACCGCCACCACCATGACGTCCACCACCGCGAGCACCAGACATGATCTAACAAATCAAGAAATCGAGGGATTCAGATTCACTTCTAGTGTCGACCACTAGAAATTTACAAGAGTTAACTCAGGGACAAACCCGGGACTATACATCCAAACTCGAAGCCCATCGGGATTTTCATGCATTCCAGTTTATTATTTCGTGTGCACCCGAAATGATAAACTGCTCTACATGGTCCTCCAGATGTACCCCTAATCCAGACCCCAGTCACCGGATATCGTCGCCTAGTAACGTGTGACGTTAAGTGCAAGTGCAGGAAGGCATGTGTGTGCTAGAACCAACAAATCAACCCCTCCTTCTTCAATCCAGAAGAAGAAGACAAGAGTAGCTAAGAACCCAAATAAAAGCGGATGATGTAACGGAGAAACATGATGATGATTTAAGGACACCCCGACAACGTTAGTACGTATCCCACTAATAGACTCAAGTATGTGACCGTCTAGTGTGTGCAACTCGGCTATAGACCAGACTCTACATGCAGTCCTAGTTCACTATAACCATTGGCTCTGATACCAATCTGTCACACCCTCAAATTACCACTTGCGGAGTTTTACCGCGAGGCGCATGACAAACCAGGATCCAAGTCAACGATCACAATAAACAACTCTATATGAAATACGTAAAACCATAAACAATGATTTTTATAAGCGGAAGCATTTAAGAAGAATTTAATCATCTACAATAGTATTCCAAAGTATTCAAAACACTTTATTTCAAAACGTGCAACTAAGCCTAGACGCCAATGCAGACCCGTGCGCCTAGTTCCATTTGTTGCTACCTTAGCGACCTGAGAAAAACATGCCAAAAAGATGTCAACATATAATGCTGGTGAGTTCACTGGTTTGTTCAAAATGTTATCAAAGTGTTACCGGAATGTTACCATGTCCATACTATATCCATGTTACCAAGTACGCTAGCTAGGCGTATGTTTTGTCACTACTACGATTGGAAAACCATTACTAGACTGTTACCATGTGTTCAGCCCGATGTGTTGTAGCCATGCTACGAGTGTTACCAGTTCGAGACAATATGCACCCGCCCGGCCCTCCAAGCCGACGAGTGGGGTTTGTCAAGCCCAATAGATCTATCCACATTTCCCCCGTTGTGCATCCCCGCACATTCATGGTTTCCCCCGGGACTTTAAAAGATCATATAGTACACAAGTTTAAAACCATAGTATGACATATGTTACCAAAATAGTTTAGTGCATGTTTTCTCCCCCAAAGATTAAAGCAGTAAAAGTGGGGCCGTGAACTCACCTTAGATAGCGTTCTTCGGTTATAAGTAAAGATGTTAAGCCCTTGATAATCCCTCTACCGGAGATCTATCAAAATGTTCACATAAGTGTTCCGACTATTAACCATAAGGTTATCTAGTCCCCGATTGTCCAGATCGTAACCAAGTATGTTTTAAAACGTGTTTAAATGTTTAACCGACACACTAGACCGACCCGACATTCCGTTGGTGACCCATTACCCTAACTAATCAAGTACACATAGATTACACACAAGGTTCAAGCATAAAACACTTAGTTTGTATCAAAAATCTCATTTCTGCATCAGAACGGTCGAACCAGTCAGTTTAAGTCTCCTTCGCCCGTTTTGTATTTCGTTCGACCGTTTGATGCCTCCTTCGACCGTTCTGCCACTTTCGCCCAACAAAACCCAGGTTCGACCCTGGATTCCCTCCTTCGCACCTTCGATCGGTCGAAGGAGTCCAGGTTCGCCCCTGTTGTGCAAATTTTCCTAAAAACGCTTCAAACACATTCAAAACGACTCGAAACATCATTAAACACAGCAGTTAAGCATGAATAACCTATCCTTACAAAACCCCACCGATTTCCCCTGATAATATGTCCATTTCAGCCCTTTCCCAAAATGGTAAAAATTATGGAAACATCACTATCATGCATGGATAATTTACCCAATTTGGAAACTTTTGAAATCGATCCGTATTCAACTTAAAAGTAAAGTTGCACTAGTTTTAACGTTATTTTACTAATTTCGTGAAAATAACATTAAAAACGAAGGAAGGTTAATCATGCATCATGTGGTGGCGTTGATAGCCAAAAGACAAAGGGGTACATGCACCGATCGGGTTTGTCCCGATTGCTAAGTGTTTAGTCTCTTATGTCCAAGGCTTGATATCAAACCACATCGAGCCGGGGGTCTCACTGGAAGCAGCCTCTCTATTCTTAGGGGTAGAGGTAAGGCTGTCTACATCTTACCCTCCTCAGACCCTACCTTAGCTTTGCTATAGGTGGGATTAACTGAGTATGATGATGATGATGATGATTCAACTTAAAATGCTCAGTTTGTCGAGTGTTCGATCTTTCCATATTAGTTCTATTGATCATAAATATCATGCATCAAGTCTAGATTCGTTAAAACCCCCAAATACCTATAATATCATCATTTATCCAATCCTAACCCTAAACAACAATAACTTAGCATCAATAACAATCCTATATCATGCTTCTATCACAGATACAGCAGCAAATCATTGAACAACACATAACACCACATAATACACAATTTACATATGTTTATCATCATGAAAACCTATGTCAAATGATAATGTTTTGGTTTAGAAAGATGTTTAAAAGGTTTTTAATCATGAAAACACCCTTAGAACAGATGTGGACAATTAGGGTTAGATGAAAACGAATTAAAATGCTTTAAAAAGGTTTAGGATCAAGAACACACCTTGGATTCTTGTTTAGATGTTGTAGATAGGTTAGATTATGAAAAAGAAGAGCAAAAACTCCTTCCTTAGTGATTAGAATCGTTTGAGAGTGTTTTGAGACGGTTAGGGTTTGTGAAATGATGAAAAATGACAAAGTTGGTATTTATACTAATCCTCATTCGCCCCAACTTAATGGTCGAAGGTGGCCTCCTTTGACCCTTCCACAGGGTCGAATGAGCCATGTCCTGGTCGAAGGGAATTCTTTCAATTCCACACCCCAGGTTCGCCCATTTACGAAGGGTCGAACCAACCAACATGTTCTCCTTCGACCACTCGAAGTGGTCGAACTAGAACTCCTGTTAAACTAGTTTTCCAGTTTGTCGTGTTTAGCGCATTTTAACACTTCTTAACACATAAGCATGCATCCTTAATCTATATTTAATATATTTAAGCATAGACAATCATTTACACATCATTTAAACAAAACTATGCATATAATCCACCACACGACCCATAATCTACACATATACTTAATTAGTTCATGTAATGTCACCAACAACGGAACCCGGTACTAGTGTATTACCAAAATGACTCCCAATGATCCTCCAGATCATTGCACCCTGGACAATCCTAACTTGACCCGACTCAACTAACCCAGTTAAGTCCGTTTATAAACCTTTCTCACTAAGGTAGACTTAGGTGTTACTAAAATGTTTAAGCCAAACATGCCGGGTGTCACACCTGCACCGATATACCTTGAATCAATGATGTACCAAAATGGTTTGGGTTAACCCGTAACAATCAGTCGAACAGAGAAAAAGATCAACTACCAAAATACAACGGTTGCCAAAATCATTTGCCTAAATAACAGATCTCAAAATCATTTATAAGTTGGGCAAACATTAAGCATTACCAAACCAAACCACTTACCATGGCTTACGTGTCGATTCCTCCATATAAACAGCCTAAATCAGGAGCTTCAAACCGTCTTCATATCATAGCAACTCTGAACCGGTTTAAAAACAACCTCAAAAGTTATAAAAAAAAATAGTGGCCTAATACAAATTACCAAGGTTAAATCAATAAGAAATAAAGAAGTCCTAAAGCAAAGTACAACTAAACAGTAGCAAAACAATGAAAACGTATAATATGATCAAAGAACAGACAAGGATAACTCTATATTTTTGTATCAGAAAGGTATTAATGTTTGATGGAAACACACTGAATTTTCTCTTGCATCAACAAGTAATCAAATGTTAATATTAAGTATGAAGGTTCATCAACGTTGGATATATCGTATAGTACTTCTTTTAGTTTTTTATTTTGCAGCTCTCACCCAATGTTTGAACCTTCACCTACATGTATCCATTGTCCTTAGAGATGCGAGCATCCTAATATCAGAAAATAGGCAGAACTTGGTAAATGATGTATTAATTTGCAGTTTAATATATTAATTTGACGTCGCTAAAAAGTACTAACAATAGCTTTACAATGGATTAGATGCTAATAACAATGTAGCACTTCTTTTTTTTTTTTTTTTTGCACATTCTTAGAATTTATGTTTAAAATTATTCAAGATATAATTTCAAATTTTGACTTTGTACTACAGATCTATTACATCAAATGGAGTTAAAAGTATGCAGTTCTAAAAGGCAGAGCATCAATCAGGTCATTGGTGGGTCTGATTTCACAAAAACAGTAATGATTCAGAAACAGTACAACAAAATAGAAGGTTTGACTACCCTAAGTATGATTTTGCCAAAACAAAAAAAAGGTAGCAGGTGGGTCTCAGTTCACCAAAACAGAAGAATGGTGTAGAAGTTTCACCAAAATAGATTAATCAGTAAAATGATGAGATGGGTAAAAGAACAAAACCTCAGAAAAGTAATGTTTTCTGCATAATTTGACTACTACCATACTTTCCATCACACATATTAAATGATAAATTCCAGCGATTTTTTTTAAATTAAGCATCTACGTTTGATTTTTGTGCAACTTACAAAAGAATAATAAGCTATTGAAGCATACATCAAAAAATGAAAAAAAAAAAAAAAAAGCATCTTCATTATCTTACCTTTGTAACACAATAGTAAGTTTTCCCATATTCCCATATTCTACGAACCATCATATACTCCATGTCGCTATAGAAAAAGGGGAACTACAAGACAAATTGTAACTTGTAAGTAACCCAATTAGTAAACACACTAAAACCATACCAACACAGAAACAAATATATGCACATACCTAACGAACCCACTTAACCACCATCGTTCCATTATTTGGGCATCTTATATAGTCTCGGTTTCTAATAAGATGTCTTCCCATTTCATTCTAAATACATCATCCGAAAACATGCAACTGAAACGCATCTAAATGCACCCCGCTACTGTCCTGTTCGTTCCACTATTGTTGCCAGATCAATACCGATGTTCATCGCCATCGTTTTAAACATATTTACCATCAAAACTAAGCATATTCAAAGTTTGTGAATAGATTTCTCTTTCTTGATCCATCGCCAATTAGAAACACAAGTTTAGATAACATATTAGTGACTAAAGAAACATATTTTCACTTTTAATGAAGCTAATAAAGTACATCAGCACCATAAAATTATAACAATATTAATTATAACAAACAAGTACATTTATCATAAATGAGTTAGAAATAAATTCATATAACTAATTTCTGGATTAGAACATTGACATGGATTTGATTTATTAGCATGTATAATTTCATGTTCTTTATTCTTATCTCATTGACTCGTACCCTCGTCTATTTGTATATCTAATGGTGAAGTTGCAGCAAAATTCAACCAGAAAATAAAAATACAAAGCATCCAATGTCTAATTTAGTCACATACCTGCTATATACGGGTCAATGATGATTAAACACATGATTGCAAACAACAAGAACCAAGTATAAGCATCATCTGGATCGTTACTGTGGCCAGACGTTTGGCGAGTCCAATCCACCAACCAGCAATTGAGTGCTAGCGAGTCCAATCCAACAAACTGCAATTGTTTTTATGGTACAAAGTGCAGATTTAATAGAATACAAAACAGAAGGTTGGTGAGATTGATATCTCAACATTGTCGTTACATATAAGTATATAATTTTGGGTTCACCTATTTATAAACAAACTCAAAAGTGTGACCTACCTCCTCTCCAAAATATATAAACTAAAAAAACATAATATAATAACAAATAACTATTAATTCACCTCATTTGAAGTTGGTATCATAGTACCAATCGTCCAATCCATATACAAGGGACAAATCTACCACTTAGGTGTTTTAATATAAACTATATACATAATCTACCATTGAAGAAAAAAAGCCGAACTTGAAGTTATTCGAAAAGATATTATTGACAACCAACGAAAAACTTTGAAGCTATAATGCAGAAGGTTATGAAACAACTACAAGTTGAAGATCAAGATGACTAGAAGGTTTATATTTCTCTTGAGTATTGTAATTGACACTTTATTGTTATTTAAGTTTGGACAAGTAATTTTAAGTAAATCATTTGATTATGATGATATTTGTGTTTTTATTGTTTTTGCATAATCGTGATTTAATGCATAATTTAATTATTTGTAATTGGATTTATTTTAAAAAGTTGCATTTTGGTGTAAAAGTGTTGGATTTGTTGTAATTAAAATTCATAAAAAAAGTTGCATCTATTAAAAAAAAAGGTTGCACTATTTCTATGATAAAAATAGTAAAGGTTGCAATAAGACTAGAAAAATGTAGCATATTTGTAATTAAAATATAATAAAGGTTGCATTTGAGTATAATAAAGGTTGCATTTAAGTGTAGAAAAGGTTACACTTTTGTAACCAAAGTTGCATTTAAGTATTATAAAAGTTACATTTGAGTATTATAAAAGTTGCATTAGAATGTAAAAAGTTGCATACTAAAAAAGTTGCATTAGAGTACCAAATGTAACACTATAAAAAATGGTTGCATTAAGCCTATAAAGGGTTGCATTAGGTCTAAGGTAACTGCTTCTGATGTAGCTCTCAATAAAATGTTGCATTAGACATATTGTAACCTTTTCAAGGCCTAATGCAACATTTTAGTGGTGCTGCAATAGCTTCATTTTCTTGTAGTGCCATAGAGGTCTGAAAATTTTACCTAACTGCTTAGAGAACATTAAAAATGTATCAAGCTCAAGTACCCTGAATATAGAAACCAGATAGCCATAGCTTCACAATCATCTGCATACACATATGTTGAGAAAATTCAAAAATAAAAATCTACATACACAAAAAAATTAATAATAATAATAATTATAATAGAATCTAAGAACTAAAGAGTTGAAGTAACAAATTTACAATACAAATCTAAGAACTGAAGGTTCAGGGTTTCAAGACTCGTTAAAAAGCATCTGGTACGTGATACGGGCCTTTAAATCCTCATAAAACTAAATCAAGAAATGGTTTCGACCATCATATTCTGTTAACTAAATCAAACAACGAATATAAAAAAGGTAAGAAACCTCTAATTAGTGTAGCAAACAAGCAGCAGATCTGTGTATTCAAACCTTGAAATCAGATGAATATCCAAATCGAGAAGCAGATCCGAAGCGGATGGGTGTTTGAATGCGTCAATGATATTGTGTAGGGTGAGGGAGGCGGTGGTAAGAAGAGAGCAAGGGTTTCTTGTGAGGGACAATTGAGAAAATGAGCAGATGTGGTTCATGTTTCAACTTGAAGCTCTTAAACATTGTACATAAAGCTTTAAGACTTGTACATCTCTTAAAACTGGCAAATTACCAAAGTTGCCCTTCCTATATGTTTATTAATATAGTATATATATATATATATGTACTAGTAGGAAACCCACGTGATGCGGCGGGGAGTGAGACTTTTATTTCGGTACTTATTTCAAATTCGTAGAGTATTTGTTGTAGCATCATTGCGGTGGATATACGTCATAAGCGTTACACATGTCTAGTAACTAAAAAGATTTAACATTTAAATTGTAAAGTACTTTTAAGAAACATTTGATAAAATAAAGTAACATACGAAAGGAAAAATAAATATTAATAAACATAAAAGTTGAGGAAAAAAAAGTTAGCGAACTACTTGAATCATGAGATTAATTTAGTCATACACGATGGTGGGTAGACAATATAGATGAGATCATGATCTCATCTATATTGTCTACCCAGCATTCGTCATGAAGAACGATCACTGAAATTTCTTCTATATCTCCATGTTTGATTATTACATCTTTTGGTGAGGATGAGTTTCCTCCATTTTCTCCTATCTAAGGTGTCATCAAATATGTCTTCTTTGTCATTTTCACCAGAACTGTCTAGATCAATAACTTGACTCGATTTCCATTAAGAGAGCCTCTTGGATCTCTTCCTATTAATTCATGCATCTGATCCTTAAAATAAATTAAAAATATTTAATAAACAAGTTAATAGAAGATGAAATAAATGTTGATATTACCTATTCACTAAATTCATGTTGAAGATCAGATTTGTATGGACTAAACATTGCACCATAGCAAATAATCTCAACACTATTATCACCATTATCCTGCAGTAAAACAAATACAATATACCACATAAAATAACAGCCATGTTAATATTAAAAAATTAAACATTAATAAATACAACCTTAGACGCTACTTTAGACGCTTGTATGGCTATTGGTTTGTTCATCTCCGTATGTTTTTCATCTAAATGAATCTGCAAAACCAAGAAGTTAACACTTAAATGATTAAGATATGTATAAAAAGGTGTAATTAGTAAAATGGACGAATGAAAACCATAAATTAACAAATAACCAACATTAGAAGCTTCAACTTTTGAATTCAATATCCATGCTTACGCATTTTAACAAGTGAAATAGGTGTGCATTAGTATGTATTTATAGAATAAACTTTAGTAGGTTAGCACATGGTTTAAATTTCAAATTCATGATTTTCTCACCCCTTTAAATTATGAAATTTTGTTAAACTTTAGTAGGTTAGCACATGGTTTAAATTTTGAAATTGATGATTTTCTTACCTCTTTAAATTAGGAAATTTTGTTTATCTTTAACTAAAGTGTAAAAAATTATTTTGCTTATCTTTTTTTCTTAAACTTTGTTAAAAAAAACCCCTTCAAATTAGGGGGTTTTGTTGTTATTAACATAGATGTTCATATCACATAGATATATAATATGCATCATGTGTTTTCTACCAAATTGATGCAGCTAAGGTTTTTAAAAGAAATTTACCTATAATTAATATCTACAATGCATTTTTATATTTTTTTTCTAAACTTAATAATTTAAAGTTTTATATATTTAGCTCGTTATGTTTATTTAAAAGTTTAATGAGATTTCTTTTAGTTAATTATATTTATGTGTATACTTGTTAATATATGCATGCATACCCATATACATATGCACATATTGCTAATGTTGGTTATTTAAATAGGGTACTACAATTGAAGCTATCAGTAACAAACGTAATAAAACATTCTTAGAGCCCATTTTGGTTTTGTTACTGTGTGACAAATTATTTGTTTGTCAAAGCAAGGATGAACCATAATTTTTAACAACATTATCATATTTTAAGAATCACCGAAGCTGATATGTAGATTTCGAGTGCCCTGTTTGGTTTTTTAAATCATTGCATTTGATTTATGTGAATTTTTCATTATTAGGCGGAACAGTATTTAACACCAAATTCAATTTTACAATTTTTAGTTTTACTTGATCATGAAATAGTGTTATGATTCAACATCCATATTAATAATAAATCCATATTATATTTCATCTAGTTAGTATAAAACATAAAATAATCACTTGTACATAAGGCATTCTTTCTTGTACATTTCAATCCACACATCGGTATTGATTACGACAAACACCGACACGTCGACAAAAATGAGCCGGTTGTCATGGTATATTCGAATGTTTTTAAAATATAATAGTTTTAAAGTTATGATATAATTAAATAAAAGAAATTATAATTTTGTAGATGAGGGGAGGAAAATGTAATTACTAACTAAAAATTAGGGAATTAAAGTGTAAATAAGATATGGTATTAAAGTTAAATAATGTATGAATGACTATTTTACCCTCATTTTAGGGTTGTTAATGAAAAATTAGTTCTTAACTTTTGGGTGTCTTAAACTACCCCTCCCTCATGCATTATAATATAGTATAGATATATGTATGTATGTTTGTTAACTTCTAGAAGGTTTTTAACAAGGATAAAGTTTACTTGTTAAAGTCTAGTGTATGTATAAAGCCTATTGTATATGTATGTATATATTCAAGCACATTTAGGAAATATAGGAGGTTGATTTATATGTACACACATAGATTAATATTTATAACTCTCATATGTTTAGTCATATGTTTGCCAATCTATGATAACTCATAGATATATATATATATACATCTAGTGTGTGCACGTGTGACTTTCCTAGTTAACTCTAGTCATGTAGAATGTAAGTAATCTAGGTGCAAGTAACTAGAGTTTAGTTAAATCAGGAACCTGAAATTGCAGGGTATCACAGTGTACACGCAGGACTCAAACCTAGTATATAATAAAAGAAAAAAGGTGAAATACATGGTACTTGTTGAGGCCATCCTCCCTTAGATTTCCCTTCAACAGTCTTTTTTTTCTCTAATGTGCTTGACCCATGCACTTTCCCCTATGATTTTTGAACGTTAATAATTTTTATATACGACATTTTAATGAAAAAATAATAGTAAATTAACGAACATTTTATTTCATTTCCAACGAGTAGCATGTATAGTGCTATGTAAAAAAAAATAATACAAAAAACGACATTTTTAGTGAGTTTTTATTCATACACTAAAGAGTAATCCAAATTAAAACAAAAATTATTAACTTATAATTTTAATCTTTATCTTTATTATTTCTTTACTATATAATAAATAAAACTCTTAGAATTACTTCAATTCTCTCCCATATGAAATAATATTATTAAATCATAATTTCACGTTTACCTCTTATTTATTTAATATTTATTTTTTAACTAATTATTTTTATATTTCCGTTTATTAAAAACCATTTAATATTTTATTGTCCATACCTCATGTAATATTAAATTTCTTAACCTAATAATAAATAAAATAACAAAAAAAATGTTATAACCCATGCGATACACAACTTTTACTGATTTTTTTACGGTAAATAAAGGTGTAAATGAGAGTTTTGTTTTCATCTATGGCAGAATAGGTTGAATTCAATCGTTTCTAAAAACGCTACACCATAGAAACCACCGCCTCAATCGCGCTCTGCAATGGTTGTTTCTGGCTTTGTTGGTTATCCAAACATTTCTCCCCTTAGTATTTTATTCCTATTCACATGATTAAAATTATTGTTAATTTATCATGTTATTGTATATTAATTTATATGCTACATCGTAACACGCATTTTATCACTTCATATTAGATATTTGTATCTCGGAAAGCTCTCAGATATAATTTAATTAATGTGTATAAAATAAAACAATTTATTTACATCTTTTATGAAAGTCACATATTCACAACGTATAAAGATTGGTTCTTTCTTTAGTTTCTGCTCCTGTAAGATCTATAATATAACACCAATAACGAAAAAAGCCTATACCCAAAAATGAACACTAACATGATCCCCAAGTTATACCATTTTTGTACCTCCTTTAGATTTTGATTCTTTAAGAAATCTTCACCATTCATCAAACAACCATCTTCAAGTCGATTCAAACACCTCCATCTTCCTCTTTCTCCACCAAACTCATTGATCAAAAACGACTCGAACGGGTACTTAACAAGACTTAAGTAATGAACCCAAACCCAATACACAGGTATGTCGTTTTTCGATATAAAGTATCCCGAGAACAAAAAGAACGTACCCATGAGTCCCTCCACTAATGCAATCCCGACCATAAAGCTTGAGACGAATGAACTAAAACACGCAACGAAAGAGTTGGACACCAACAAGACTAACCAAACAACTAGCGAGAAATAAAGAAACCCGTCTATATCTCTCCGTAAGCCAACTAGCCAGTAGGTTGGGACCGCGTACAAAAGAGCCACAATTAAAAGAAACGGGACAAAAACGAGTGTGTTCGCTAAAGTGTAGGATGAGACCCGATATGCACCGATTGAGGTTTCTTTCATTAGAATCTTTCGTTCTTCCAGGAATATAGGTAAAGCTTCAGATGATGAATAGATCAAGAATGATAAGTTGAAGGCGAAGAAGCCGAGTTGAGTTTGCGTTTCAAACCTGTTAACAAACAAATAAAAGTAGCCAGTAAGATTCTACTCATAATAGAGTATGAAGAGAATAAAATGGGTGTAAATCGTTTCTCTATCCCATGAGATAAGAGTCTGGTAGAGGTGTAAACGAGCAAAGCCAAAGCTTGAGCTTTGTTATTTGTTAAGTAGTTCAATAAGATCGGGATCGGCTTATTGGTTATTAATTATTAATTATTTAATTTATTGGTAATTATATTTTATATATTTTTAAAATAATTTTTTATAATAATTTTTATATATAACATAATGCACATTGTTTAGTAATTTTACCTATACAATAATAATTATTACACAAATATAAGTTTTACATATTGAAATAATTATATAAATTATAGGCTCATTTAGGTTCATGAACCACTTATGCTCAGACTCATTTGTTAAACAATCTTATTTTAGGCTCAAGTTCGGGCTTAACTTCATTTAAGCTCAACTCGATTTGAGTTTCTAATTAGCAGATCTTAAGCATCTCACAAATAGCTTGGCTGGTTTACACGGCACCCTAGAGTCGATCTACAGACCCAACTCAAAAGAAAACTATTTATTTTAGCATAGAATACAACTAACATAAACAAAAAGCATATGTGGGGAAAAAATTCCAAATAATAGCAATAAACTTAAGTAGTAAAGCGTATTTGGAACCTGTTAACGTTCTTGAAGGTTGTCCCTAACAAGATCCCGACTACCACCGATTGAACCATTTTCGACATGAAAAGATCTTTCGTTCTAAAAATGTTGTAGCAAAATCTTTGACTCAAGATCACCATCTCCATAAACCGCGAATTCGCATACTGAAAACGATGGTACTCGCCTGCACTTAGACGATCATCCGATAGTTGTTCATCAACCATATCGAGTCCAAACTCTATTTCCACATCCGTGATGCTTAAGGTCTTAATCATCTCGATTGAAAACTCGAGCACATTAACGTGGTTAGGGATGCAATGGCCAGCTAGATTGAGTCGGTATTCGAGTTGATCAAGCGAGCCATGATGAACCATAGTTCCATCTTCTAACAACACAACTTGATCAAAGAGTTCAAGAATCCGAAACCCGGGTTGGTGGATGGTTAACACGATCGTTTTCTGACGATCTTTAGCAAGCGTTTTGAGCATTGACATCAGCTTTACAGCTGATGTCGAGTCCAAGCCCGATGTAGGTTCGTCCATCAGGAGAACTCCGGGGTCATGGACTAGATCAACCCCTATAGACACCCTTCTTTTTTCACCACTAGAGATTCCTCGGTGGGTTCTACTTGAGAACCCACCGATTCTTTCTCCAGCAACATGAGACAACCCTAGCTCCACAAGTAACTCGCTAACACGTCTTTTCGCGTTAACGAGTCCACCCTGGATTCGTAACCGCGCGCTATAAAGTAGCGTTTCTTCCACCGTAAGAAGTGGAAAGAGTAGATCTTCTTGCGGTATGTACCCCGAAACTCGCCGAAAAACCGTGGGATTCATCGGTTGGTTATTCACAACCACACGACCAGAGACTCTTCGTGGATGAATAACGCCGGCAAGAATCTCGAGCAATGTGGTTTTTCCGGCACCGCTTGGACCGGCAACTGCGGTGATTGCCGCTGGTTTGATTTCACAAGTAACATCCTTCAAAATCTGCTTCTTTTGGGTGTGGTTAATTTTAAATTTATAACCATAATAAGATGGAGATACCTCATAAGAAACACTAATGGTTTTTATTGTATATTGAGTTTTCCGGTGACGAAGATGAGGTGAATCCACCGGAAACGTGGCCATTGAGGCTTTCTATGTATGGGTATCTATGTGTAAGTGTGTGTTTATATATAGCCAAAATAAGTGATTAAACACTAAACACAATGAGTAACTAGTTACGGTGTGTGCAATGTATATATTCGTGGACTCTGATTGGGGCAAAAGTAAAATTAAACTAATTTTAACTATATGTTGCTAATTGCATGAAAATAACGTTTAAAACGGCGGATGGTTAATCATGCATCATGTGGTGGTATTGATAGCCAAATAACACATGGGTACATGCCTCAATCGGGCTTATCCCGATTGCTAAGTGTTATATGCCTTATGTCTAATCCTTGATGCAAAGTCGCGATCGGGTCGAGGTCACACTGAAAGCAGCATCTCTATTTCTAAAAGGTAGCTAAAGATAAAAATGTGCACATCTTATCTTATTCAGACCCTATCTTAGCTTTCATATTAATAGGATTAAATGAGTATAATGATAGAAACATACACACAATATGACCTTAACGCATTTACAAATAGCCATCAAATACCAAATTTATTAAAATAACTTCGATCATTAAGTATTGTGACAGGTAGGTAGGGGAACAACCGAACAAATGAGGGGCTTGCGAACAAATAAAAATTAATGAAATCGAAGATAAAAACCTTGATGATCATTTAAACAACTAAGTGCAACCTAATAACCTATGATCCATATTTCAGAAAATAATAAAATTAACTATAAGCGTTATAAAAACTTGATTTGATATAATATATATCAATTTAGTTTAAAAAAAAACGATTAACCACAATATATGACATCATGAATTTTTTTTACCACACAATTAGCAGAGTGGTGGTGTTAATAATAATTTATCTTCCTATTTTTAGTGGTGTTAATAACCTATGATCATTTTTACCTTAATTCTCAAAAAATACAACTGAGAACTTGTATTTACTTTTGTTTCTTTTGAATTTGATAATAACTAGTGGGTTTATCCACGTGTTGCCGCAGGATCCAAATAAAACCTTACAAAAAAAAAAAAAATTAAAGCATTGTGGGGCGAGAATTTGCAATGGCCAACCCGATCGGTTTTAACATATAGTAAAGATGGGTCATTAAACCAAGGCGCAATGCATGAAAAATACTCACATCAGGTTATAGCCTTGATGGTCAGTGGAGTCGTCAACCAGCTTCTTTGTAAATAATTACAACCTAAATATTAAAACTTGACATATACAAATGTGTTGACAGATCTCAAATATAGATTTATTGATTATTATTATATTTTCCCCATTCTTGTACAACAGATTTTATTGGTTATTCCTTTTTTTTTCCTTTTACTTTTATACAAACAGATGATGCCTTCCCTAATCTATTACCATTAAGATGATGAAGAACAAGATAATTGAAGAATATTGAATGTTGAATCAGTTACAAATTAATGATTATGACAATCAATTATCATTTTCATAACTATATAACACATAACTTCAACTTTAAATATAATAAAGTAAAACCCCATAAGTATTAAACCCTTCAAATGATAACTAATTAACACACATTTACTTTTAACATTCAATGTGAAAGAAGTTTCTAACATCAATGCCTTATATTTAACTTCAATATATACACAAAATATAGATATTCTCTTCTACATGTGATATCTATATGCCAATCTTTCCAAAAAACAGTTGACTATTGAAACTACATTTATAAAAGGGAAAATCGCGAAAATAGCCACTTGACCAAGTGACTTACGAGAAGCCTCATCGGAGATGCCTTAGGTGCCTCGAACTTGGTGACACGTGGGTAACTGACAAATGCTTCAATTGCAATTGCAATTCCTTGTGCTGATTACTTTAATATCATATGGCTATATAATACATTTTCCACTTGTGATAACTCTTAGTTCTTTTTAGATGTATGTATAAAGTTCATGTGACGAAGACTTGCTCTACCAAGTTACACGAATATCTAAGTAACTATAGCTTATGGGCTTGTTGTTTTAAAATTAAAAAACTTTTCGATGGTAGCATCAGCATGAATTGTACAAGGAAAACATACCATCAAATTTAAAAAAAAACAATTTAATAAAAAAGTGTCTTAACATAAATTAGTTTTGTGTAAAATTTAAGTAGTTCAAGATTACTTGCTCATACCATCTAAAAGATACTCATGAGCTAAATAACCCAATGTGCCAGAAAGCTCAATGGAGATGCAAAGCATGCCACTTACTAATCCATAAAAGAACATCTGCATATACAAAAAAAAAAGCATGAGATATTTAAGGGGAGTCGCGCCAAATTATTTGATGTCATGTGTATCCTAATACTTGTGTTGTACTTACACATTAACTGCATAAGGTTGGGTGTATCGAGCAGGCTGCAAATGTGAGTGCTGTTATGACGGAAATATCTAAGGCTCAACATGCTTCTAGTTCAATGTAGTGTTAAATGGTTTTTTACACCATCTACTTTCCACTGAGTTTAGAAAAATATGGTTCAATCATAAAAGTTTTTCACATTGTTACTAAAAAAAGATTAATCCAACAACCAAGCAACTACAAATTACAAAAAAACTACAGCTTAAGCATGCATACGAATGAAAATTTTTAAGTGGAATGAATAAACGAAATTAGTTGCCTATTATGATTTATGAATCAAGATTGAAATTTTTATAGTTTCAACATGTAGAAACAAATACTAAAGTTAAGCAAAACGAAGTAATTGGTTAATATTATAAACTATATAAATTATAGAAACTAAACCTGTACCACATCATCATCACAGAACAATCTTATAATCAATTACAAGTAATAAAAATATACATAAATAGTTTTAAAAGTATAAAAATAAAACAATATCAACGCGAATTTGGAAAACGGATAGTTGATTAAAAGAAAAACTAACCTACAAGAACTTCAAAACTGGCCGTTGAATTCTATGTAGGTCAGTGGGGTTTCTTTCATCATCATATAAAATAACCACAAAGCATGAAAAATTACCAATAACTTGAGAAAACAATTACCTGTAATATGGCTGATTTGTTATGAGGGTAAGAAATTGGAAGGACTATCTCTTAATACGGAGGCACACCTTCAGGAATATGATGAGTGGGTAACTGACAAATGCTTCAATTGCAATTGCAAGAACCGTTGAGTTGTCTGAGAAGTAATAAAGAAGTAAAGGAGGGAATTGAAAGAGATAGGTATGGTTAAAGGGCAATGATGGAATAACCGGCTCAATAATAACCGGCTCCAACCTGTTATATACACAACTGCAAACTTTTGACGTTGCTTAAAATACCAAAAGTTTAATTATTTACTTTATATATTTTCAACAGAGATTTTTCCTTGTATTTGAATTCAGTACCTTTGTATCACATCAAGATACGACTCTCCATGAGGATATCGATACCTGAGTTTGTCTTTCTTCCTTGACCTTTAAAAAAAGACCATTGAATGGAAAGGTATAAAATTATAAAAAAAAAATCGAATATTTCATATTTAACATACTCGTATTCTTTAGAAATGTTCTTCTTTATTTTTTCATACGTCATACCGTCACACACACCAACATTTATCTCATCAAGTGCACGCCATTGTATCTATAACGTAAAGAAAGTACACAAATTTTACAAATGATAAGTGATCAAAGAAGCAATTTATGTGACATGTAAATCTAACCTTGGGAAATCCAACAATTTGATTTGCAGTCAAAATTGTTCGTTGCAATGTACTTGTCCAAATCTAGGTGCATAAATAAAAAAAACAATATAAAACATTGCAAACTTTGTGCAATAAACAAAGAAAATGCAAATAGTAAAATAAGTAATAGTTCTTACATAAGTATATTTTTTGAAGGCAAGATAGCTCATGTTGGCCTTCAATTGAATGTTATAAGAGGAGGACTTGAATTTCACAATCAATCTCATTCAATTTGATCCTTAGGGTTACGGAACTTGAAGGGACAAGAGGTTAATGATCTATATTTATGAATGAAGAAGGCAAACAATTGAAGGGTATGGATGGAAGAATGAGGGTAGTATTGTAAAAGTCTTTTGATATTGTAAAGGAGGAGGTGGATGAAATGCCTATATTACCCTCTTAAGTGTCTTAATTGTCCCAATTATGCCCATAATACCCTTAAATTTCTTGCTTAAATATGTTGTACATGTTGCTTGTTAAGTTGTACGGAAATGCAAATTACCTTGTTGTACATCACTCCTCCTTTTATGTATTATATAGATATATAGATTATAGATTATAGATTATAGATAACGCTAATAATAATATCAATATTGTTAGTATTTAAATGCATTACAATACATTATTTTTATTATCATTGTAATTTGTATTTAAAAGTTTTGTATTGATTTTATGTTTGTTTTTTTAAACAAAAAACTGATAAACCAGAATTTTATGTAATTTTTTTTTGTTGACTACTGATTAGAAAAAACACAAACTGGTAGGTTTGGAATCGAAATTAAAATCGAGCAAAAACCAAACCTATGAAAAAATCAACTTTGAAACCGGCCAAACTGGATTGGAACCAAACCGAAACTGGGAAAAAAAAAAAAAAAAAAAAAACAATTTGACCATCTTTTGAGATGAGAGTGAGCCCTAAAGTGAACCTAGCATAAGTTGGTCTAACAAATGAACAGATTTTACGACATTAATATTTTCACTTATCTGATCATATACGATGATCAACATATATGACTGCTTCTAAGTATAATCAACATTTTTATCGTCAACAATTACTATACACTATACAAGCGAACATTGGAAGACAATAACATACAACATTAATTATCAATATCATATAAATATAGACATCTATCAAGGCATGTAATCATCAATATGCTTATCATGAACTTCATAAAGTTTATGAATGTTAATCATTAAGGAGGACTATCTGAACTTTAAATTAACCATTTCTTGGAACTGATTTGCTATTATTTGTACGTAAATATAAAGTGACTTCAAAATTATCACTCATGTGTTTTTTTTTAATTAAAAGGTTTCGAGTACAATTCTTTTTCACACATGTAGCTTTTAATTTGTTTATTTTAATATGTCTTTGTATTTTATTGGTTATATAATATACATTATATTGGTTATATTAATATACATCAAATAGCTGATAACATATATTAGCAAATAGCAATAATTAAATAAACATGGGTAACTTGCGTGGGTTTTAATCAATTTGATTTGCTAATTTGTAAACCTGCCAACTAATTAAATATATCAGCCCTACAAAAGTTACTTCGATTTACAACTTTAAACGACCATTTATTACTATTTAGTTAAATAAATAAACATGTGTCTAGATGAATCTGAGAACATATTCGTTGCACCCACTACACTAAACATGCAATCCACAAATAGACAAACGTACAGTTCACAAAGAAAAAAAGCATTTGAGAAATGATCAGTTTTTTGTGAACTTTAGTAACCTAAATGGCTTTTATGGTGATTTTTTCGTGTGTATGTAGTACATATATGTTTTTACTGGGAAACGTACCAACGATTTGTAGCCAAACACTAAATATTCTCTTCGGAGATAATATAATAAACTTCATTTTATTCTCTTCTATTCTTGCTAGCTATTTCTATCTAGAGAGTACACTACTCAAGTACTCATTCTCTTTATCGATACAAGTAGTTTTAGTCTAGTTTTAGTAGGATTGTAAACGAAACAAACGAATACGAACAGAGCCTATTTGTGTTCGTTTGTTAACAAACAGAGTGTTCACAATCTGTTAATGAACATTTACCGAATGAGATTTTCTGTTCATGTTCTTTTGTAACTTAAGGAAATGAACGTGTTTGTATTCGTTTGTATTTGTTTGTTAAACACAAATGAACGCAAAAGAACACTAAACAAACGTTTATGAGCGAAACCGAGCACAAACTAACACATGTTAAACTTTGATTTAAATCAGTAGTTTTCATCACACAAATTATCTGCACAAAATATGCTAATCCAATTCTTTCTTTTTTTTTAAATTAACTTTCATTCAACAACGCGGCTAAGTCCTCAAAACGAGGACCGCCGACCACAAAAATTTACACCATATGAACATGAGAAAGAATCCAGTCGTTCCACGACACCGACCTAAACTTGGACCTATTTTGAAATTAAAAGAACGACAAACATTTTATGTTGAAAATAACATAACGCGCGAAATAACTTTGCCTTCTAAAGATTTTGTGGTTCTTCGCCTCCCAAATGCACCAACAAGCGACCAAGAATACACCTTGAATGATTCTCCTCTTCCATTTACACCATCTCATACCCCTCGCAACATCAACTAGATCCCGGATCGTGAACACGAATATCGGATTCAAACCACACCATGCACCAATCCCCGCCCACACTTCCTGCGCATAGCTGCAAGCTGAGAATAAATGATCGACTAATTCTATACCCCAGTCGCACATCACACAATCCAGCAGACCGACATTAACATTCCTTGTTCTTAACTCCCATTTCGTAGGGAGGCGACCCATCTCGACCCGCCAAGCTAGGATATTGCATTTGAGAGGTACCCAACCCGTCTAAGGAAAAAAGAAATTATGCCCGTTAACCTGTTGAGTTTTGATCGCCTTTTTAATCTCTTTAATGGTGCAATGTTCAATAGTTTTGTCTTCCCATTTCCACTTATCCATTCCATAGCTTATCTGCAAAGACAATAGAACAAGTTGCAACTGATCATATTCTCTATTCACATCCCTCTCCATTGGGCGTATAATATGATTATTATTGATCTCCCAAAATTGACCATTCCATCGAATCTTCTTGTTGACATGAATATATTTATTCCTTTCTTGACTATAAAGAGCTGGCCATCTAACACACAATGGGCCCTCACCTGTCCAAACATCCTGCCAAAAACGGACAACCATCTAGTCCCCTACAATTGTACAAAATTTCCAAAAATATGGATGGCCATCAACTCGGACTTCATCAGCGACCTTCACTATTGTTCTCCAGCAACCTTTCATAGTCCTGTTCATCGGCAACGAGCAGATTGTGTACGGGATTTATAGCATTCCTTAATCATTAATTCCATAGATCATTCGTATTCCGGCGAAAACGACCGCTCCATTTAAGAAGAAGGGCGTCGTTCACCTGTTTCAAACTCGGAATCCCAAGCCCACCGTCTTTTTTCTCTAAAATCCGTAGATGCATATTTGCGACTAATGCTTTGGATTAACCATGTTAAGTGTTTTGATGGTTATCGAGAAGTCGAAGGTGGATTATGAATGGTCGAAGGAAGAACAGTTTGGTCGAAGGTAGAGAATTCAAGGCAGAGACTTGGGTTGAGCTTGTTTGTAGGTCGAAGGCGCTCATTCGACCTCATCGCGAGGTGGAATGTAGACTAGTATATAAGCTGAACATTTTGATAACTTTATAACTTTTGCCATTTTGAGTCTTGTATCCAGTCTAGAAATTCTCTCTGTGTTTTAACCTTCCTGATCTTGATTTATTAACTTGTAATCTCAATTGTAATCATCTTTAATCAAGTTTATTAATGAGAAATGATATTGAAAAGGTACTTTTGTGTGTTTGATTCGATTCATATCATATTGTAAACAATCTAGGGTTTCTGCACCTGGATTTGTTAGACTTGTATGATCACCTAATCGTTTTTACTAAAACCGATCCTCCTACAAAGTGGTATCAGAGCTTACGAGATCATACAACTACAATTTGATATATTTTGAACTGAATTTGATCCAAAATTGTCCAAATATTTTCTGTTTTGACAAAACTTCGAGTTTCATGGATAAAATCAAAAGTTTCACTTGTTAAAGTTGATCTACTTTCAAATCCAAGCATAACTTGATTAAGATCATCAAAATTGATAAACTTTTGAAAAATTTGGATCAAATTAACTGATTTTTAAAGAATAACCGTTTTTCAAATGGGTCAGGTCGAACCAGAGAGAATTAGATCGAACGTGTAAGTTTTTGGTCGAACCAAGGTCTTTTTAGGTCGAATCTGGGATTTTTAGGTCGAACCAAAACTTTTCTGGTGTGTTGTCTGTACATTAGACCAGTTATTGTTCCTTCGACCAACCGGGAGGTAGAACAAAGATTGTTAGAGGTCAAACGTGAGTCTTGTGTGTTACTGATCTACATTCGAGCCTGATTTAGAGGTCGAACCTAGGTTTTTCCTACATTCGAACCCATGGTTACACTTCAGAGGTCGAACAAAGTTTTGTTTTAGGAAATTTTTCTAAGTGTTTACATCTTGGACATTATGGATAACATGTGGGGATTTGCTATGACACCAAGGCCAGTAACAACACCACAACAGCAAGTTCCAATGAACCCATGGGATGTAGCTTCTCAAAAGATGAACACTCAGTCATCTCAGCCGATCAATTATCTTGCGATGAGTAGTTCAGTACCATCTGTTACTCGACCTCCACAACAGCCGACAATAGATTATTGGGCGTTGCAGCAGCAGCGGTACACTCTCAAACCACTAATGTTATTTCTACTCTAATAAATGATTTGTCTTCAGGTGGTGGAAATCGCCCTCCAAAGCTTATGGACATGGCAGAGTATAATCAGTGGCAAAAGAAATTCAAGATACATCTTGAAGGAATGGGATTGGAAGGAATAGAGGCGTGGCAGATGATTGCTAAGGGATATGTTGCTCCATGTTTAGAGAACACAGGTGAACTGATTCTACCCAATGGTTTATCTGATAATGAGAAAAAGAAGTTTGATATGGAAAAGAAGGCTCTCTCAAAGATATCTCAAGCATTGACTACCGATCTACTTAATCAATTTGGACCGTGTACCACTTCTAAGCAGCTTTGGGATATGCTGAAGAACAGGCATGACGGAAATGATAAGACGAGGAGATTAAAGGTGGAGGAACTAAAGAAAGAATTTGAGAACTTTAGTTATGTTGGGAATGAGACTTTGAAGGAATTGATTCCGAGATATTGTCATCTTTTGACCGAGCTTTCAAACTATGAGATCAAGATTCCTATGTCAGAGTTGGTTGATAAGTTTGCTGATGCATTACCACCCTATTGGAATCAATACATTGAGGTATTGAAAGAGAAGGATGCTTATCAATACTGGACGATCAATGAGTTAATTCAGAAGTTGGAGAACAAAGAGTTAGAGGAGAAGAGGAAAGCTAGGCGATCACAATTTCCACAAAATCCGGAATTGTATCATGCTTCTTCATCTACTTCTGTGTCCAGTTCAAGTGTGGCAGGTAATGTTGCGCCACATATAGCTTGTGTTTCGAGTGTTCCAACTAGTCTTTGGGTGTTTTTGCTTGAGCTGTACGAGATGAAAGTCTCATATACAGTTCTCGGAGGGGGGATCGCACCTATCTCAATAAAGTCTATGATTGGTTTGAAGAGCGTCTCGAGATTCAGGCGATTGCGGATGATATAACTAGTAAATATGTTCCTCCTCATGTAAACATATTTTATTGTCTAGGGGGAATTACGCTTACTTGTTTTTTAGTACAAGTGGCTACAGGATTTGCTATTGAACCTCCAAGACAAACAATTAACTATCTTGCCTAAACACCAACTTATCCACCAAACTACACCACAAAATCTTACATTCCATCACAACCACAAATGTCTACAACATGTTATTCATCCAATACACCTCAACAACAACCTTATGTTCCTAACACATCACAAGCTTCTTCAAGCCAAAGTCCAGTCGTGTTAGAAACTTCTAACATGAATAATGTCACAGTTGAAGTTGCTCAGCAACACATTGCTTTGGTTTCTGCAATGGTTGCATCTTATAATGGACTGGTGGCGAGTCAAATTGGAAATAATAATCTGACTAATGAAGATTATGCCCAAATTGATAAGGAGGAGATGGAATTGATTGACATTCAATGGGCGTTTGCCAGTGTGATGAGAAGGGCGACAGAGTTTATTGAGAAAACAGGTAGAACCGATTTGGCAACCTCACCGAATACCACATACAGCTTCAACAAAGCCAAAGTTACATGTTTCAACTGTGGTGGCAGAGGTCATTTCAAGAGAGAATGCACACAACCGACGCAACAAGGTAACAGGAACCCTTTTAACTTAAACTATCAAAACCACCAATTACAGAATCAGGTAACATACCAGAGCCAAAACAACAACACCTATCCACAACAAAACAATTTCCAAAACCGAGAAAACACCTCACAAAACACCAATACTAGACAAACAACTATACCTAACCAAACTCAAACTCCAAATAACCCAACCAGAACCATTATTCCCATTTCCACACCAAATAGCCAAACACAAACCGAAACCCAAAATCAGGCTTTGGTGATACAGAAGGATAAGGGTTATGACTGGACGGGAATGCAATTGGGAGTTGATGAGATTACTATTGGGAATGTAGCTTGTTATGCTAATAAGTGGATATTGAGGAGCCGGTGATAGTTGAAGAAGTTTTGGAGTCTGAGAAGGTATCTGAGGTGGTGATTGAGGAGATAGTCGAAGATACTCATGTTTCTGTTACTGAGCAGGTTGGAGAGCTTATTGAGGAGAAGGTTTCAGGAACTATTATTGATTCGGTCACTGAAGTTCCTGATGAACCTGAATCTGTTTATTCTGACTCTGAGAGTGAAGATGATTCAGAAGCAAGTACTAACTCTTTGGATGATGATATTGATAAGTTGTTAGCTGAAGCAGATTTCTTGATGACCAGGAAATCATGTATTATTGATGATGCCTTCACCAAGATTGACTACTCAAAGTTCTTTGCAGGGAAGGAGGCTCATTTCGCTTTGATGGCTATGACTGATGCTCCAAAACCAGTATGTTCTGAATCTATGACTGACATGAATAGTGATAAGTATTGTGGTACTTGCGATAGATTGGATGAGGAAAACAAGCAACTCAGGGTTAACCTTGAGAGTGCTAGAATCAACATTCAGTCTCATCGTAAGGATTCTTTTGAGTTCAACAAAACACTTGAAGGGTATAAAAAGGATATTTCTGAATTAAAGAAAACCCTTGCTTTAAAACAACTTGCCATTAACAATTACATTAATGAACTTGAAAACACTAAACTGGAAATGGCAACTGTCAAGTGTTTTGCTGAGAAAGTCAATAAGCAGTTAGAGAGCTATAAGGACATTGCTTATGTTGTTGACCACATTATTGAGAAGCCATCACAGTCTGGTAGTGCAAACTACAAATCTATTCCTTCTCCAGTGTTATTTGAGAATCATAACTTCAACACAGTAACACCGGAGAGTTCAGTTAGATTGGACTCCACATCAGACAATGAATCCAATACTTCAAGTATTGGAGATCCACATTCTGATGTGAGACCGATACTCGGACTTAATGATGAAGGAGTGGTTCCAGTGACTAATGATTCAGACACTGAAGATGAGAAACCAAAAGAAGGTGGTGATATTCCTTTGGAAAATCACATTATCGCTAATGAACCAGTTTCACCTTCTCAGTTTTCTCATCCTCAGGCTAATGCACGCCGAAAGAATCAATCAGTTACTAATAATGTGAAAAAGATTGAGAAAGATGATTCAGATAACAAACCCGTCAAAGTGTTCTATTGGATGGAAGGATCCGATAAGATCATCTCTGATGAGGAGTATCCGATAAAATTTACGAATTATTCAAAAATTGACAAAATCTGGCAGGAAAGTACAATTTGGTTTCCTAAACACGAAAGTACCAATGACTTTCCTCCAGAACTTTTGAAGAAATTGCATTGTGATACTCCCAAAGAACTTAAAATTAATGTCACTGAATTCATCAAACCTAAAGAAAAGGCGAATGTATTTTTAGAGCCGGTAAACGAATGGACCCAGCTCCAATGAGTTTGAGACGTAGATGTGTTGTTGATCAGTTTCCGATCACCTCATATGCTAAGCCGGGAGCTAAGAATGTATTTGAAGAGTACTGTGCGTGTTACAAATGCGGATAGAGAGGGCATTTACTTGCTCACTGCCCGTATGTGCGACACAAAAGGCATGAAGTTTAGCACAAGCAACCATATCAGAGTCCAGTCAATAATCATAGAAATCCACAGTGACACTTTATCCCTCAAAGACCACCATTTTACAATCAAAGTCATTATTTTCAAAAGAGGGATAATCGTCAGTTTGTCTATGATCATCGAAACAAGATTGTTATGGAGAAACATTTAAAGAAA
This sequence comes from Ambrosia trifida, assembly GCA_028751855.1. Lineage (NCBI taxonomy): Eukaryota > Viridiplantae > Streptophyta > Magnoliopsida > Asterales > Asteraceae > Ambrosia > Ambrosia trifida. Next base: position 79,990,742 of record CM054131.1, on the reverse strand, counting down.
CCAGTGGTGAACTCAACTAATGACAAACAAAAGGTGGTTCCTAAACCTGCTGTTAAGCCACAAGTTGAACCTAAATTTGTTAAATCAGAGAAGGTAACCAAGAAAGTTTCTTTTGCGAACGACACTAAGATACATGTTGTGACTCAAAAGTTTCAGATTAGGATACTTAAACGTTCGGAACAACATTGGTCACCAGTGGGTTCTCCGGGTGCTTTTACTTCAAGTGCTAGTGTTAAAGTGACTGATGAGAAAGGTTTGAACGATCAGAATCTTAACGTTCAAAGACCCAAGACCAAGCAGGCTTGGGTCCCCCGAAAGATCTAATCACTTCTTTGTTTGGTGTAGGGAGCTCCAGCTGGCCCTGTTAGCAGACTTTGGATTGTAGACAATGGAGCTTCTGGGCACATGACCGGAGACTTAAAGCTTTTATTCGACATAAAGAATGGTAATGGAGGATATGTAGCGTTTGCGGGTAATAAAGGAGGTTATATAACAATGGAAGGAAGTGTGAGCAATGGGATTGTAAGCTTTGAAAGAATATCTTACGTGAAGCAGATAGATTATAATGTGTTAAGTGTCAGTCAGATTTGTGACAAGCAGTTTTCTGTACACTTTGAGGATAAATCTTGCTATATACTGAAACCCGGCTTCGTCATTCCATATCAGAGTCCAGATTTGTGCGTGTTACAAATGCGGATAGAGAGGGCATTTACTTGCTCACTGCCCGTATGTGCGACACAAAAGGCATGAAGTTTAGCACAAGCAACCATATCAGAGTCCAGTCAATAATCATAGAAATCCACAGTGACACTTTATCCCTCAAAGACCACCATTTTACAATCAAAGTCATTATTTTCAAAAGAGGGATAATCGTCAGTTTTTCTATGATCATCGAAACAAGATTGTTATGGAGAAACATTTAAAGAAACCAGTGGTGAACTCAACTAATGACAAACAAAAGGTGGTTCCTAAACCTGCTGTTAAGCCACAAGTTGAACCTAAATTTGTTAAATCAGAGAAGGTAACCAAGAAAGTTTCTTTTGCGAACGACACTAAGATACATGTTGTGACTCAAAAGTTTCAGATTAGGATACTTAAACGTTCGGAACAACATTGGTCACCAGTGGGTTCTCCGGGTGCTTTTACTTCAAGTGCTAGTGTTAAAGTGACTGATGAGAAAGGTTTGAACGATCAGAATCTTAACGTTCAAAGACCCAAGACCAAGCAGGCTTGGGTCCCCCGAAAGATCTAATCACTTCTTTGTTTGGTGTAGGGAGCTCCAGCTGGCCCTGTTAGCAGACTTTGGATTGTAGACAATGGAGCTTCTGGGCACATGACCGGAGACTTAAAGCTTTTATTCGACATAAAGAATGGTAATGGAGGATATGTAGCGTTTGCGGGTAATAAAGGAGGTTATATAACAATGGAAGGAAGTGTGAGCAATGGGATTGTAAGCTTTGAAAGAATATCTTACGTGAAGCAGATAGATTATAATGTGTTAAGTGTCAGTCAGATTTGTGACAAGCAGTTTTCTGTACACTTTGAGGATAAATCTTGCTATATACTGAAACCCGGCTTCGTCATTCCAAAAGAGTGGATAATGCTGAGAGCACCAAGAGTGAACAACTTGTATATTCTTGGTATGAGCAAGGCGATGACAACCCAGGGCCAATTTACATGTTTTCTATCCAAGGCTACAGAGAAAGAATCGATTATGTGGCACAGGAGGATGGGACATATTCACCTTAGAAAAATGAATCATTTGGTGAAGAATGGGCTTGTAGAAGGGGTTAACGTAAAGCACTTTCATCTCAATGACAAATGTGTGAGTTGCAAGAAGGGAAAACAACACAAACAGTCCCACAAACCAAAGAAAGTGAACTCTGTAGATATGCCACTTGAGCGTTTGCATATGGATCTTTTTGGACCTGTCAAACGTAAAAGTCATGATGGAGAACTTTACTGTCTTGTGGTTACTGATGATTACTCTAGATTTTCATGGGTGATGTGCTTGCAACACAAAAGCGACACGTTTAATAATTTGAAAGTTCTGTTCACCCGTTTGGAGAATGTTTACGGATTGAAGATCAAAAGAATTCGTAGTGACAACGGGACGGAGTTTAAGAATTCCCAAATGGATGCACTCTGTGAAGGCAAAGGAATTCATCATGAATATAGTGCTCCATACACTCCACAACAGAACGGTGTTGTTGAAAGGAAAAAGAGGACTCTAATCGAAATGACATGAACAACGCTTGCGGATTCTAATGTTCTGGAATGAAGCCATTTACGCAGCTTGTTATACCTTGAATCGTGTATTAACAGTGAAGAAGTTTGGCAAAACTTCTTATGAACTGTTGAATAGACGAAAGCCGAATTTGGAGTATCTAGAACTATTTGTAGCACCTTGTACGATGTTAAATCCAACTGAGAAGTTTGCACCGAAAGATGAAGATGGATTCTTTGTTGGATACCGCTTAAACGGGTATTCAACAAACGAACTCGTCAGGTAGAGGAGTGGGCTAACGTTGAAGTTCAACGATATACTCAGAACATATAGGGAAGCGGTCCAGATTGGATGTTTGATTACAAAGACTTCTTTGAATCATTCAATCTAGATAACTTGGTTGAAGAGGCTGTATTACGACTTTATTACGAGTGTGAAAATGCAGTAACATCACCGTTGGTGCGTCTGATCACCGTAACTCCTCCAACAGCTTCTAATGATACCAATGTTCCTGCAAATGAAGAGGAAGTGTTCCAAGAAGCTTCGACTACTCTTAATTCATCAGAAACGGAAGATGATGATGATGTCACCAGTGAAGCTATTCTAGATCATGCAATGGAGGAACCACCAGTGAAACCAAATCCAGATGTTGCTTCCTCATCAAATACGGGTAATGATCTGGATGCGGTAGACAATCTAACTACTCAAACTGGAGTTCAAGTTCCTGATTATCCGGAATCTCGGATGCATCAGATTCATCCACTTGAGCAAGTTATTGGTGATCCCAGAAGCAGTTTCATGACTAGAGGACAACTTCGTTGTGCAACTTCACATGATAACCTCGGAGCCGTAGCCCTTTATGCTAAAATTCAAAAATCTAGTTGTCAGAATGACTGGTCTTTTGCTTGTTATATTTCACAGGTGGAGCCGCGGACATACAAAGACGCTTTATTGGATGATGCTTGGGTTGAAGCGATGCAAGAAGAATTGTTGCAGTTTCAGAAGCTGGGAGTCTGGACACTTACAGATTTACCTCCAGGAAGAAAGAAGATTTGTACAAAATGGGGTTTTAAGTGTAAAAAGGATGATCGAGGAGTAATCGTAAGAAATATAGCTCGATTGGTTATTCAAGGTTTTAGTCAAACTGAGGGAATCGATTACAACGAAGTTTATGCACCCGTGGCACGTATAGAAGCTATTCGAATGTTTCTAGCGTTTACCTCATACAAGAAATTTAAGGTGTATCAAATGGATGTTAAGAGCGCGTTTTTGTACGGTGTGGTCAAGGAAGAGGTTTACGTCGGTCAACCACGAGGCTTTGAAGATCCTATCCACCGGGATAAGGTTTACGTTCTAAACAAGGCACTTTACGGGTTGCACCAAGCTCCACGCCAATGGTATGAGGAGTTGCGCACGTACCTACTTTCCAAAGGATTCAAACGAGGTTTGGTCGACTGTAGCCTGTTCACGAAAAGAACAGAGGGTGACTTGCTTCTCGTTCATATATATGTTGACGATATTATTTTTGGTTCAACTAACGAACTTTTGTGCAGAGAATTTGAAAGAGTAATGCAGAAGTTCGAGATTAGTGCAATGGGAGAAATGCAGTTTTTCCTAGGCTTGCAGGTGGACCAATTGCCAACGGGCATTTTCATCCATCAGACGAAATACGTATCTGAAATCTTGAGCCGATTCCATATGGAAGATTCCAAGCGTATTGATACACCAATACAACCTAATCACGGGATTGGAGTTGACGCTAAGGGGGAGGTCATTGATCCATTCACTTATCGAGCCATTGTCGGATCACTGATGTATCTTACTGCATATTGTCCAGACATTATGTTCGTAACATGTCTCTGTTCACGATTCCAATCGAAGCCGAAACAGAGTCATCTAACAGCCGTCAAACGTGTAACGCCCCAAAAACCCGCTTCATTTAAAGACGTTGATAGGCGGGATTAATAAAATGATATTTAGTCAAGAGATTATAAGTTGGAGGGTGGAAATTGCCAAACACCCAAAGTCCATATTATTATTATTATATAAGGGGCAAACACCAAAAACACACACACTTGTGTGTTTTGGATGATTATCAGGAAGAAGAAAAAGGGGTTTCAACCCCAATCCAACTACCAAGCTTGATCTAGCAAGAATTCAAAGGCAAATCGATGCATTATCCAGAAATGGACCATTTAAGGTCAATTGAACCCAAAGGTACCTTCTATTTGGTAGATTTTGATGTTTTGATTCATCTTGGATTTGATGAAAATTTAGGGTGTATGTGAAAACCGTGAATCAAGGATGGATGAAGGTGTCTAGATGTTGATAGATACTAAAGGAACCATAATTCATGACACTACATAAGGCTATGCTTGATTCATGTGCTAATTAGATTGTTTTACACCTAGGTTGGAAGTGGGTGTTGGTCTTAGTGTAATCCAAGACCATTCTTAATTAGTTGTTGGATATTTTGAAAAGAAAGTGGTGATTGTTATGTTTTATAACTATGGAATGAAGGATATGTGGTGTAGGTAAATAATATGATGATTGATGTTATGAGCTATGAAACTAAGCATGAAATAATTGTACATTGAGCTTAGAATGTTGTACGCACACCATGTGTTCGATGAAATGTTTAGATGAACTTGCGTGCAAGTAATTGATGAGAATGAATGGAATATGATGATTGTAGGAAACTAATATAAAGAATGTGTTTTGATGGAAACCATGTGTGAATTATAATGGATTGTATGTAGGTATGTATGTATGCACATAGGTGATCTTATGGTTATATGCGTGTTCTATAATGTGTGAATTTGTATGCAAGACTCGACAAGTATGGAAGAAATGTTATAGTTGGTGCAAGTGATAGTGGGGTTATATGAGGGACTTGTATGCTTGTATGTATTGTGGGGTATTGAGGGAATTGTATATTTGTATGAATTGTGGGGTTATTAACCCTTGTTATGTGAATGGTAATGAAGATGCAAGTATATAAGTGTGAATGCTTGAGACTTGTAGGTTCGGCTCGGGGTGCCACACCCGAACTTGCAAAAAGGCGTTGGAACGAGATCATGGAGTATCTATGGATATTATCTCCGCATTTTGAGTAGTATGCATTAAGTCACTAAATGAACTAACGAAACGGTTATTTGGTGATCGCAGGTTGTCTTGTCTACCTAATAGAGTAAGGAAAGGATGGGGATCGAGCAAGGAGGCGGATTGTACGAGGACACGACCCCATAACGTGATATAGAAGGGTCACGTTTAATGTAATAGAACATATTTAAAAGATGTAATACCTAAAATGCTTAGTGGATTTGGGTTCTAAACATCTAAGGTTGTTTTTAAAAGAAATGAGTTTTTTCGGTTGGTATTTCCGCTGCACGTTTTCTGTAAATTGGTTTAAGGGCCTTACAAAACGAATCCTTAGATATCTGAAGGGTTGTCTGTCGAGAGGACTATGGTACCCTAATGATGATAATTTTGACTTTGTTGCTTTCAGTGATGCAGATTTCGATGGCTGTGAAAAAGACAGTAAATTCACAACGGCTGGATGCCAATTCTTTGGGAGCAGGCTCGTGACCTTGCAGTGTAAGAAGCATACAGCGGTTGCTCTATCTACTTGTGAAGCAGAATATGTAGCAGCCTCTAGTTGCTGCTCACAGGTTCTGTGGATTCAACAGCAGATGAGAGATTACAGTTTGCAATATCTTAAAACCCCAATTTATTGTGATAATGAAGCTGCCATCACACTCACAAAAGACATGAACAATCACTCTAAAGCTAAACATATCGGGATTAAGTATCACTTCATCCGTGACTGTTATGCTAAAGGGTTGATTGACATGATCAAAATCCACACTGATTACCAACATGCTGATCTTTTTACTAAAGCTTTTGATAGATCGAGATTCGAATTTTTATTAAAAGCTAATGGTGTAAAAGAAAAACAAGACTGATCATCACCTCGGTTTATCACTTTATTTGAGTTTTTACTGTTTTCAGAAAAATAAAAAATCCAAAAAATATGTTCTACATTTTAGGGGGAGTCTTTAGATTTTCAGAAAAAACCAAAAATATTGAAAAATCCAAAAAGCCCTAAAAATCAGAAAAACCCAAAATGATTTTCCAGGATTAAAAGAGGAAATGATAGTACATCAGTGGGGATCTGGCACATGCTAAAGATTTGAAATGTTATATAAGGCGTGTGTTGAATCTATGTGATGTGCTGGTAGGCTTCGTAGACCTATTACTGCGTGCCTGATACATACATATCAAACGAATTGTTATGTGGATGAACACCTCATGGGCATATGGTCTTAGTACCGTAATTTTGTTTGATAGGGTTTTTGTACAAAATTCAGAGATTTCGGGTTGTTATGTTATTAGTTATCTGGGGATAGCCTATCTAATCTTCTTTCGTAAGGTTTTACGGACCTAGATCAGACAGGGTATCTTTATAAAAGAGCTATAATGCCAAAACCTAAAGTTACCGAATTGAGGAACTTTATCTGTATGAAGATAATCTAAGATTGTCTAATGCATCGTATCTAATCATTGATGCAAATCGTGATTGATATAAGACCTCAACCTGGTAGAGTGCACATGTTACTTTGTAGCATTGAGTTGCTGACCTGTACACCTCTGTGCCTCAATACCTTGTAATTTACAGATAACGAAAGCATAATCACATGTTACAATGAGTCTTTGTGCAAAATTCCTTGATACGGGAGTATGTCGTGTGTGTGTGGGAACCACAGACAAATTAGTTTATAATATAAATAGCCGTATCAGTCTAAACCACTGCATAACAGTCTACATGAGAGCTTATGTGGATAATAATATCAGCAATTGCCAGATCACACATTGTCTTTAATGATAATAAACACTAAAAATCAATGGTGTGATCAGATTTCTCAAAAACTAATATGATCCTCTTACCGGAAATCTCAAAACATTTACTGCTTTGCGTTTACATTACTGCATTTTACATTTTATTGTCAAAAATGTCAAAAACTTAAAAAGATTTTAGGTGTGTTTTAACAAAAATTTCAGAAAATCCAAAAGATTTTACATTTTTGATTTGTTTTTAATAACCGCTGGTGATTTTTTGATGTTTGACTGACCATTTGAGTTTTGTGACTTTTAAATGCAAAATGATGAATGTTTGAAAGTGAAAAAGTTTGAAAATGTTTAAACGGGATTCGATTTTGAGATTTGGTAAAAAATTCAGTTTTCCATTTGTTCCTTCGCCCCTTCGATGGGTCGAACGTACAAATGTAGCTACATTCAAACGTATTAAAATGGTCGAAGGAGATTGTTCACATGAAAATCTTTCATTCGAACCCTTTAGTTTTTCATTCGAGCCTTTAAGTAGGGTCGAAGGAAGCTAAAGCTTCTCCTTCGAACCCTAATATAGGTCGAAGGTGGGTTCCTATATATACTAAACTCTTCATTCGAACCCTCATTCTGAAACTTTTTCAAAATTCTGAATTGGGGAGGACTTTTTAATTTTGATTTTTAAACCATCTCATTGTGATCCTTAGGGTTTACTGATCATTTTGACACCAAATTTGCAGGTAACCACTGGACAATAAGATCAGATTCTCTGTTTTTGTTATTGGAACCCTTGTTCATCAAATTGAACATGAAACAGAACTGTTTTGATGAATTGTTGATACACAATAAGTTGTCGTTAGTTTTAGGGCGAGAGTATACCAAAAACTAGATCAATAACAGACTAATCAGTTCATTTGATTGCTCAAACTTTATTAAACCTAGTTTTTGATTAAAAACGAACGAAAACTGATTGATCATTGGCGAATAGGTGTTAGTTGCTGAACAAGATATCCGGGAAGCACTTATTTTGCATGATTCTCTGACAGATTCGAGGAAGTTATTTTGGATTGAGCAGAGACTATGCTTTCTCAAAATGAAATACAACGGTCCTATAAGTGACGGTTTATTACACAAGGCGAAGCTGTGTCCACAATTCAAGTATTTGGCACATGTGATTCTACATGTATTCGGACAAGTTCGTGGTGGATATAACGTGATGAGGAGCAACATATGATTTATGACAAGAAGTATTCTACTCTGAGGAAAGATCCAACACAAGTTCTGGTTCAACATCATATGAATTTGATTACGCTTAGTAGGATGAAAGCGGTAGAGGATCGTTTTCACAAAAACACTTTAGTTGATCATACAAGTCTACTAATCTAGGTGCGGAATCCCTAGATCAGTTACAAAATGATAGTAAATGAATCAAACACGCAAATTCACATTTTCAATCATCATTCTCATTAATTAACTTGATAAAGGATCTTTACAATTGGATTACAAGTTAATAAAACACTTTAAGAAAGATCAAAACCTAGAGAGAGATTCTAGACCAGACACACTAACACTAATGGCAAAAGTTCTATTCTAAAATAATATTTGAGTTTATATAGGCTGCACATTCGCCCCCCCCGATAGGGTCGAATGTGCACCTTCGCCCCTGACTATGGTACGAATCAGCACACATATAAACACAATTCCACATTCGCCCAGTCTATCTCCTCCTTCGACCATTATTCTACATTCGACCTTTTGAATTTCCACGTTCGCCCCCACGATTTCACTTAAACAACTTTGTATTTGCAATCCAAAGCATTAGTCGCAAATTGTGCACTAACAAAAGCGTATAAGGGTGTTCCAGAGAATGAGAGACCACCACATAAGAATCTATTTGGTCACTTGATTAATCCAGTTTATAAGGATCCGGGTGAGAACAATGCAAGGAATGATGGTAGTGAATCTGATGCTGATAATCATTTACATGTTGTTGATCCTGAGGCAAAAAGAAAAAGACAGATAATCAACAAAGGTGCGAAGTCTGGAAAGGGAAAGGCTAAGGTAGTTGAAGAAGCCGCACCTAAGAGACATAAAACCATGGCTAGAAAGAAAAAGACTGGTAAAACCAAGACATTGTTGGTTGCTGAGGAGTCTGCTGATGTGACATCCGTCACCCTCGTCTTTCGTCAAATTTACAAAATTAACCCTTCAAATATTTTCACTATAGTCCTTGCAAGTTTCGTCGTTTTCAAATTTAATTTTGAGCGAACAAAAATAAAATATCATTTATATTGACTATGGATCGGGTATAAGTTTTAATCAAATACGTATCTTGAAACGTCTACGCAATGGATTTTATAAAAATTAAAGTTTTATAAAGTTTTAGAAAGTTTTTGGTTAAACTAACTTGATTTGGTTAAGTTTTACAAAGATAAAGTTAACAAAAAACCTTATAAACTAACTAGGTTAAATTGTGAGGGACCGTTTTTGCCAATATGTCAAAGTTTTAAAACAGCCATCCCTCCCTCTTTGCCCCACGATATTTTCGGCCAGAACCCAGTCGCCGGCGCGGCTTCCGATCAAACTCCGACGAAGGCTTTTAATCCCCTTTTAACTCGTGTTAATTAATCCCGAACGTTTCTCCATCTAATCAAAACCGTTCCCAACAGCTAGTAAGTCTTTAACGTCATTTATAATTGGGTTTTAATCATTAAAAAACATAACCGATCGGACCTTTAAGACTAAGTCTAAACATAACCGTGGATACAGACCCATTTGCGAGCGTGTTACGCATTGTGAGTTCCTAATAATCATGCCGTTTGGTTCGTTGTATGGTACTCTTCGAAAGCCCCTTATTTTCAGCTAGTAAACGTTCTGTTTTGAGGTAATCGAATTTGAAGAGTAGGGTTAGGGTTCTTGCTTAGTTATTTGGGGAAGATGACACCTTAGAGTTATGGGTTAAAATCTTATTTTTTTCAAACAATTAACAAGCTAGTGGGCTGGAGCAGTGGTTATGTGTGGGAGTTGTTACCTTGTTGACTCGGGTTCGAGTCCCATTACACACAGATTATTACTTTTTATCAAAACTTTACCTTTTCTTATTTATTCTTGATTTTCATTATATATATATATATATATATATAAATACAATTAAACTTGAAATATTCATTATAAATTCATTTTTGCTTCAAAAATTATGAAAATTTAGGAGTAGTATCTTGACACCATAAAGAAAATTACCACATTTGTATTTTCTGGAAAATGTTGTATTTTTATATTTTTATTGAATTAACTTGTTTTAATCATATTTAATTGATTAAAAATTCATTTTTAATGATTTTAATCTCAAACTTTTTGTGAAATTATTTCTAATCATTATGAACTGAAATAAAAACTATAGGTTCAAGAAAAACTTTATTTTTATTGACTTTCCTATTTTTTTTAATCATTTAAACATAATTTAATCTCGTTAAATCAATTTTAAATATATATAAGTTTATATAAATTATGAGAAAATTATTCTAATTTGTTTACATCAGAAATCATTCATTTTCTATAAAACTAGTATTTTTGGATCATATATGGTATTATTAGTCTTATTTACGTTTAATTAGACATAATAAAACATTTATTTATTTATACAATTTAAACATCTATTTTATAAATATTTTTCTTATAAAATAGAAATACTCAAATGGTTTAATGTCTTTATTATCTTTTGTTGAATCACTATGTAACTCAAAATTATTTGTTTATATATTTATGATTATTGTATTTTTTTTTAATTTAGTTAAAGTAACTAACTAAATTATCTTGTCTTAATTATTCAAACATATCTTTATCTAAATATTCAATAGGTAATAATGATATTATTCAAACCACATTTACAACTTTTCATATATTATTTGTGATATACAACTTTTACGTTAACACGACTTATCATAAAAAACTCTAATTCCCCAAATCGACTTAGCAAACCCTAATGCCTTAGACCCCAGTTACCTTAGACTTTTTAGACACTGCCTTATTAGTATTCTTACACATTATAGGTTGAATTCCTCGGAATTCCCATTACATAGCTCACGACCGCTTAAGTTGGATTTTGATCGCTTTCGCAAACTGTGAGTATATCTTTCCCCTTTTTACTGTTTTACTATTTTGGGGTGACTCATGTACTTACTATCAAGTTTCTATTCCTTTTACTAAATGTTACTCTTTCACTAAATGAAATTCTCATGTGTGTTTGCTTTATGTTAATTGGTGTGTCTATGACTTGTCAAAATCATTAACCGCTGGGCGGCCTAGCTTTTCAATGAATAGTACTATGGTATACCCCCTTGAGACTCTGTTGAGAGAATCTTGGTCATTGTCTTGTTAATTCATTATTCAGTTGGTTAGTCATGTGTTAGTCATTATTCTTCAGGTTTGGTTTTGAACGGATATTACTTATTACATAATTGCAAATGGTACCGCAGATGAATTGCTAAACACTTTTCTACTATATTTATTTAAACAGGGTATGCTCACCAATACAATTTTTGTATTGACCAAATTATTTTGTACATGTTTCAGGTTGTTTTGAGATGCATCCTTTAAGCTTTCGGATTTATATTAGATTTTGATTCATTGTATTTTAAATTTAGTTGGCAGTTAGAATCGTTGTATTTCATTTGAATGTAATAAATTATTTAATCAATGTATTCAAATTTACACTTTAGTCCATGAGCTATTGAACAATCGTCACTACGTGACACCTCGATGTTTCCGCCTTCGGTTGGGGTGTTACAGATTGGTATCAGAGCCATGGTTATAGGGAATTAGGTTATTAGAATGCCTTTTAGCCTAGTCTATAACTAAGATTACTTTCACGAGTCCTCTCGTGTATATTCCTCTTTATTCTTATATTTTCTTTCTAGGTACTTTTGCTATGATACTTTCTCGTTATTCTTTCGGTATTTTGCTTAGAAAAGAATACGCTCGTATTTCACAAACGAAACGATATCGCCAAGTTAGGAGTGACATCCATACCTTGGTGATTAGTTTCACTCCCCTATATGTTATTTATCTTAGGAATATGTCATTGAGATAGGAGTGACGTCCACACCTCAAAGAGTATTTCCTTCAAAAAGAAACTTAACCACTAAGCTAGGAGTGATATCCTTAACTTAGTGATTGGTTCCATTCCACAATCGTTTTCAATTTTGACATACATCTTTGAGTTGGGAGTGAAATCCACATCTCAAGGATCTATTTCTACATCCCGTTGATTTTGAATTTTCTTAAATGTTGGTAATCTATTACATACTTTAATCTTATCATTCACGTCATTTTAAATCATGGTCTTTTTAAAGCACATTAGATAGTTTCATTTTGCATTTTACAAACTTGTATTGCATATTTTAAAGACCAAATGTAAATCTTTTGTTTTCATATGACGTATCCAATATATATTTTCGAGAGAAATTTGCAACTAATAATGAGCCTTATAACATTTTTCAAACTCGACTTCTCGTAAACACATGAAAATGTGTATTTACGAAGATTTTGCAAACGAACCTGTTTTGAATCTAAAACACACCTCGATTTCTAAAAATTTATTCTCATGCATCACTACTATTCTTCCAACAATATCACAAAGTCGAGTAAACTACAAAAATTTACCTTTACACTTATACTCTTTCAGTTGCAAAACCTTTGGTTTGACAAAACAATGGACATATCTTTTTATCAGAATGTTGTTAAATGCCTTTTATAGTATAACGCATATATGTAAAATTACTAGATTTTAACTCACATGCCAGTAGGCTATACACCCGTTCCGTGCACATTCATTTGCCGTAAATTTTATTATTTTATTCTTGCACCATTTTTATTCATAGTTATTTCTAACACGTTATTTGTGATTATTTTCACATTGCCTATTTGCATTAATTCAACTCGTTTACTTTCATTTTGTGCAATTGTGCGATTTACTCGATTTATGTTATACCATTCTTTCAATCGAAGTTTTATGCTATATTTATGTACTTTGACGCATATTTGGTATGCATATTTTCTTCCCTGTTTTGAGCAAAACCCTGTTATACTATGCATTATTTTGTTTTTCATCATGGCCAATAATCATACTAGTTGATAACTCGTATGAGATCTAAGCCAGTGCCCACGTACGACTCGGATTAGAGTATTTCTTTAATCCGAGGGGAACGGTGTAAATCTTAGGGTCTATCAATATGAGTGAACCCGAAAGGGAAGAACCTCTAACCATGTCTTATACTTACATGTTATTCACATTACGGTTAAAGGGAAAACCCGGAAGGGAAGAACCTCCAACCATGTCTTGATTGAACATCATTTCGTTACAGTGGCTATTACATATTGGTTGTACTCATATATTTCAGGTTAGGATTATGGAAAAGCATAACACCCTAGTGTAAGGTAAATCGATGATTACGGTCCGAAACGCAATCATGGGCTTACAGGTACATGAGGGTGGTGTGTGATTCTACTTAGGCTATTGGTAGACAATTAGTACGAATCCAAAGTATCGAGAGTGTGGTGGGTCAGCTGCGGTACACCCTATATATAAGCATAAACGATACTGCGGGAGCGGACTAGGAGTCTGACCAAGAACCTATCCATTACTTTATACTTATCTCTTCTTTAGATCGTTGACAATTAGCTAGCATTTTCAATAGGAACGTTCTTACACGAGTTTCCGTTCGTCTTCCTAGAGTCCTTCTCTTGACCACCCACACAGAAAACTAAAACTTTGAATACTCTTACACCCTCGGTTGTTTGGATACTTGTTGCATATTTTACTAACTTTTAGTCAGAAACTTTTCTAAAGTAGGGGAGATTGTTTCAATAGTACCTCTGCCCCTCACCATTTAGTTACACATTCTCAAAACCATTCACACTTCTCAATTTCTTAATCTCAGGTCCACTAATAAAGATTTTGACACTTTTGCTGTGGGTATTAGACAACTATTCTAAATTTTGTCAAATCATAAATAATAAAATGTTCTTTTAAAAATTTAGTTGATTTTCGCAACGCCTTATATTTCATAGTAGCCTCCACTTGAAAGAAATTTCGAGACGAAATTTTCTAAAGTAGGGGAGACTGTGACATCCGTCACCCTCGTCTTTCGTCAAATTTACAAAATTAACCCTTCAAATATTTTCACTATAGTCCTTGCAAGTTTCGTCGTTTTCAAATTTAATTTTGAGCGAACAAAAATAAAATATCATTTATATTGACTATGGATCGGGTATAAGTTTTAATCAAATACGTATCTTGAAACGTCTACGCAATGGATTTTATAAAAATTAAAGTTTTATAAAGTTTTAGAAAGTTTTTGGTTAAACTAACTTGATTTGGTTAAGTTTTACAAAGATAAAGTTAACAAAAAACCTTATAAACTAACTAGGTTAAATTGTGAGGGACCGTTTTTGCCAATATGTCAAAGTTTTAAAACAGCCTTCCCTCCCTCTTTGCCCCACGATATTTCCGGCCAGAACCCAGTCGCCGGCGCGGCTTCCGATCAAACTCCGACGAAGGCTTTTAATCCCCTTTTAACTCGTGTTAATTAATCCCGAACGTTTCTCCATCTAATCAAAACCGTTCCCAACAGCTAGTAAGTCTTTAACGTCATTTATAATTGGGTTTTAATCATTAAAAAACATAACCGATCGGACCTTTAAGACTAAGTCTAAACGCCTCTATAACGTACTGAAACTTATAAATTGTGTCCACTTATTAGTTCCTGAACCTCTGAGAATCTTAAACCCACGAAAACATTACAAAAAAACGGGTTTTTAAGCTGAAATCGGTGCATGTGTGGCCGTGGATACAGACCCATTTGCGAGCGTGTTACGCATTGTGAGTTCCTAATAATCATGCCGTTTGGTTCGTTGTATGGTAATCTTCGAAAGCCCCTTATTTTCAGCTAGTAAACGTTCTGTTTTGAGGTAATCGAATTTGAAGAGTAGGGTTAGGATTCTTGCTTAGTTATTTGGGGAAGATGACACCTTAGAGTTATGGGTTAAAATCTTATTTTTTTCAAACAATTAACAAGCTAGTGGGCTGGAGCAGTGGTTATGTGTGGGAGTTGGTACCTTGTTGACTCGGGTTCGAGTCCCATTACACACAGATTATTACTTTTTATCAAAACTGTACCTTTTCTTATTTATTCTTGATTTTCATTATATATATATAAATACAATTAAACTTGAAATATTCATTATAAATTCATTTTTGCTTCAAAAATTATGAAAATTTAGGAGTAGTATCTTGACACCATAAAGAAAATTACCACATTTTTATTTTCTGGAAAATGTTGTATTTTTATATTTTTATTGAATTAACTTGTTTTAATCATATTTAATTGATTAAAATTTCATTTTTAATGATTTTAATCTCAAACTTTTTGTGAAATTATTTCTAATCATTATGAACTGAAATAAAAATTATTGGTTCAAGAAAAACTTTATTTTTAGTGACTTTCCTATTTTTTTAATCATTTAAACATAATTTAATCTCGTTAAATCAATTTTAAATATAAATAAGTTTATATAAATTATGAGAAAATTATTCTAATTTGTTTACATCAGAAATCATTCATTTTCTATAAAACTAGTATTTTTGGATCATATATGGTATTATTAGTCTTATTTACGTTTAATTAGACATAATAAAACATTTATTTATTTATACAATTTAAACATCTATTTTATAAATATTTTTCTTATAAAATAGAAATACTCAAATGGTTTAATGTCTTTATTATCTTTTGTTGAATCACTATGTAACTCAAAATTATTTGTTTATATATTTATGATTATTGTATTTTTTTTAATTTAGTTAAAGTAACTAACTAAATTATCTTGTCTTAATTATTCAAACATATCTTTATCTAAATATTCAATAGGTAATAATGATATTATTCAAACCACATTTACAACTTTTCATATATTATTTGTGATATACAACTTTTACGTTAACACGACTTATCATAAAAAACTCTAATTCCCCAAATCGACTTAGCAAACCCTAATGCCTTAGACCCTAGTTACCTTAGACTTTTTAGACACTGCCTTATTAGTATTCTTACACATTATAGGTTGAATTCCTTGGAATTCCCATTACATAGCTCACGACCGCTTAAGTTGGATTTTGATCGCTTTCGCAAACTGTGAGTATATCTTTCCCCTTTTTACTGTTTTACTATTTTGGGGTGACTCATGTACTTACTATCAAGTTTTTATTCCTTTTACTAAATGTTACTCTTTCACTAAATGCAATTCTCATGTGTGTTTGCTTTATGTTAATTGGTGTGTCTATGACTTGTCAAAATCATTAACCGCTGGGCGGCCTAGCTTTCCAATGAATAGTACTATGGTATACCCCCTTGAGACTCTGTTGAGAGAATCTTGGTCATTGTCTTGTTAATTCATTATTCAGTTGGTTAGTCATGTGTTAGTCATTATTCTTCAGGTTTGGTTTTGAACGGATATTACTTATTACATAATTGCAAATGGTACCGCACATGAATTGCTAAACACTTTTCTACTATATTTATTTAAACAGGGTATGCTCACCAATAGAATTTTTGTATTGACCAAATTATTTTGTACATGTTTCAGGTTGTTTTGAGATGCATCCTTTAAGCTTTCGGATTTATATTAGATTTTGATTCATTGTATTTTAAATTTAGTTGGCAGTTAGAATCGTTGTATTTCATTTGAATGTAATAAATTATTTAATCAATGTATTCAAATTTACACTTTAGTCCATGAGCTATTGAACAATCGTCACTACGTGACACCTCGATGTTTCCGCCATCGGTTGGGGTGTTACAAATGATTCTGAAGAAATTCAAGACAATGAAGAAAAGGATTCAGGAAACAAAACTGTCAATATCACCAAGCCCAAGGCCACTGAGGCTGGTGAGATTGAAAGTCTGAATAAGACGATTGAAGAACAACAACAAAAGAGTCCAATAGTTGTTAAAGAATGAGAACTTGGACTGGAGAATTTAGATTTTGTTGGATCTCTAGTTGTTGGTGAAAAGATTCTTAAGCCGAAGTTTAAGTCAATAGCTAAGAAATCTAATCCTAAACAGAAAAGAGACAGGGAGATAGAGATTTTAGTTGCAGGAAAGAAAGTTCATGAGATTAGTAGTTCAAAAGCTGCTACACCTGTGACATCCCCAGTAGCGAAGAAATCGAAGAAATTTGTTGCAGATACATCGGTTAATCCTTCTACAGATTTCGAAGCTACTTTGGAAAGTGTGTTGAATAAGTTTAAGAAGAAAAGTTCTCATGTTGCTGAGTCTTCTACACCTTAGGTTATTGTGTCCAGACTCCAGTGATGTGATGGATGCAGTTAATCAGAAGCTTGTTGATATGATGAAAGTGATTAACCAGCAACAGTAGGAGATAGAACAACTGAGAAAGAATGATAAGAAGATGTTAGAGGTTGTTCTGTCTTTGTAACATTTGTACTTTTCACATTTTCAATCCTAGTCCTTATATTCTTGTATCTTTTCATTTTATACCCTTGTAATCCCGAGCTTATGATCAATGGAAGAATATTTTGTAAATTGCATTTAACTATTAATCTATTTCAAATATTCTATGTATTCTATTTATACAAACTTTATACTTTACACTTAAAAACGAGACTCTAATGAGAAACCAACGCATAAACGAACCCATACAAGTTGGAAATCAAGCCCAACCCAAAAACATGTCAAAATGGGCCTAAACCTTAAGTTTTAACCTAAAAACACGTCCTAAACTGAGTCTGTTGGGCCAAGCCCAACGAAAACTAACTTTGGGCTGAACCCCCTCTCCCCCGCGTACCTCAGGGAGAAGAGCCCAGTCCCTCATGGTGCTCGGGGAGGCATCAGATCAGTTAATTCTTTAATAACTCGTAATTAACCCCATTTTCTCACCTAAACACCTCCCAACCACCCTAATTACTGCATTTAACACCCAACCAACCCACCTGACCTATAAATACAACCCCTCTCCACCCTTTAACCTCTTCTTCATCCTTCTTCTCTCTAAAATCACTCTCTTATCCTCAAAGTTTTGAACAAACTTCCTGATAACACATCAGTAAGTTTTCCATGCTCAAACCTTCTTTCTCTTCAGTTTTTCCTTCTCTTTTCTATCCAAAACTCCTTAGAGGACCCTCTAGGATCTTTCCCATGTTTATCCACAGAAGTGTGATAAGGGCAGAGCACCTAAAAGAGGTCCCAGATGGGTTTGTTTTCTGAATTGTTTTTATGTCCTAAGAAATGTTTGTTGTGAAGAAACCAACCAAGTCTAATAACAATCTAATGCTAGGAAGATTTGTGCTATAGTATTGGGTGACAAAGGAGAGTCAAGACTCATCCAAATCAGTCCCCAAACTTTACTTAAACATCTTAGCTATACTAAGTAATAATATAAACTTATACTTTCAAGCTTCTATCTTACTATCTTATTATTAATCTTTGGAAGGTTTGAGGTTACACCCTACCTTACCAACTCTCTTGACCCTTCTTGTGCTACGGATTTATCCACACTAGAAAGGGGAAATCCCGTGTCCAAAACCCACGCTTACTTCATAAGCAAAGCGGTTATGACATGAACTTATCAATCGGATTCACATTCCTAACCTTATACCATCCGAATCAACTATGATGATTTTGTTCTTGGTCTAACTTATTCTCATGACCATCCGGATTGCCTTAAAGGTGATTTGTGTTTTGGTTTTCCTAAAAGGCTTGCATGACTCTCGTGAATCTATAATCTAAAACTCGAACCTAAGACTCTAATTCTTAATTCTAGTTAATCAGAGCTAAAGCTTAATCTTCCAAGACTTATCTTTGGAACTATATCAAGATGCACCAAAATGTGAGTTCATACTTGTCTCCCTTTTATTCTTTATTCTTTATGGCTCAACATGTATCATTACCAAAACTTAAACGATTTCATACTCTTAAAAACTATTATGCTCTATCTAAATGCTATTATGCTATGCCATGCTAGAATTCAAAGTCTTACATAAAAATGTACGATTAGTTAACAACCCACCTTACGTGTATAGCGCTGTAGGTTGACACGCCGTCCCCTTTATGGGTCATGATAAGATGAAGTCTTTTGTGTTATCGAGTGTTGTTGCCGTTTGTATGGTTCTACATGCATATGCCTATAACATGATGATTCGAGTAGACTTTTCTGTACTATGTACTTAGACCCAAACTAGTATGCTCACCAATGCTTTATGTGTTGACGGATATTTTATACATGTTGTAGGAAATGATTAATGTAGATTTATCAAGAAAACTACTTAGGATTGGACTAGAAACTCGCAACTAGTTTAATTTTTTTTTATACTTTGATGTTATACTTTCCTTTTCATGAAACAATTTGTATTTCGTTATCTTTTAGAAAATGATTATGCTATGAATGAAATTTTATCTTTAAATTATATTGTCATGAATTCTAGTGTCATGAAGTCTTTGAACAATCTATCCCAAGTCTCGCCCGATGTATTCCGACATCGGTTGGGGTGTGACAGATTGGTATCAGAGCCATGACTATAGGGAATTAGGAAAAATTGCCATGTTTGACCTAGACTATAGTTAGGAACCTTTTTTACTATTCCTTTTGTCATGCTTAATATATTTGTTCTCCCTATTTTGCTTCAACAAGGTTACGTTAAAGTACAAACCACCGATCAAATTACTGGGCTGAACAAGGTTACGTTAAAGTACAAACCACCGACTGTGTTGAGGAATATTCCGTTGATGCCTATTCAACAACACTTTAGCAAAGATTTTATGTGGTGGTATTGTGATTGGAGAACCACAGAAGCTGTCATCTTACTAAAAGACAAGAGGGAAGAGTTTAAGAAGATCCATATCTTTGAACCCATGTGGTTGATTAATTGTTCGTACAAGGATATAATCATGCTGTATTACAACCCGGTATATTGTGAGAAGAAGGATCGTGAACAAGCACTGAAATACCATCGTGTTGTATGCTTGTGTTTTGCGTGGGATGTCAATGCAGGGTGTGATTATGATAAAAAGTTGGGAAAGTTTGTGAAGATTCAGAAAGAGAAGAAGAAAGTAAAACCAACTTTTGAGCCGATAATGACAAAAGAGCAGAAGATGAACTTGTGTATCAAGCTAATGAACAAGACACTTGATTACGAACGCCAATTAAAATACAAGCAATAGTCGAGGGGGAGTTTGTAGATGCATATTTGCGACTAATTCTTTGGATTAACCATATTAAGTGTTTTGATGTTTATCGAGAGGTCGAAGGTAGATTATGAATGGTCGAAGGAAGAACAGTTTGGTCGAAGGTAGAGAATTCAAGACAGAGACTTGGTTCGAGCTTGTTTGTAGGTCGAAGGTGCTCATTCGACCTCATCGTGAGGTCGAATGTAGACTAGTATATAAGCTCGACATTTTGATAACTTTATATCTTTTGCCATTTTGAGTCTTGTGTCCAGTCTAGAAATTCTCTCTGTGTTTTAACCTTCCTGATCTTGATTTATTAACTTGTAATCTCAATTGTAATCATGTTTAATCAAGTTTATTAATGAGAATGGATATTGAAAAGGTACTTTTGTGTGTTTGATTCGAT
Organism: Ambrosia trifida; assembly: GCA_028751855.1. Taxonomy (NCBI): domain Eukaryota; kingdom Viridiplantae; phylum Streptophyta; class Magnoliopsida; order Asterales; family Asteraceae; genus Ambrosia; species Ambrosia trifida. The sequence goes on along the minus strand of CM054131.1, from coordinate 79,970,023 downwards.
TCATATCATATTGTAAACAATCTAGGGTTTCCGCACCTGGATTTTTAGACTTGTATGATCACCTAAACGTTTTTACTAAAACCGATCCTCCTACAAAATCAACCGCTCCTAACTTACCCAATGGATCTTGTGAGAATCCGAATTCCCCGACCATAGAAAACGCCTCATAATATTTTCCAACTTATTTATGATTCCTAAAGGAGCTTTATATAGCGAAAGGTAATAGATCGGAATACTAGCAAGAACCGACTTGATGATTGTCACTCTCCCACGAATTGAAAGTGTTTTTGCTTTCCATCCCGCTAGCCGTTTTTCAAAGACCTCAATAACTTTACGCCAATGACAACATTTTTTCATATTTGCCCCTACCTTGATTCCTAAATAATCAAAAGGAATGTCTCCACTTTTACCACCCAATGCCAAAGTAGTATTTTCCAACTCCTCCTCATTTTGACCGATCCTAAAAAAACTATACTTCGAAAGGTTAATTCTTAACCCGGAAAAAATATAAAAACATCTAAGGATCATCCATACATAATTGACATAATCTTGTTCATGAAATGATCATAAAATTGTGATACCCCGCAAATTCAGGTTTCTAAACTTACTAAACTCTACTTGCTTGTACCTAGATTACTTGCATTCCACATGACTAGAATTAACTAGGTAAGTTACACGTGCACACACTAACTATATACGTGTCCATGGGATATCATAGATTGATAAATACATGATTAAACTTATGAGAGATTATAAATATTAATCTATGAGTAAACTTCTAAATATGCTTGTATATATTTGAGCATATACACTAAACTTTGTACATACACTAGGCTTGATAAGGAAAACTATGATTAATTAAATACCTTCTAGAAACTAACATACATACATATATAAACCCACGCATACATACCCACATACACATGGAAGTTTTCTTTTGTCTCTAGTAAGCCACCCTAAGTTATCCTAATCTACTCTAAATAGGCCTTAACACCTAAGCTATGGCAATGCCTTACAAGAACATCACCTAGAACAAGAAATCACCCATTCTTGTCCCATATTTCGGCCACCACACAACACACACATGCTCCATCTTATCAAACACTAACTCACATGCTAGACATTCTTGGAACTTGAAGTAATCAATGATCTATCACCATCATCTAGAACTATTATCCTAGACTCCTCTTGTTTTGCGGCCATAGGCTTCCAAAAGACAACTCAAGAAGCTTCCAAAATAGCATTAGACTTGTAACACCCCAACCGATGGCGGAAACATCGAGGTGCCACGTATGAATGATTGTTCAGTAGCTCATGGTAGTACACAAGTTTAAATAATCCTTTATTTCATTACAATATTGAATTACATTAAAATCTACATCAAATAATCAAGCAAAACTTCAAATATCTCCTCGTGCTAGCTCTAGACTTCAAGCATCAGTATTTCCTGTTGAGTTTGGAAAAATGGGGGGGGGGGGGGTCAACTAGAAGTTGGTGAGAATACATAAGCCATGTCAAGCAATTAAGTTTAAGAATAAAAGTTTAGCAATTCATATGTCTATCGTAAGTTTAAGTCTACATCAATAAACATGAAGTGTTGTATGCACATAATCAAACCTCCGACTAGTTTAGGTCCATCCCGTCATCCACGGTTCACTTTAATATCACGTTGGAACGATAACAATCACCCGCGCTCCCCATAAAAGATGGTCAACGAATCTAGGTGGGATTGTCAATCCAATAGATCTATTATTGAGTATCGCCGGCTTGGCCATAGCTACTGATTATGTATGTTGAAGCAAGTCTAACTGTTGTTGTTGTCTAAATCATGAGGCATTTAAAGTTTACAACTAGACATGTATGTAGAATTGCTTAAGTATAATGTTGCAAGTATAAAGAATTGCATAAACATGGTTACGTAAACTCACCTTCGCAAAGTATTAAGTCTTGAGAAAAAGTATAAGTGGAGCCCCAAAGTTGCCAAGTATTACCCTATGTATAAGGTAACAAATAAGTCTAAGTCTATCTAGTCTACAAATATTTTCTAGGGTTTCGAATTGGGGATATGTATTTGTTTGACTAATAAATAAAATGTTTAAGAGAAATTTGATAAATAAATAAATAAAAGTCTTTTTGTAAATTTTAGATTAATGATGGTCACATCATAAAGTTTTAAGTTTGAAAATAATTTTTATAAAATTATTTTCTTAAAAATAGAATATTTAATCTATTTATTTTAGATTGTCAAAATATAACTTTAATATTTAAAAATATTAAAATTAAAGAATTATTAAATTAAAAATTGTATTTCTGTTCTAAATGGATAGAAATAATTTATATAAAATTTTGGTGCAAACATATTGAAAAATGGATTTATTACGATTTATTTATGATTAAAACAAACAAAAATTGATTAAAAATATTAAATAAATGATTTTTCAGAATTAAAAATCATTTCAGAAATTTTTAATGTTATATAAACTCAGAATAATTTTTGTCGAAATTTATATAATCGTCTTGATATTTTTATAGAATTTTATAAATAAAATAGAATAAACTTGAAATATTTATTATATATATATTAAATAAATAATTTTTGGAAAACTAATAATTGTATGTTAAACTTTTCTACTACAATAACATAAAATAATTTTTGTAGAATTTATAAAGGAGTTTTAGTATTTTAAAACTAATTTTAAAAATATAGGTGAATATATATAAAACTTAAATGGTTAAAAAAATGTTTTGTTGATGCTGAGAATCGAACCCGGGTGTAGGACCGGTTCACGTTTTAATCACAAGCCTAGCCACCAACTGGGCTAGACCCTGAGAACGAATAAACAAGATTTGAAATTAATTATATAGTATATGTGAAAACTGATTTATAACCTTTTAAAAGAAAAGAAATAAAAGCTGTTTAGTGTGGGACTCGAACTCGCGTGCCCCGGGTAGCAAACAACAGACACAACCACTTGATCTAGATCAGTGGTTGTGTTTGGTTTGTTTCTGTATTAAATAAATAATCATGTCTGCACGTGTTCTTCCCCAATTCAAATCGTTCGAGCCCTAATTTTTGCAATAATCTGAATTACACAACAATAACCCAATTGATCATAGGGTTATTGTTGTGTAGTGGCCGATGATCAAAACCCATCAAAAAAAGAGGACTTACAAAAACAAAATCGTGTATAATGTTCAGTCAAACAGTAAAGTCAAACACACGATCAAGAAACCTTGAAGGATGATTTAAACCAGAAATTAGAGGTGAAGAGAGAGTAATCGGCGAGTTGAGAGTGAATTGGAGGGTTTAATTTATAGTGTGAGGGTTTGGGTGAACGATTTGGTAAGTTTGACCGTGTTGAAACCTATGACGCGTTAATTGACACTAATTAGGTATGTTTTGACGAGGATTGATCGTGTAATAGACGCGAAAACAGTCAAGGCAATCACAATCATTCCATATCAGGATCAAAACGCGTTTGAAAAGGTTAATTTTGGTTAATTGTTCTTCACAGTTGACTTTTCAAGTCAACTGTTAAGAACTAAATACATGATATAATTAAAAGGTGTTGAAACTAAGCAAGTGTGTTGTGTAGACCAGCTGGTTTGTTGCATGGTGTTGGTTGACCCGGCTATGGGCTCGGGTTCGAATCCCGGCCCAAGCCTTTAATTTTTTTGTAATTATTTTGATACTAATAAGATATTATAAGTATATAGTATAGTATAAGGGTTCAAATGCGTTATGAAATATTTTAAAAAGGACGATAAATGATGAAACTTGACGTTTTATTAAATATATTCGTAACGTACAGGAAATTTAATGCGAAATGTTACAGTCTTCCCTACTTTTAGGAACTTCGTCCCGAAGTTAAAAGGAAAACACAAAGTTGAGGGTGATTGGGTAGAAATCAGGGTGAGTGTGGTCTGAAAGTTTTGTGTTAGGACACGACATGAAAAAAAATCTTGTTTCAAATAATTTGGATGGGAGGGTAGGGTTAGGTGTGTCTTGAAATCGCAAGGAGAATAAAAATCTTAAGTTTTAGGAGTCCTAAAAGGAATGGGTTGAAAGACTAAATGAACTACCAGGTAACTAAGGTTTATAATTGGTCAACTACCGAAAACCTTGATAGAATTTTACACTACCTTAACGTACCTGTAAATTCATGATTACGTTCCGGACCGCAATCACCAATTTACCTTACAATAGGGTTTTGTGTCCTTCTATGACTCTACCGATTGTTGAGCAGATTCGATAGCCTCCACCAGTCGTTGAGCAGGTTGTAGGGCCTCTCCCGACTGTTGAAAAGACATGATGACCTCTACCAATCGTTGAGTAGGTTATTCGGTAAACAACTAACTGTTGAACAAGTACTTCATCCTCTATCAGTGTAGCATATATTGCAAATAGATAGTATGTTTATGTAGGCAAGTTTATAAGTATAATGAGTATAGTATGGGAGTTGTGGTTGTATAGATTTAAATATTGATATAGCAATTAGTTCGCATTCAACAAGCATGCATCCAAGTGTAGTGATCATACTTGATAAAAGACAAAAATTTCAATACTTGAATCAAAAGCGTCAATACATAGAATTTTAAATGCAAAATAACATTCAAACGGTGGAGCTTGTTGTTAAGTAGCTGGAGGGTCCCTAGCAGGATTATTTGGAGCAGCAAGGGCGTTTGCAGCAGGAATTCAACAAACATTCGCAAGATGCCCATACCTTTGACAATTGGTACACTGTCGGCAGGGCACTTGGGTTGGGTGGTGATACTGACAGGTGTCACACTTAGGTTGGTTCCAGTTATATTGTTTCTTGTTGGGTGGGACAGTGGCGTCTATTGCAAAATTCCTGACCTTGCGCCTTCCATTGGTTGAGGCCTCGGTTTTAATTTCAACGGCAGGTTGGGGAGTATCCTCAACAGTTTTCTTTTCCCCTTTTCGAGTCAGGGTTCCTGCCTTCACATGGTTATCTGTTAGGGTGGCCGCCAAATGCTTTGCTTCCTCGAGAGTAGCAGGGTTCCTTCCCCACACCGTGTCCTGTATCTGCATGGGTAAGCCACCAATGTATTTTTCGATCGCAATAGGCAAGGGGGTGACCTTGTGTGGTAGCAGTAGACTAAGTTCGTGAAAACGAGTGTTGTAGGCAAGGTTTTCTCCACTGTCCTGAGCAAGATCATGAAACTCATCTTCTAACTTTTTGATTTCATTACGAGGGCAGAACTCTGCCTTCATAATGTCTTTAGCTTGATCCCAAGTCATAGCAAGGGCAACTTCAGCTCCGCGGGTGCGCTTTTCCTCATTCCACCAAGTGAGTGCTCGTTTGTGAAGAACACTCATGGCATAACGGACCTTTAAGTTATCGGGACACTCACTGTTAATGAAGGTATTCTCAATACCCTCGAACCATTGCAGAAGACCCGTAGCTCCTTCATCTCCCCTGAACTTAGGGGGATTACAGGTATTAAAGTGCTTAAGAGTGCAAGCTGGGAGGCCATTCCCGTTTCCATTGTGGTTTCCATTACCGTTTCCGTTTCCATTACCATTTCCGTTCATCTGGATGACTTGAGCCAGTAAGTTAGGAACCAGAGTCGCGATCTGTTGCGCCATTTGTTGAGAAATGATCGCAGCCAGCTGGGCATCAACACCATTGTTGTTGTTGTTATTGTTGTTGTTGTGGTTAGTGTCGTGGTTATGGTTGTTGCTACTTTCCTCTTAATTTTCACCACTGTTATTGCGAGTGCTGCGACGTGGAGGCATGATCTGTAAGAGACACAATGAATGCTCAATGAGATATGGAATGAATGAAGGACAATGAAGAAATATAAGGAATGTAATCATTTATCCATTAATTAAAATGAATAAACGAAAACGTTGACTTATCAAAGATTCTAGATTCTAATAACATAGTGAAGACATGCTTTAGCCTATAAGTGAACACTCATCCCGAGAATTCCCAGGTAGGCATCCGGGTCCCTCGTCTGATTGGGATATATGCGCAATGCCAGTCTAGACAGAAGACTCAGAATACAGGCGTTCACCCTTCCAGATTGCACGTGTTCGTTATTAAAATCTAGAACTTCAACGAGATCTCAAGGTGGCTCATGTTAAACCTGGGGATTTTGTCCTATTAGTCTAAGAGTAGATCCAGTGATGGAGAGCAATCTTCTTGTAGAGATTAAAGTAGGGATAAGAAGTAGGAGGGAGATAGAGAATATCAAGTAAAAGGAGCAAATACTGGTTATAATCCTTTGGTTATAGACTAGATTATTTTTCTAATAACCTAATTCCCTATAACCATGGCTCTGATACCAATCTGTAACACCCCAACCGATGACAGAAACATCGAGGTGCCACGTATGAATGATTGTTCAGTAGCTCATGGTAGTACACAAGTTTAAATAATCCTTTATTTCAATACAATATTGAATTACATTAAAATCTACATCAAATAATCAAGCAAAGCTTCAAATATCTCCTCGTCCTAGCTCTAGACTTCAAGCATCAGTATTTCCTGTTGAGTTTGGAAAAATGGGGGGGGGGGTCAACTAGAAGTTGGTGAGAATACATAAGCCATGTCAAGCAATTAAGTTTAAGAATAAAAGTTTAGCAATTCATATGTCTATCGTAAGTTTAAGTCTACATGAATAAACATGAAGTGTTGTATGCACATAATCAAACCTCCGACTAGTTTAGGTCCATCCCGTCATCCACGGTTCACCTTAATATCACGTTGGAACGATAACAATCACCCACGCTCCCCATAAAAGATGGTCAACAAATCTAGGTGGGATTGTCAATCCAATAGATCTATTATTGAGTATCGCCAGCTTAGCCATAGCTAATGATTATGTATGTTGAAGCGAGTCTAACTGTTGTTGTTGTCTAAATCATGAGGCATTTAATGTTTACAACTAGACATGTATGTAGAATTGCTTAAGTATAATGTTGCAAGTATAAAGAATTGCATAAACATGGTTACGTAAACTCACCTTAGCAAAGTATTAAGTCCCGAGAAAAAGTATAAGTGTAGCCCCAAAGTTGCCAAGTATTACCCTATGTATATGGTAACAAATAAGTCTAAGTCTATCTAGTCTACAAATATTTTCTAGGGTTTCGAATTGGGGATAAGTATTTGTTTGACTAATAAATAAAATGTTTAAGAGAAATTTGATAAATAAATAAACAAATGTCTTTTTGTAAATTTTAGATTAATGATGGTCACATCATAAAGTTTTAAGTATGAAAATAATTTTTATAAAATTATTTTCTTAAAAATAGAATATTTAATCTATTTATTTTAGATTGTAAAAATATAACTTTAATATTTAAAAATATTAAAATTAAAGAATTATTAAATTAAAAATTGTATTTCTGTTCTAAATGGATAGAAATAATTTATATAAAATTTTGGTGCAAACATATTGAAAAATGGATTTATTATGATTTATTTATGATTAAAACAAACAAAAATTGATTAAAAATATTAAATTAATGATTTTTCAGAATTAAAAATCATTTCAGAAATTTTTAATATTATATAAACTCAGAATAATTTTTGTGGAAATTTATATAATCGTTTTGATATTTTTATAAAATTTTATAAATAAAATAGAATAAATTTGAAATATTTATTATATATATTAAATAAATAATTTTTGAAAAACTAATAATTGTATGTTAAACTTTTCTACTAGAATAACATAAAATAATTTTTGTAGAATTTATAAAGGAGTTTTAGTATTTTAAAACTAATTTTAAAAATATAGGTGAATATATATAAAGCTTAAATGGTTAAAAAAATGTTTTGTTGATGTTGAGAATCGAACCCGGGTCTAGGACCGGTTCACGTTTTAATCACAAGCCTAGACACCAACTGGGCTAGACCCTGAGAACGAATAAACTAGATTTGAAATTAATTATATAGTATATGTGAAAACTGATTTATAACCTGTTAAAAGAAAAGAAATAAAAGTTGTTTAGTGTGGGACTCGAACTCGCGTGCCCCGGCTAGCAAACAACAGACACAACCACTTGATCTAGATCAGTGGTTGTGTTTGGTTTGTTTCTGTATTAAATAAATAATCTTGTCTGCACGTGTTCTTCCCCAATTCAAATCGTTCGAGCCCTAATTTTTGCAATAATCTGAATTACACAACAATAACCCAATTGATCATAGGGTTATTGTTGTGTAGTGGCCGATGATCAAAACCCATCAAAAAAAGAGGACTTACAAAAACAAAATCGTGTATAATGCTCAGTCAAACAGTAAAGTCAAACACACGATCAAGAAACCTTGAAGGATGATTTAAACCAGAAATTAGAGGTGAAGAGAGAGTAATCGGCGAGTTGAGAGTGAATTGGAGGGTTTAATTTATAGTGTGAGGGTTTGGGTGAACGATTTGGTAAGTTTGACCGTGTTGAAACCTATGACGCGTTAATTGACACTAATTAGGTATGTTTTGACGAGGATTGATCGTGTAATAGACGTGAAAACAGTCAAGGCAATCACAATCATTCCATATCAGGATCAAAACGCGTTTGAAAAGGTTAATTTTGGTTAATTGTTCTTCACAGTTGACTTTTCAAGTCAACTGTTAAGAACTAAATACATGATATAATTAAAAGGTGTTGAAACTAAGCAAGTGTGTTGTGTAGACCAGCTGGTTTGTTGCATGGTGTTGGTTGACCCGGCTATGGGCTCGGGTTCGAATCCCGGCCCAAGCCTTTAATTTTTTTGTAATTATTTTGATACTAATAAGATATTATATGTATATAGTATAGTATAAGGGGTCCAAATGCGTTACGAAATATTTTAAAAAGGACGATAAATAATGAAACTTGACGTTTTATTAAATATATTCGTAACGTACAAGAAATTTAAAGCGAAATGTTACAAGACTCCTATGACCCATCAACATCCAAACATGTAAGACAAAACATGGCATTGAACTATCACTATCCATCTATCATTCATAAATGTTTCGGCCGAAATATCCTAAACAAAAGGGTGAAAGTGAGTGATCAATGACACAATGATAGGCACTAGATACAACTCATTCACTTACACACATGAATAATGCTTCCAAGCTTCTTACACCAAGTCTTACACATAGCACCTTACTAGAAATAGAAGAGTTGGTGACTCATGGATGAATCGACCAAGCTCAAGGATAATGACAACTCATTTAGAAAAAGCTAACTCACCAAAATAGAATGTGCCAACCATTAGATGTAAGAAAGAAAGCTTGGGACTTGCCATGAAAACCACTATATAAGGAAGGCTCATGAAACACTTCATTCTTGCACCACACCTCTCAAAATCACTTCTAACTCTCTCTCTAAACACCCTCGGCCGAAGACCCCTTTTTGGGTGAATTAGCGAGCACTAGGAGCTCAAACTCTACAAGTTTATCTCCTTCTTACTAGCTAGTATTAAGGTAAGTACTAATCATTTATTTTCTTATGACTCCATCGGCCCTATTGTGAACCCAAGCTTAGTCTCTTGATAACTAGGATCGACCCCTACTAGCCAAGGTAGGATGATTATTATGGGATTAGTAATCAAGTTTTTATTATAAGCACATTGTTTCACCTATGTAAAGCAATTATGTTATCTAGTGTTAGCGTAATTGTTTACATGGGTTCATAAAGCATTTTTTTTATCAAACATCTTATATATGGAACTTGATCTACACCAATTAATGTGGTTCACAAAAGTAGGTGCCGAGCTTATGAGATAAACAAGAACCTAGTTTAATATGTCTTAAGTGTTCATAGGGAGATCTTTGTTGGAACAATAGTTACTTTCCTTGCTTTGATAGATCTCTTGCACGAATACCAGGTGAGTTTCACTACTCTTTTTCTCAAAAGCATACGTCTCGGATGAGACAACTTTCTAAACTTTTTCATAGTCCGGTTGGGACTACTTTTACACATCTCGGGTTTGGGGTGCTTTGATTCACTAGGTGAATCTGCTTACACTAATTCATGCTTTATGTCCTTGATGAACTAAACCAACTCTATCATGGAAGTCCTTCTAAATACCGAATGAGTTGCCGGGTGGCAAGCGGGTTACTAGTTGATAGCGCTATTAGGTTTCACAAACCTCACATCGTGTGCTGGACAGCATGGGTGTGAACTATAACTCAACATATTATCATTGTTGATAGACAATGATGCAAGGCACTTTTCTCACTATTGTGGGAACTCGTTGTTTAGCAGTTCGGTATTACCGGTTTTAGTTATCATGAGTGGGCTAGCTACCCCTGGCATGTGAATTAGCATTTACTCGTCAAAACATGGTCTGGAGGACCTACGCATTTACCAAACTTTGTGAACTCACCAACTTTATGTTGACCCACGATTATTATAACTTTTTACAGGTAGTTAGCTTCCGGTGCCGTGATTAGAAAGCCTGGTCACTAATTTCAAGAGCACGTGTAGGGCATGCATCATATAGCGTCAATGGGATATGAACACTTATCTATTTTCGAATGTTTAATTATCTATTACGATTTTGAACGCGTCGTTTTACGCAAACTGTTATCTTTAAATTTTGCTTCCGCAACTACTATTTAGATAACTAATATCTTTAAAGTTCGCTTCCGCAACTATTGAAATATTTGATTTTCTATGAAACTTGTTTTACAACAACGAACCATGTGACTTATGGCTATGGAGATCCTGGAACGTCACACGTCTCACGGTATAAACCCCGCAGTGGAAATTGAGGGTGTGACAAAAATAATGTCTCATAAAAACAGAAAATTATCATATTAAACTTGAAATCCTTGTTTAAACTACTCAGAATAATAGTTATTTAGTTAATCAAAATATATATTAAATAATCTATCACTAAGAAATTTGAAATTCTTAAATTAAAAGTAAAAAACCCCAATGAAGTATCGGACGCAAGCAAATACAAATGAACATCACATTTACAAAAATTAATAAACGAACACAACCTTGATTCGCCTTCGTTTATTTAACTAAACGAAAAAGTTAATAAAAAGTTAAAAGTGTTTTAGATTATGAGTGTGACAACTTTCCTTCTCATTAATATAGAGTTGACCATTCGGTGGACTTGTTAGTTGTATATGTTTGTCCGAGTAACTTGCTGAGATGTTTCTAACAAGGATGGAGTTGACACTATACTCATTTCCTCACAAGTCTTAACAACGACGAATTAGTGTTGATTATTTATTCCAGACAACAATTATGTTTCTTATAAGGTTACACCTAAGTGTCAAAACCAACAATAGTAGTGCACTAAGGGTAGCGTTTGGTATGATGGAATTAAAGGGGAGATGGAATGGACCATTACAAGGTAATGAAAAATAGTGTGTTTGGTTGGTTAAAGGAATGGAATCACTCATTCCGCAAGGCATTTCATTCCCTCAAAACCATTCCATCCACCCCCCATGTTTTTTTTCATTCCATTCCTCATTCACCCTTTACTAACAACACCATAACCCACCACCATCATCACCACCACCACCACCGATGCCGTTGTCACCGCCGCCACCACCCACAACCGCCGTCACCACCCACCACCGTCGCCTACCAACACTGCCGCCACCACCCACCACCGCCGTCACCACTCACCACTGTCATCTTCGTCGCCGCCACCAACCACCGCCACCACCCGCTACCACCCACCACTGTCACCCACCCACCCACCACCGTCGCCATCCAACACCACCTAACGCCGCCATCCAACGTCACCCACCCAACATCGCCTCCACCACCTGCCACCGCCACTCACCACAATTTCATTTACCCACCACTCCCGCCGCCACCCACCACCACCATTACTCAACATCGTCACCCACCCACCATCACCTCCATCCACCTCCACCCATCGCCATCGTTGCCACCACCCACCACCGTCGTCTCCACCACCCACCCACCATCGCTGTCGCCACCCACCACCATGCTACCGCCACCAACCACCACTACTCACCATCACGACCTTCTACCGTCGCTACCACCGTCGCCGCCGCTACCATCACATATCACCACCCACCATCACCCACCACAACCACTCACCACCGATTTTATTCTTCGTCTTTTCCTGGCTATCCAACAACACAAAGTAATTCTTTGTTTCATTCCCACATGGCAACCAAACAAGACATAGAATGGTAATGATCCATTTCATTACCTTGTCTATTTCATTTCCTCTTCATTTCATTACCTCATACTAAACAGACCCTAAAACTTATATATATATATAGGGAGTGGATAATATGGAAACCTCAAATAATGGAAAAACCCTGAAAACCCTCTAGTGACCATTGATCAAGTTTGATCAATGGTCCATAATTAATTGTATTTAATAATCAAAAGCAACTTCCATTGTGTGGTCATAATTGAAATCAAGGGTAATATGGTAATCTTAAATAAGCAAGTGGGTCACTTAAATTTTCTGAATCATAGGTTTAAAAAGGTTGATTTGACACTTGTCAAATCATCTCTCTCCTACTTTATGGCCCTTTTCCAGCACCAATATTAACGTACGTTAGTGTTGTGATAAAAAATTCTGACCTCGTGTGACACATCGCTAACATGTGTTAACACACACATATACTAAAAAGAACAAAATAAAAAGAACACATAAAATGTATATTTATTTAAGAAATGATAAAAACGATCATTACAATCAATACTAAAAATGTATCAAAAAACTTTTCATACAAACATAGTTATTTGCGAATGATAAAAAACTATCATAACAACATAAAAGTGATCTAGCTATGCTTCGTTCTTGATACCCATCTGCATCTTTAACACAAAAACATCTTTTCACCTACAAAAAAAAAGATAACACGTGTTAGTTGGGCTCTCCAAAACACATAATGAGACATCACTGACATGTGTAGTGTGTTGTAAAACATATGTTTTACTGAAATAACGTATGTCATATGAACCCTAACACATGTTAGTTGGGCATATACTAACGCATGTCATATGAACCCTAACACCTGTTAGTTAGGCATACTAGCATGTGTTAGCATCACTAACTTGTGTATAAGCATATGTTTTACTGAAAGACATCAGTAGCATGTGTTAGCATATTCTAAAACATATGTTTTACTGAAAATAACGTATGTCATATGGACCCTAACACCTGTTAGTTGGGCATATACTAGCATATGTTAGCATCACTAACGTGTGTGAGCATACAAGACTCAGACCGCAAAAAATAGACATTCACCCTAGACAAGTTCATAACACTTTCACTTGCCAAAAAAAATATTAAACAGAATACAATAATAATAATAATAATAATAATAATAATAATAATAATAATAATAATACGATTAAATAGGGTTTAAAATCCAACAATAATAAATTTTAAAAAATCAAATCAGAACCAATCCAAATCCATATACCAAAAAATTATCCTCATATTCATGAAATATATAATATAATAAAAGACATCAGTAGCATGTGTTAGCATATTCTAAAACATATGTTTTACTGAAAATAACGTATGTCATATGGACCCTAACACCTGTTAGTTGGGCATATACTAGCATGTGTTAGCATTACTAACGTGTGTGGGCATACATGACTCAGACCGCAAAAATAGACATGCACCCTAGACGAGTTCATAAACACCTTCACTTGCGTAAAAAAAATAAAAATTTATAATCTTTATAAAAAAACTCAAAACAATCACTTACCACAGCCACATCATCAACGCCACCTTCTTCCTATAGCCTACTCGTGAAAACCAACACTAGAACAGATACACATGTTAGTTTGGGATCCTCAAACACATAAATAGGGCATCACTAACATGTGTTATCATATACAAACATAAATAGACTACAAATTTATTCATCAATCACATGTGATCTATCAACCTCATGTCCCAATCCAATAAAAATCTAACATAAACAAAATAATTATAATAAAAAAAATAAAAAAAAGGGTTAATATAAGTTTTTTTTTATTCAAGCATTTGATCGAACACTTGGTATGCGAACAAAAACTATCCCCAAAATTGTTATTATTATTATTCTAACAAAACCCAAAACCTAACAAAATCAAAACGTAACACAAAACACATAAATAAAAAACGCAATTGCTTATTATTATTATTCTAAACAAAACTATCATTATTATTATTATTATTATTATTATTATTCAAAATAATGGAACCAGGTTTACTTTTTGTTTCTCTGTTACTCGAGCTTTAGCTACCTTTGGGGTAACCAAGGTTCATCCTTCTTGCATAAAGATAAAATAATGGTCAGTTCTAGTCAACTAAACCATATTTATATCTTTTATATATTTGTATGAACTAAGTTGCTTCATTATTGATACATATATAAGTTTAATATAGCTTGAGCTCAAAACAGACACAGACACAGGTCGTTAAACGAAATTCTGTTTAGTTAAACTTACCGCTCCGATGACCCTCTATCACCTCCGGTCATCTCTTTTCTGCACATGGCACCATTCATCAGCGTTCACCAATTGGATCGTCTTCGATGCTCTGTTTTAACAGATGGTTTGTTTTGATGCCCTGTTTATTTACCGATGGTTGTCAAGAGCATCAGTCGTTCAGATCTGGTTCCACCTGAAGAAGAAGAAGTGGTGGTGGTGGTGATGGTGGTGGTTCTAGAGAGAGACAGAGAGAGGGGGGAATGGGTAGAGAGAGAGGGCAGAGAAAGAATTAGTATTTGAATTTTGAAAAAGAAATGAAGAGAGAGAGGGGGGGAGAAATAATATATATAGGGAGAGAGAGAAGGGGGGGTGATGAAAATGTCCATATTACCCTTTTAATATAATATTATCAAATATTGGCTTGGTTGATTTGGATGAATATGGTCCACTCATTGAGTTTCTTGGGGTTTTTCTATTTTAAAGAGTTTTCTCTATATACTTACACTATATATATATATATATATATATGACCTAACTCTTTGGGTAAATAGAGATTTCACGAATAATCTAATCTAAGAGGCGTATATTCACTTTTATATCCAATTATTTTAGTTGTTCATCCGAAATTTCCAATTGGATATAATTCAAATTTTGAGAATAAGAACTAAGTATTCAACTGGGAGCGAATTCGTGAACCAGGAAGAATGACCAAAATTGATTTTGAAAATGGGATAAACTGTTGGTAACTGCCTCGGAAAATTATCTTTTAAATACAAAATGTCACCAATAAAAACCTAATTTTCCATCTCGAAATTAAGTGCAGACTTCTAGAAAATTATTTTTTAATGAAACATTTTCATTAAAATAATTGTTTTCCATGCTGATAATTGACCCATCCAGGCGATCATGGAGATTTAGCGATCCTTTTAGTTTTTAATGAAGCAATTCCCTCTCTTTGGAGCTTCTTAAGGTTATCCTTGTTTATATGACCAAGCCTACAATGTCATATGTATATATCATTAAAGCTAGATTTACTACGTTTAATGGAGATTTGGTATAAAATGTTAAAATTCTGGACTTCTACTTCATAGAATCCACTATGAGGTATTGCCTCAAAATAACACAAGCCATTTAAAAATTCATGAATATTATCACCATCAAAAGCATAATTTAATACTTTTGTTTTAATGCAGAAACTGAAATAATATTTCTGGTTAAATTGGGAATATAGCAAACATTGTTTAAAACTAATTCTAAACCACTAGGAAACGAAAGAACAAGTTATCTTAGTACCAGGACCTTCTAACAATTTTCAGCAAATAGCTCAAGGTCACCACGCTTCAATCTCTTAATTTTCCTTAGACCCTGCAAATCATTAAAATGTGTGAACCACACATATTGATCGGTTTCAAATAGCCAAGATTTGTTGTCAAATGAAAAAAAAATTCTATAACATTAATATCTGAAGAACCTGCATCTGATGCCTTTTTTCTTTTTCAGCTAGGTACTTAGTATAGTTTCTCTTCAAGTGATCTGCTTCATCATATTGATAGCACTTAACATCATTTGGTAGTTTCTTGGAAACAAACTTTCCCTTACCTTTACCATTACCCCTACCCTTACCCTTGAACATCCCTAGCTTGCTTGGGTATGTTTCCTTCAGCAACTTTAAGCATCGTATGTAGCTTTGAAATTTTCTTGTTCCACACATTCTTATTGTAATTCAAAATGAACTGGTCAAATGACTTAGGTAGAAAATTGAGGATCACATCCATTGCAAGCTCATTGCTAAGTGGAGCTTCAAGATGAGTAAGATTATCAATATAACACTTCATTTTCAATACATGAGAACTACATGAAGAACCCTCCTGCATGTGACATCCTACGTGGGATCTCATCACTTTAAATTGCTCATGCCTTGCTTATTGCTAAAACATGGTCTTAAGCTAAACTTTCATGTCGAAAACTAATAAGTTCTCGAATTTCTGTTGGAGTTCAGGAATCATGCACAGTAGCATGATAAGAGACTTTGAGAGACTAAACAACATGTTTCTTCCAAGCTCTTCTTATAGGGCCTTATTATTGTTTGGGTTCATTTGGAATTGGTCCCTTCAAAACATAGATTTTGAATTCAGCCTTGAGAACAATTTTCAACTTACAATACCAATTCTTGAAGTTGGAGCCACTAAGTTTCATTTTCAAGAATGTACTTTAGTGTAAAGGTAGAGTTGAGACCATTGTTGTTTTTATTGATTTGAGCTATCTACAAAGTTCAAATAAAACATTTAGGGGCTGTTTGGTAATTTTGAATGGTTAAGTGCTGAATCATTAAGAGGGTCTGAAGTGTTGTTTGGCTGGACCTCTGAATAAATAAAAATTATTAAACAACTCAAATTCTTGATTTTTCAAGGCATACTTTCCACTCCCAAGTTTTTCAGACTTTTCAGCATCTTTTCGATCATATGTAGTGATTCAGGCCTTTATATGTTTTTCCCGCCATGTGAATGCCACATTAGCAAGGAAATTATTAGCCAAAAATTGATGTAGTGGTTTAAGCCCATTTCTTCTTAATTATTACCCAATTATTTCATATTTTTTTCAATTGTTTATTTGATCTATATGTCAATAAAAAAATCGGTTAAAAAGCTTTATACTGGTTTTTTTTTAACGGCAAATTTTTATTACACATTTATTCCACTTTACCTTGCATTTGCAAGGATTTGAACCCATAACCTTACATTTGTAAGGGGGGACACCATACCACTAGACCAAGAGGTGATGGTTTTATACTGGTTAATCTATAACTTGACAATATTACAGAAAACGTCCTTTATTTTTACCCAAAGTTGCAGGTTTCGTCCTTTATCTTTAAAACTTGCGGGATACATCCTTTATCGAGGTTTCTGTTGCAGGTTTCATCCTTTACTGAAATTTTGGTTGCATAAAACGACCTTTACCACTAGGTGTTTAATTATGTCGTTAAGTTCCCCTCACATGCCATGCATGTGACAGTATTTTCGTCAATTTGTATATTAAAGGACGTTTTCTGTAATAAAAGTCAATTTGTATATTAAAGGACGTTTTATGTAATAAAAACAAATAACAACAATATAAAAAAAAGCTAACTACTTTTTATCCATACTTATTTCGACTTGTTAAACCGTGGAGCTTTAAAACAAACCGTATACTTCAACAGACTTTGGTTGTTTCACTCACTCTGCATCCAAGAATTTCGGCGCCTAGCTTTTGAACCTAAGGGCCCCAAATGACCTTGCACATTTTAAAACCATCTATACAGCACGCTCGAAGTTGAATGGATACATCCACATATAATACTATTAATACGAATAAGCAAAAGCAGATACCTGCAAAATTTGTATCCGATCAGTTTACAAAACACTTGGTGCTCAAAACAACCGAGTTGTTGACCAAAAAAGATGGTGTCACCTTGTAACATAATTAGTGAACCTAGTTTTGTTCATATGCTTATTTCAAACTAAAAACACACCACACGATATCATTGCTCTTTTCCTAAAATGATACGCTTTATGCACATTTCACTTCAGCAGCCTTGATGATGTCAATGAATTCTGGCTAGGAGAAAAACAAAGTGAAAATGGTTAGAACACCTGAAATATCCAAAACACCCTTGGCATTATGGATGACAGAATTGGCTGGCCCGATCCATTTAACATGTTGGAGTTCAACATATATTACTTAATTGATTCGTGTAATGTTTTATTAGTAATGGTTCAAATGGGTATTTAAAAAAAATAGGTAAAAAGGAAATACTTTGGATTGTGGAAAGTTATTTTTGATACGTAAAACTTCATAATTTAATATATTTAAAAAGTCAGATTAATAACGAAACATCACAACTTATGTAACTATAGTCAAGACACTAATTGTTATGGAAAAGGTTTACATAAAACGTTCTTTAATATACAAATTGACTTTTATTACAGAAAACGTCCTTTAATATACAAATTGACGAAAATACCCTCACATGCATTGCATGTGAGGGGGAGTTAACGACAAACAGTAACAGAGTTAGTGTAAAGGATGAAACCTGCAACAAAAACCTCGATAAAGGATGTATCCTGCAAGTTTTAAAGATAAAGGATGAAACCTGCAACTTTGGGTAAACATAAAGGACGTTTTCTGTAATTTTGTCCTATAACTTTAAAGGTACAGAACTAGTAATTCAATATTACGAAATATGGCCGACCTCTCTCATTTATCTCTTCAAACATAATATATATATATATATATATATACTAGTAAGAAGCCCGCACGATGCGGCGGCGGTGGTAATCTTCATTGCGGTACTTGTTTTCTATAAGTTTATCAACCGTCTTGTGAAATATTGTATAATACTTAAGTTAGTTAATATTACATGTTACAACTCTGTGACACCCGGCATATTAGGCTTAAACATTTTAGTAACATCTAAGTCTACCTTAGCGGGAAACGTTTATAAACGGACTTAACTGGGTTAGTTGTTTCGGATTAAGTTAGGATTGTCCAGGGTTCAATGATCTGGAGGATCATTGGGAGTCATTTTGGGAATACACTAGTATCGGGTCCCGTTGTTGGTGACATTACATGAACTAATTAAGTATATGTGTAGATTATGGGTCGTGTGGTGGATTATATACATAGATGTGTTTAAATGATGTGTAAATGATTATCCATGCTTAAATATGTTAAACATAGACTAAGGTTGCATGCTCATGTGTTAAGATGTGTTAGAATGCGTTAAACACGACAAACTGGAAAACTAGATAAACATGGGTTCTGGTTCGACCACTTCGAGTGGTCGAAGGAAGAATTATGCTTTGGTTCGACCCTTTGTAAATGGGCGAACCTGGGATGTGGAATTGAAAGAATTCCCTTCGACCAGGACAGGGCTCATTCGACCCTGTGGAAGGGTCGAAGGAGGCTACCTTCGACCACTGATAGGGGGCGAAGGAGGATTAGTATAAATACCAAACTTTTTCATTTTTCACCATTTCACAAACCCTAACCGTCTCAAAACACTCTCAAACGATTTTAATCACTAAGGAAGGAGTTTTTGCTCTTCTTTTTCATAATCTAACCTATCTACAACATCTAAACAATAATCCAAGGTGTGTTCTTGATCCTAAATCTTTTTAAAGCATTTTAATTCGTTTTTATCTAACCCTAATTGTCCGGATCTGTTCTAAGGGTGTTTTCATGATTAAAAACCTTTTAAACATCTTTCTAAATCAAACCTTATCATTTAAACATAGGTTTTCATGATGATGAACATGTGTAAATTGTGTATTATGTGGTGTTATGTGTTGTTCAATGAATTGCTGCTGTATCTATGATAGAAACATGATATAGGATTGCTATTGATGCTAGGTTATTGTTGTTTAGGGTTAGAATTGGATAGATGGTGATGTTGTGGGTATTTGGGGGGTTTTAACGAATCTAGACTTGATGCATGATATTTATGATCAATAGAACTAATGAGGAAAAATCGAACACTCGACAAACTGAGCATTTTAAGTTGAATATGGATTGATTTCCAAAGTTTCCAAATTGGGTAAAGAATCCATGCATGATTGTGACGTTTCCATAATTCTTACCATTTTGGGAAAGGGCTGAAATAGACGTATTATTTGGGAAAATCGGTGGGGTTTTGTAGGGATAAGTTATTCATACTTGACTGCTGTGTTTGATAATGTTTCGAGGTGTTTCGAATGTGTTTGAAGCGTTTTTAGGAAAATTTGTACAACAGGGGCGAACTTGGACTCCTTCGACCAATCGGGTGGGCGGAAGAGAGAATCCAGGGTCGAACCTGGGAAAATTTGGGCGAACGTGGTCAAACGGTCGAAGGAGGCATCAAACGGTTGAACGAGACTAAAAACGGGCGAAGGAGACTTAATCTGACTGGTTCGACCGTTCTGATGCAGAAATGAGATTTTTGATACAAACTAAGTGTTTTATGGTTGAACCTTGTGTGTAATCTATGTGTACTTGATTAGTTAGGGTAATGAGTCACCAACGGGATGTCGGGTCGGTCTAGTGTGTCGGTTAAACATTTAAACACGTTTTAAAACATACTTGGTTACGATCTGGACAATCGGGGACTAGATAACCTTATGGTTATTAGTCGGAACACTTATGTGAACATTTTGATAGATCTCCGGTAGAGGGATTATCAAGGGCTTAGCATTTTTACTTGTAACCGAAGAACGCTATCTAAGGTGAGTTCACGGCCCCACTTTTACTGCTTTAACTTTTGGGGGAGAAAACATGCGCTAAACTATTTTGGTAACATATTTCATACTATGGTTTTTAACTTTGTATTGCTATACGATCTTTGGAAGTCCCGGGGGAAACCATGAATGTGCGGGGATGCACAACGGGGGAAATGTGGATAGATCTATTGGGCGTGACCTGTCCCACTCGTCGGCTTGGAGGGCCGGGCGGGTGCATGTTGTCTCGAACTGGAACATTGGTATCATGCTGAACATTCGGGCTGCTTAAACATATGCTAAACATTGCTAAACGTGTCTAGTAATGGTTTCTAATCGTAGTAGTAATAAAACATACGCCTAGCTAGCGTACTTGGTAACATTGATATAGTATGGACATGGTAACGTTTTGGTAACATTTTGGTAACATATTGAACAAACCTGTGAACTCACCAGCATTATATGTTGACGTCTCTTTGGCATGTTTTTCTCAGGTCGCTAAGGTAGCAACAAATGGAACTAGGCGCACGGGTCTGCACTGGCGTCTAGGTTTAGTTCATGTTTTGTAATAAACACTTGGTACATTGGGTCTATGGTTTGTAACTTGTCTAATGCTTCCGCTACTAGTTTTGAGTTTATGAAAACTATGTCTTTTTGAATGTCATGTATCTTTCTATAGAGTTGTTTATTGTGACCGTTGACTTGGATCCTGGTTTGTCATGCGCCTCGCGGTAAAACTCCGCAAGTGGAATTTTGAGGGTGTGACAGTGATGTGTCGTAAAACACATCTATTTTTCTATGTATTTTGTATATTATTTGGTCAAGCTTGTATTCGTTTCGTGTCATTTTTATTAGGTATTTATTTATTTTTTTATTTTATAGGTGTTCGTGGGAAATTGGCTCAAAACGAAAGAATTTTAATCGAGACACGAACACTAGAGAGCATGTGTTCATGGACGTCGGAGCGTAAACGAGAAACTTTGGTCGAGCCAAGAACAACCGAACCAGGAACATAGAGTTATAATAATAATAATATAATATAATAAAAAAAAGAATTGGACAGACTTGGGCTCGGCCCAAAGTCAAAAGTCGGTCAAACGAAATATGGATATATTATTTTCAAGTTTGACGGCAGCAAGGGAGATAGGAGATAATATATCATTCATTCATTCATTCAAGCGCACGTTCAACAGAACAGAACAGAACATTGAAGCCAAGTGACCGGCCAGAGGCGGTGACGAGCAAAAGGGCACGGAAGGAGAAAAGGCCCCGGACACGTTAAAGATCAATATTCAAGGAGCCTTGGGTTAGGTTTAGTTTTTATTTATTTTTTCTATAGACATGATTAAAACTATATTTAATTATTTTGTGAAGATGTTTCTAAATATTATAGGCTAAAACCTTTATTGGTGACTTGGGATGATGAACTAGATTTTGGTTTTTAATTAAAGACCTATGTTTTCCGTTTTGGATGTGTTGGGTTACATGATTTAATTTTTATGTTTGATTTTGAATATTTGTGTGCTGGCGCTTTTTGGTTTGATTACTTGTTTGTTGGTTTTGATGTTCTAGGCATATAGGAATATCCCCTAGATCTAGAAATCATTCTAGTTTGATTAACTTTTGTTGTCGAGCTAGTTCTTGCAGTTAGGAATAGCGCAAGTTTAACATGTTTTTAAAATCAATTCGCTAAGGTGTGCAATCCCTTCCCGAAGGTTAGGAATATAATTCGGGATTGCTAGGTCGACTAACTAGGCATTGTTTGGTAGTTTGGTTATCGCTGGGGCGAGACCGGTTACTTATTCGTGTTTAGAGTTTTCCTAGGATTTCATTCGTATTAGTTAAGTCTGCTTCACAGTTTGGGAGTTTTCAATACAAGAGTGGTTGATTAAAGGATTACTGTGGGATTTGGTTTCGCTGGGGCGATCCACTTTCATTTTAGCATCTCAATACTTGTCCCGCCTTGAGTCTAGTAGCTATCCTTGACAGGAGGTTTATTAGGTGAGAACAGGGTCTCCAATCGGATTATATAGGTCAGCTTTTATAACCAGAGTCTAGGGATTCTACCCAGGTTACCAGTCTTCTCCTCATTAGAGTTCCAACCCAGTTCGTTAGCTTTCGTTTATTTTCAGTTTCTTAGTTAATTAGTAATTTAGTTTTAATTAGTTTTAATTTATTTATTTTAATTTCAGTTTTAACCCTCCAAGCAACCCATCAATTTAACAATAATAATATTTTATCAGGTAATTCATTAAAAGTGATCTCAAAAGTGCTAGATAAAGTCCTTAGGTTCGATACCTGGTCTTGCCTACTTGCTACTTGCGATCGGTACACTTGCCGATAGTGTGTGGTTTTAGAAGAGTCTAGGATTTTAACTTGATCAATTTATTTATATACTTATTTGCACACATCAAGTTTTTGGCGCCGTTGCCGGGGACTTTTTACTTGTACTTTTTGATTTTACTTGTTTTGTTTTGCTTGTTTACTGCTTGCTGGATTTACCTGCGATTATCTGTGCTACTTGTGCTTTTAGTCTTAGGTTATTTGCTATCCATTAGTAACTCCAGCGTGGTTTGCACTTTCAGTGTATGCCACATACTTGTTCACAGGGATCACTACAACTCACCAACTCTACACCACCCACCCCATTCCACTTCCTACCTTCGATATGGCTGATGCGAACATCAGGCGTACTGTGCACTCTCGTGCTACTGAGGGCTATACTGGGATTCGTTCTCCCATCACTCGTCCTACCATTGCTGATGCCAACAATTGGCAAATCCCATCCCATGTCTTGACCACTATCATTAATGTCACTCAATTCCATGGTCTTGATGAAGAGGATGTTCATGGACATCTGTCCCAATTTGTGCGTATCTGTGACACTTTCAATCTTCCCCACATCACTAAGGAAGACATTTATCTGCGTCTGTTCCCATTTACTTTGTCTGGTCATGCCGCCACTTGGTATGACACCCTGCCTAACAGTTCCATTGCTACTTGGGAGGACATGCTTGGAAAATTCCTAAGAAAATATCACCCAGCTTCCAAGGATTCCCGCATTAGGGAGCAGATTCACTCTTTCCGTATGGATCCTGATGAGCCATACTACATGGCTTGGGAGCGATTCCAGACCCTACTGAGCCGATGCCCTCAGCATGGCCTTTCTGACTGGGCCCTTGTGGAGAAATTCTACAATGGCCTCACTTTTGAGACTCGAGTTCATTTTAATACAGCTGCACAGGGTAATTTCATGGAAAAAATGGATATTGATGCAGCTAATGAGTTGTTTGAGAGTTTTGCCTATTCTGAGAGACCACCAAAGCATACTATTGGGAATTCCATTCCCATGACTAGTAACACCTATCCTACTACCCGAGGTGTTCATCAGATTGCACCTGATACTGGTTTGACTGCGGTGATTGAGAATTTAACTAGGCAAGTGAGAGATCTTCAGATGAAGTTGGATAGGTGTGAAATATGTAGAGGGGGTCATAACACATCTGAGTGTCCAGTTCAAAGTCGAGAACAGGTAGATTCTCTTAATTCCGGGTGGCTTGAACCACCCTATCAAAACTATAGCCCTGATTCAAACTCCAATTGGAGATATCAAAACTCCAACTGGCAAGGTGGTAGCTCTTTTAGATACCAACCTCGTCAGAATTTGTTCCAAGCTCCCAACTCTGGGGGGCCCACTAGTCGTACTGAGTCTGACCTTACTACCATTCTATAGATGCAGTCCCAGATGCTTAGTAACATTCAGTCAAAACTTGATGAGCAGGACACTTTCAGGAAAGGTCAGCAAGCTGCTTTCCAGAACCTAGAGGCCAAAGTAGAAGAATTAGCTAATCAGGTTAGTCAAGGACCTCAGGGAGCCCTTCCTAGTAACACTGTTCCTAATCCTAAATCAAGTACTTCTACATTTAGGCATGCTCAAGTTAAGGCAGTGACTACTAGGAGTGAGTGGAATGTAGTTGGTCCATCACCAGGAGAAGATGAAGAACCGGTTGAAGGGGAAATTGAGTTAGAGCCACCATCTGCTAAAGTGCAACCTAGGCTAGTCTCAAAGAATACAACACAACCGAGTGAGTCGAGTGAGAAGAAGAGAGAAGAGAGTCCAGTTCGTGTCTATAAGCCTAAACCACCATTCCGTGGTCGTCTAGTGCGTGCTGATGATTCTGAGTTGTATGCTAAGTTCGTGGAGATGCTGAAGAAACTCCACGTTAACCTCCCATTCATAGAGGCTCTTTCCAAAATGCCAAAATATGCCAAGTTTCTTAAAGATCTGGTGTGTTAGGACAAAGAGGATTGGTGAAACCACTTTTGGAAACCTTAGTCTAATTCACTTCTGTCATTTTGGCTAAGTATAGAAGTACTGAAAAGAAAACAAAGAACTGCTGAAGAGAAGATAAGAGAAGTGCTGAAGAAGAAACTTCATCAGAAGTTCTGAAGTCCAAACCAGAAAAGTTCACTTCAGAAGTACTGAAGACAAACTACTCATCAGTAGTTTGTCATTCATCAGCACTTAGCATCAGATATTTTCCACCGCCTTTTGCATCAGTAGTTTTATTGTTTATTATTACTTTTAGCTGTAATTGTTTGTTTCAATGTTGCAACTTGTGCAACTTGTTTCTGATATTTGTATACTTGCTTTATGGGCAAGTTACATGTATGTAAACGTCTATAAATAGGAGGCTTCAACCTTCTATTTTAGACATTGATTTTAATAGAAAAATCCTTCAAACACTTTCACTGTTCTATTCCATTTCTGTATTTATTGTGAATCTGTCTAAGTATCTAATTCTCATTTACTGCTTAGATTCATAATAAATACTTGTCATTTATTAGTTTCAATCATCAAGGGGGAGTAATAACTCTTCCTTAGTATAAAAAGTGTTGCTTTAACTTATACATTCCGCTGTGCTTATTATCTGATATACAAGGGCTTGCTAAACACTTAAGTGTCAAGATAGCAAGTTCTTACTTAGCAAAAAGAGCAAACTGATCCAACAATTGGTATCAGAGCATTGGTTTATCTGATCACATATCAATCTAACAAATTGAGAATCAGACACAAAGCTCTTATTGATATTCAATAAAAAGATCGAAAGTTCACTTTTTATCAACATCCATCACTTAAAAGAGTCATCTGACAAATCTATACTCTTTAAAATGGATCCACATAATACTGGTTCTGCCACTAAACCTGCCATGCTTGTTAGAAATGAATACAACATATGGCAAAAGAGAATGGCACATACCTTGTCACAGACCAACACAGGTTGTTGGAGATCTGTGATATATGGTCCTCACAAACCAGTAAATGTCAATCTTGAAACTAATGTCAAGGTCCCTAAGGACCCTAAAGAATATACAGATGATGATTTCCTAAAACTTGAGCTAGATGCAAAAGCATTCTCTATGTTGGCAATGGCTCTCCCAAATGAGATATACTCTGGCCTTTTACATTGTGAAAGTGCCAAAGAACTCTGGGATTGTCTTAAAGAACAGTTTGGAGGAACTGAAGAGGTGATTGCCAACACCAGAGAGATCTTAGCTCAACAATATGAAACATTTGCTCATATTAATGGGGAAACTTTAACTCAACAATTTGAAAGATTCTCCTCATTAATACCTGAGCTAAAGTTAAATGGTCAGACCTATACAACAGTGTCTATGCTACATAGATTTTTAAGGTCTTTACCAGACAAATGGGAAACATACTCCATTGTTTTAAGATCCTCACCAGATTTTAGCTCTCTCACTCTTACAAAACTCCATGGGAGATTACTTGCTTTTGAGAGAGAAATTGATCAAAAGAAGAAATTACAATCATCTGGTAAAACTGCTGATGACTACCTACCAGGTAGTACAGCACTTTTGGGACAAGACTCACCAACTTGTTCCTATGGATCTTATGACAATATTGACATAACAACTGGGATCTCATCAGAAAGATCTTTGCCAGGTTATGACAATAATGACCAAAGTCAAACTGCTGATAATCTATGTTTTATCATGGATGATTTGAAAAACTTTAGCAGTGATGACTTAGAAGAAATGGACATTTTACACCAACTGGCCATGCTAAGCATTAAAACTAACAAGTTTTATAAAAGGTCAGGAAGGAAATTTCCAGGATTGACCAGTAATACAAAAATTGGTTTTGACAAATCTAAACTGAGATGTCACAAGTGTCAGAAGTTGGGACACTTTGCTAGAGAGTGTAGAAGCTCTAGCTTTAACCAATCACAATCTGGAAATAACTATAACCCCAATTATAATAGGAATAATGGAACTCAAGGGAGTGCTCATTTTGTACAGGCATAAGCTCCTCAACAGCAATACATGCCACAAGTACAATATGTTCAAGTGCCTGCTCAACAGATGCAGAGCCAACAATCAATCCCTCCCTTTCCAGCTGCTCAACATCCTCCACAGCCTCAACAACCCTCTCAACAAAGTCTTTTTACCTCAGGGTATGTTGACTGGAGCAGTCTTCCTTTTGACACCACAGAGTGCAATCCTGATGCAGACAACAAAGTGTTTGACATCAACTGGGGAGAACCAGACAATGGCAGAAAGAACTTTGCCTTAATGGCATTTGAAGGCTGTACTTCAAAATCTGCAATGTCACAGGTATCAAAAGAATCTTTGACAAAACTTTGCTCAAATTCTTGCAAAGAAACTTTTGCTCTCATAAGAGAGACAAATGTGCACTTACAAGGTAAAGCCAATGATTTAGAAAGAAAATACACACAGATAAAATGTGATTTAGAAAGAAAACTGTGTGCTAAAACAAAAGAAGTTTCTAAATTAACTGACTCAGCTATTGAAACCCAAGCACAAATTAAAATCATGCTAAATGACCTGGGAGATGTCAGACAAGAGCTTGCTGACACCAGGATCACATGTGAAAAATGGGTGGAATCTTGTAAGGGGTATCAATTATTGCTAAACAAACAAAGTGCTTCAAATGTTAAGTTTGGCATAGGATACCATCATGTTGAAACATCAACAGATTTTTCTCCCAAAACTACTGAAGATGGGAGAAGAATTGTTTCAAATGAAACTTCTGAAGGGAAAGAGTGCACATCTTTCCATGAAAACTTTCTAAACAGAAATCCTGGCATTTTTAAAGAAAGTACTTCAGAAGTATTAACAAAATCTGACAACAAGCCATCAGTAGTTTCATCTACATCAGGAGTTGAGACCCTGAAAACTACTGATGAGCAAAATCTCTTCACAAATGTCAGAAATTTGCCTTTAGATCAAAAACAAAAGGCAAAAGAGTGTGAAATTTGTGGTCTGTTCAACCACAAAACTGAATTTTGTAGATACAGAAAAGGAATTCAGTTCAATCAAAAGATTAAACAACAGGTTGTGGGAAATCAAATCAGAAATGATTATGAAAGAATCTTTAAACCCAAGAAACAACAACCTGAAAACACCTTTTCTCAGAAAAAGATAAAATCTCAACCAAAATCTTTTTCTCAAAATTCTTTGTCAGTAGTTAGACCTGGATCATCAGCAGTTTCACAAACTGTTGAGATACAAAATCTAATGAACATGGTACAACTACTGATGACCAAGGTTGATGGTGGTCCTGAAAAGGATACCACCATGGTTCTTAATGAAAAATTCATTGCAAAAAAGACATGGATTTCTCAACCTGGTCAAGAACAAACTGTAACTGTTCTCAAGAGCAAACCCAAAGCCAAACAGGCTTGGGTTCCTAAACCTAACTAATTTGCTTTTATGTGCAGAGAGTTTCCAGGGGCTTAAACAGCATATGGTATGTTGATAGTGGAGGCTCTATGCACATGACTGGATGCGAATACCTGATAAACAACTTTATCAGCCAAAGAGAAGGATCTGTATCCTTTGGGAACAATGCTAAGGGATATGTGATAGGACATGGCAATGTCTCCTCTGGCAAAATACAGTTTGACAAGGTCAATCTGGTGGAAAACCTTGAATACAACTTGCTGAGTGTGTCACAAATGTGTGATAAAGGATATTCTTCCTTTTTCACAAAGACAGCATGCAAGATCATCTCACCAGAAGGCCAGAAGTTGATAGAGAAGATTATTGAAGATCATACTTTGCTGATTGCCAAAAGATGTGGCAATGTCTATGCAGTGGACATTGAGAAAGACAAAGTATTGAACAACACTGCCTGTTTCTTCTCAAGGGCATCAACTTCAGAAACAGATCTCTGGCACAGGAGACTTGGCCATGTGAACTTTAAAACCATAAACAAAGTCACAAAAATGGGCTTGGTCAGAGGTCTACCTTTGAAAGTATACCAGTGTCAAGAACACTGTGTGTCCTGTTTTGTTGATGCATTTTGCGACTAAGGATTGGATATACTTGATTAACACATGTTAGTAGATAGCCAAAGGTGATTCAAGATGGGCGAAGGTAGATTATCTGGGCGAAGGTGAATCAGAACTGGGCGAAGGTAGAACTGAAGTGGACGAAGGAAGACAGGATTTGAACAGAAGACACATTCGACCACTCTTAGTGGGCGAATGTGGAATTTGCTCACATTCGACCTGTTGAAAGGGGCGAATGTGCAGAGGCTATATATAGTTTTTGAGTTTTTGATTATGTAAGAGAGTTATCATTTGTGTCCAGGTTCAGTTCAGGTTTAGGAGTGTTTTTGAGAAAGTGTCTTTGTGATTCTAGATTAACATAAACAGTGTAAATGCTTATTGATTGAAAGTTAATCTATGAAAATGATATTGAAAATGATCTTGATTGTGTCGTGATTAGCATCTTATCAATTTGTTCAGATCTAGGGTTTCCGCACCTAGATTTGTGACTTGTATGATCATAAAATCCTGTTTTAGATAAAATCCAACGCTCACAAAGTGGTATCAGAGCCTAGAGGATCATACAACAACAAGTTTGATAAGATCAGAGTTGATTTGGACATGTTTTAGACAAATTATCATCTGTTTTTACAAAAACTCTTATAAAACATAGTTTTTGATCGATTTTAAGGTGATTTTGTGGTCAAATTCAAGTTTTCCAAGACTTAAAGTTGTTCCAAATCAAATCCGAAACATAACCTGATTGAGATCATTGAAATCCATGAACTTTTGAAAATCTCAGATCAAAATAACCGTTTTTGAAACAATAACCGTTTTTCAAAAATGAGATCTGCTGTTTTTGGGCGAACCTGGAACCTGGACTGAGTGTTGTGGGCGAACGTGCATAAAAGTGGGCGAACCTGAAGAAAAAGTGGTCGAACCTGAAAATTTGTCTAGAAATTTTTCACATTCGGGTATACAGTTCCACATTCGACCGTTTTGCTTAGGACGAAAGTGGAAAGTGTGTTGATTTGTTTTACTTTCTGGTCATTCTCACCTTCGATTATCACTGTTTGGACGAAAGTGAGATAAACGGGACGAGAGTGTGACAGAATTGGACGAACCTAGAAAATTTTGGACGAACGTATTATTTTTGGGCGAACCTAAAATTTTTTGCTGAAAAATTTTTCTAAGTGTTGTGATTTTCAGATTTTGATCATGTGGCGTTTTCAAACTACTTCGGGATCAGCACCAACACAACCACAACAGCAGACAATGGACCCATGGACTATGGCAGCTCAAAAGACGAACACGCAATCCTCACAACCACATAACTACATGACAACAACGAGCACGATGCCTCAGAATGTAGCACATCCGGCATTACAATCAGATTACTGGGGAGTAGCTGCAGCGGCGGTAAATACTCAAACCACTAACGCTATCTCTACCTTGATTAAGGATTTGTCTACAGGTAGTGGAACTCGGCCACCTAAGCTCATGGATATGCAAGAGTACAACCAGTGGCACACCATGTTCAAGATCCATCTGGAGGGCATGGGAGTTGAAGGAGCTGAGGCGTGGAGCATGATCGTCAAAGGATATACAGCACCGATTCTGGAGAATACCGGTGAGTTGATTCCTCTGGAGAGCTTGACTGAGGATGAAAAGAAGAAGTACGTGGTGGAGAAGAAGGCGTTCTCTCAACTGACACAGGTGATCACAAGTGACCTGTTGCATCAGTTTGGGACATGTACTACGTCAAAGCAGCTTTGGGATAAGCTGAAGAGAAAGCATGATGGAAATGAAAAGACCAGGAGTCTTAGAATGGAGGAATTGGTTAAAGAGTTTGATAATTTTTCTTTCATTAATAATGAAACTTTGAAAGAACTAACTCCGAGATATATGCATTTATTGTCTGAATTGTCTAGCTATGGTGTACAGATTCCCATGACTAAGCAGGTGGATAAGTTTGCAGATGCTTTGCCACCACAATGGGATCAACATGTGGAGGTACTTAGAGAGAAGGATGCTTATCAATTCTGGACCATTTCAGAGTTTATTGAGAAGCTGGAGAACAAAGAGCTGGAGGATAGGAGGAAAGCTAGGAGGTCACAGATTCCTCAGAATCCAAGTCTGTATTTTGGAGGTACTTCAGTTTCAGCTGGAAACTCGAGCTCTGGAAGTGTAGCACCACATGTTGCATGTATTTCCAATGTCATGGATTCATCAAAACCAACCACCAACTACACACCACCACAATACAATTCCTACACACAACCATCATACACACCACCACAATATACTTCATACATTTCACCAATCTCTCCAATGCAACAAGCTAGTTTTTACACCGCTAACCAAACACAACAACCATCAAACCAAGTTACTCAACATAAACAACCGGTGGTTTTGGATACATCCAACTTAGGAAACGTGACTGTGGAGGTTGCTCAGCAACACATTGCATTAGTCTCTGCTATGGTTTCATCCTACAATGGCTTGGTTGCTAGTCAGATTGGGAACAACAACTTGACCAACGAAGACTACGCACAGATCGATAAAGAAGAGATGGAACTCATAGACATTCAATGGGCTTTTGCGAGTATAATGAGGAGAGCAACAGAGTTCATAGAGAAAACTGGAAGGACTGACTTGGCAACTTCTCCCAACACAACTTATGGTTTCAATAAGGAGAAGGTTACGTGTTTCAATTGTGGAGAAAAAGGACACTTCAAACGGGAATGCACCCAGCCACCTAAACAAGGTAACCGAAACCCTTTCAATGCAAACTACCAGAACCGTCAACAAAACCAAGTTTCGTACCAAACCAACAACAACTACCAAAACCGAAACTTTAACAATCAAAACAGACAACCAAACACTCAAAACCAGATTCAAAACCAATCTCCTAATCACCCAAACCGAACAGTTGTACCGATCACTACACCTACTGAGACTCAACAGAATGTGGGTCAAAATCAAGCTTTGGTAACTCAGCAGGATGAGAGGTTTGACTGGTCGGGTATGCAAATAGGAGTTGAAGAAGTAACTACTGGTGGGAATGTAGCTTGTGTTGCTTATCAGGTTGAATTGGAAGAGTCGGTGGTAGTTGATGAGAAGAAAGAAACTGAGGAGAGTGAGAGTGATGATTCTGAGACAGAGATGGAAGTGGAGAGTGAACCTGTTGAGGTTAAGGCTGAGGAGAAGAGTTCTGGGATGGTGATTGATTCAGTTTCTGACGTTCCCGAGGAGTGTAAATCAGTCTATTCAGACTCTGAGAGCGAATCAGACACAGAGGGAAGTGTTGATTCTTTGGATGATGATATTGACCAGTTGCTGGCAGAAGCTGATTTCTTGATGACGAGGAAGTCGTGCATAGCTGATGATGCTTTCACCAAGATCGACTACTCAAAGTTTTTCACTGGAAAGGAAGCTCATTTTGCTTTGATGGCCATGACCGAACCGCCAAAACCTGTAAGTTCTGAATCTAGCACTGATGTCATGAGTGATAAATACTGTGGGACTTGTGATAGGTTGACAGAGGAGAATAAACAACTCCGAATTTCACGTGATAGTGCTATTCAAAACTGTCAATCTACTCGCAAAGAGTTAAATGCTTTTAACAAAGTATTAGATGGCTATAAAAAGGACATTTCTGACTTGAAAAACACTTTGTCATTGAAACAATTGGCCATAAATAACTACATCAATGAAATTGAAAACACCAAGTTAGAAATGGCTGCCATTAAATGCTTTGCTGAAAAGGTTAACAAGAAGTTAGAAAGCTATAAGAATGTTGCTTATGTCGTTGATCATATCATTGATGATAACACCACCAACTACAAGTCTGTACCATCTCCGGTTCTTTTTGAGAACCATAACTATCATCAAGTTATACCGGAGAGTTCGGTGAAATCAGACTCATCATCAGATATGGAATCTAATACTTCGAGTATTGGTGAACCATATCCTGAAGATGTGAGACCGATTTTGGGCTTGAACAATGAGGGTGTTTATGCTGAGAGTGATAGTTCAGACTCAGATAATGATGATACTGGTAGTGATAAATCTGATAATGAATGTGAAATTCCAAAAGAAAATCACATCATTACTACCGAACCAGTGTCACCATCTGATCATATTCATCCAATGGCTAAGGCTATTCATGATAAAAAGTCTGAAAAGATTGATGTTAAGAAAAAGAATGTTGTTAAGAATGTGATTGAAAAGAATGAGCTGAATGAAACCAGTGACAAACCTGTAAAGGTGTTTTATCGGATGGAAGGATCCGATAAAATCATTGCTGATGAGGAATTTCCGATTAAAAACGTTAACTATTCTAAACTTGATAAAATCTGGCAAGAAAGCACAATTTGGTTTCCAAAACATGAGAGAACCAATGAAATTCCACCAGAAATTTTAAAGAAACTGTTTTCAGAAGTTCCTCAAGAGCCAAAAATTCATGTCACTGAGTTCATTCGACCTGATGATAAAGCAAATGGTTTTCATGAACCTTCTTACTCGAAAGGACCACTTCCTGAGAGTTTAAGAAATCAACAATATAATGATCAATTTCCTGTAAGATCATTTGCTTCACCAAATGCTCATTATGTGTTTGAGGAATATAGAAAGTGCTTTAAATGTGGAGAACGCGGGCATTTACTTGCTCAGTGTCCATATGTAAGGCACAAGAGACATGAAGTTGAGGTTAAGAATTCCATGAAAAAGCCGATTGATCATTATATCCCACCGCATAGACGGACTGTTCCTCAACAACAACATTTTCATAATCAAAACAATTTTCAAATGAGGAACAACCGTCCATTTCATTATGATCGAAGGAATCGGATTGCAATGGAACAATCTTGGAGAAAACCAGTGGTGAACACAACAGCTGATAGACAAAAGGTTCCACAAAAACCAATTGTCAAGTCAAATGTTGGACCTAAGTCTGTTCATTCGGATAAGGTTGCTAAGAAAGTTACTTTTAGTAACAATGTTCAGAAACCTATTGAGAAACCAAAATCTCAAATCCGTATTCTCAAAAGGTCTGAACAATCTTGGACACCTAATGGTTCTCCAGGAGCCTCTACGTCAAAGGTGAGTGAGAAAAGTGAAACTGTTTTGAAAAATCAGAAAACGATTGATTCAAAACAGAAAGTTGTTGAGAAAGTCAATGAGAATGATTCTTTGAAAGCCAAAGTTCAAAGGCCCAAGACTCAGGCTTGGGTCCCCCGAAAGAACTAATTGTCTACTTTTTGTGTGCAGGGAGCTTCAGTTGGCCCTATTAGCAGTCTCTGGATTGTTGATAGTGGAGCTTCAGGCCACATGACGGGGGATTTGGCGTTGCTGTTCGATGTGAAGAATATTAATGGAGGATATGTTGCGTTCGCGGGCAATAAAGGAGGTTATATCACGATGGAAGGAAGCGTGAGTAACGGGATTGTGACTTTCGAGCGGATATCTTATGTCAAACAGATAGACTATAATCTGTTGAGCGTCAGTCAAATATGCGATAAACAATTTTCTGTGCATTTTGATGACAAATCCTGCTACATCCTCAAACCGGGCTTCAAGATTCCAAAGGAGTGGGTTATGTTGATGGCACCTCGAGTCAACAATCTTTACATTCTTGATATGTCCAAGGCGATGACACCACAGGGACAGATAACATGCTTTTTATCCAAGGCGACCGAAAAAGAATCGATAATGTGGCACCGCAGAATGGGGCACATTCATTTGAGGAAAATGAATCAGTTAGTGAGAAATGGACTTGTCGATGGAGTTAACGTGAAACATTTCCATCTGAACGACAAGTGTGTGAGCTGCATGAAAGGAAAACAACACAGACAATCCCATAAATTGAAGAAGGTTAACTCTGTTGAGATGCCGCTTGAGCGATTGCACATGGACCTTTTTGGACCAGTCAAGCGCAAAAGTCATCTTGGAGAGCTTTATTGTTTAGTCGTCACTGATGACTATTCACGATTCTCATGGGTGATGTGTTTGAAGAACAAAAGCGACACCTTTACCAATTTACAAGTTCTGTTCACTCGGCTGGAAAATATCTACAACTTGAAGATCAAAAGAATCAGGAGTGACAACGGGACGGAGTTTAAAAATGCAAAGATGGATGAACTTTGTGAAAGCAAAGGGATACATCATGAATATTCAGCTCCGTATACCCCGCAACAGAACGGTGTTGCTGAAAGAAAGAATAGGACTCTGATTGAGGCTGCAAGAACAATGCTCGCTGACTCAAATCTTCCAGTAATGTTCTGGAATGAGGCGATTTATGCAGCAAACTATACATTAAATCGGGTTTTGACAGTGAAGAAGTTTGGAAAAACATCTTATGAGCTGTTACACCGACGAAAGCCCAATTTAGAGTATCTAGAACCATTTGGGGCGCCATGTACGATGTTGAATCCAAGCGAGAAGTTTAGTCCTAAAGCTGAGGAGGGATATTTTGTTGGATATGCAACCCCGCTCAAACGGGTATTCAACAAGCGAACTCGTCAAGTGGAGGATTGGGCTAACGTGGAAGTTCAACGTTACACTCAAAATTTGCAAGGCACGGGCCCTGATTGGATGTTTGATTACAAAGATTTTTTTGAGTCATTCAACCTAGATAGCCTGGTTGAAGAAGCTGTGATCAGATTACTTTACGAATGTGAAAACGCGGCAACTTCACCGTTGATGCGTCCAATTACCGTAAACCCCCCACCAGCTTCTAGTGATACCAGTGCTCCTACTCAAGAAGAAGAATTGTTTCAAGAAGCTTCAACTTCATTAGACACTTCAGAATCTGAAGATGAACAATTTGAAGAAGCTGTTCTTGAAAATGCAGAGGACTTAGAAGAGCAAACTGTGAACCCAACTCCAAATACAGATGTTGCTTCATCATCTAACACGGGTCATGATCAGGATGCTGTAGAGAACTTGACTGCTCAGACGGGAGTGATTGTACCTGTTAATCCGGAATCTCGGATTCATCGTATTCACCCGCTGGAGCAAGTAATTGGTAATCCTGGTAGTGGAGTGATGACCAGAGGGCAGCTTAAAAGCGTTAATACGCCAGAGAGTTTTGGTGCTTTAGCATTGTATGCCAAAATTCAGAAATCTGGTGACCAAAATGATTGGTCGTTTGCATGTTATGTGTCCCAGGTAGAGCCAAGGACATACAAAGATGCTTTGCAAGAAGATGCCTGGGTTGAAGCAATGCAGGAAGAGTTATTGCAATTCCAGAAATTGGGAGTCTGGACGCTCACAGATTTGCCGCCGGGACGAAAGAAAATTGGCACTAAGTGGGTGTTTAAGTGCAAGAAGGATGACCGTGGGGTTATTGTAAGGAACAAAGCCAGATTGGTTGTGCAGGGTTTCCATCAGATTGAAGGAATTGATTACAACGAAATATATGCACCAGTAGCACGAATGGAAGCTATTCGGATGTTCCTTGCGTTTGCTTCGTATAAGAAATTCAAAGTCTATCAAATGGACGTCAAGAGCGCATTTCTGTATGGTAAAGTCAAGGAAGAGGTTTATGTCGGGCAACCACCGGGCTTTGAGGACCCAATCCACCGGGACAAGGTCTACGTGCTGAACAAAGCTTTATATGGTTTGCACCAGGCTCCAAGACAGTGGTACGAGGAGCTAAGTACATACCTCATCTCCAAAGGATTCAAGCGCGGCCTCGTCGATTGTACCCTCTTTACGAAGAAGACGGGAGATGACTTGCTTCTCGTACAGATTTACGTTGATGATATCATATTTGGTTCAACTAACGAACTCTTGTGCAGGGAATTTGAAACTGTTATGCAGGAGAAGTTCGAAATGAGCGCTATGGGAGAAATGCAGTTTTTCCTCGGCTTACAGGTGGATCAAAGACCCGACGGGATCTTCATTCACCAGACGAAATATGTTGCCGACATCTTGAGCCGATTCCAGATGGAGGACTCTAAGCCGATGGATACCCCAATACAACCCAATCACGGGATTGGAGTAGACGCTAAGGGGGAGCTGACAGACCCATTTACATACAGAGCAATCATCGGATCTCTGATGTATTTGACAGCGTCTCGACCAGATATTATGTATGCAACGTGTCTCTGTGCGCGTTACCAATCGAAGCCGAAACAAAGTCATCTGACGGCGGTCAAGCGTATCCTTCGATATCTGAAGGGTTGTCCATCAAAAGGACTTTGGTACCCTAATGATGATGATTTTGATTTTATTGCTTTTAGTGATGCAGATTGGGGCGGCTGTGACAAAGACAGCAAATCAACAACAGCCGGTTGCCAGTTTTTAGGGAGCAGGTTAATTACCTGGCAATGCAAGAAACAGACTTCCGTCGCTCTATCTACATGTGAAGCCGAGTACATTTCAGCCTCGAGTTGCTGTTCGCAAGTGCTCTGGATCCAACAACAGATGGTCGATTACGGTTTGCAGTTTCTTAAAACCCCTATACACTGTGACAACGAAGCCGCAATTGCTTTAACTAAAAATACTGAAAATCATTCTAAAGCTAAACATATCCGGATTAAATATCATTTTATCCGTGATTGTTATGCTAAGGAGTTGATTGACATGGTCAAAATCCATACTGACTACCAACGTGCAGATTTGTTTACTAAAGCTTTTGACA
Source organism: Ambrosia trifida (assembly GCA_028751855.1). Lineage (NCBI taxonomy): Eukaryota > Viridiplantae > Streptophyta > Magnoliopsida > Asterales > Asteraceae > Ambrosia > Ambrosia trifida. The sequence continues at coordinate 79,932,430 of CM054131.1, read as the reverse complement.
GATCCCGCTTTGAATATCTTTTGAAAGTAAACAATATAAAGGAAAAACAGGACTAATCGGCTTCTCGGTTTATCATTTTTTTTTTTCGTTTTTAGTTTTAGTTTTAAATTTTTGCTAATTGGGAATTTCTCTTTCCTAATTGGGAATTTCTCTTTACTATCATAATCCTCAAAGAAGTTGATGCTTTCGAGGGGGTTGTTTAATCATCAAAGAAGTTGATGCTTTCAAGTGGATTGTTTCTTTCAAATTTTGTTTTGTTTTGTTTTTCAGAAAAATTAAAAACCCAAAAATATGTTCTTTATTTTAGGGGGAGTCATTTTATCAGAAAAACCAAAAACATTGAAAAATTTTCAAAATACCTAAAAATTAGAAAAACCCAAAATGATTTCCTGGATAAAAAGAGGAAATGATAGTACATCAGTGGGGATCTGACACAGGCTAAAGAATTGTATAGTTTTAATGAGACGTATGTTGCTTACGTGTGATATGCTGATAGGCTTCGTAGACTTTTTATTGCGTGCATTAGTGATACAAACATAACAAACTACGCGTTTGTGGATGAACATCTCATGGGCATATGGTCTTAGTACCGTAATTTCGTCTGATAGGGTGTTTGTACAAAACTCGGAGGTTTAGGGTCGTTATGTTATTAGTTGTCTGGGGATAGCCTATCTGATCTTCTGCTGTAAGTCATTACGGACCTAGATCAGACAGGATGTCTTTATAAAAGAGCTTTATGCCAAAACCTAAAGTTACCGAATTGAGGAACTTTCCATGTTATATGATGATCAAAGATTATCTATAATATCGTATTGATCGTTGATGCAAATCATGATTAATATCAGTCCTCAACCTGGTATGGTGCATATGTTACTTTGCTGCATTAATTTGCTGACCTGTATACCTCTATGCATTATATCTTGAACAATTACAGACGACGAAAGCATAATCACGCTTTACAATGAGTCTTTGTGCAGATTACTTCTTGATACGGGAGTATGTCGTGTGTGTGGGAACCACAATGTGTTAGTCTAATACATCTAATTCGTATCATTTTAAAGCATTGCGTAATTGTCTGCATGTGAGCTTATGTGGACAACAATATCAGCAATTGCCGTGTCACATATTGTTTCTAATGATAATATTGAACCAGATCAACGCTGTGTTCAGATTTCTCAGAAAACTGATATGATCCTCTTACCGGAAATCACAAAATGTTTACTGCTTTCATTTACTTTGATGCATTTTACTTTTATTGTCAAAAAGTTACAAAATCCAAAAAGATTTTAGGTGTGTTTTGATATAAATTTCAGAAAATCCAAAAGATTTGCATTTCTGCTTTATTTTTGATATCCGGGGATGCTTGATGGTCGATTTCTGAGATTTGATAACACCATCTGGACTTTGTGACATTCAAAAATGTGAAAATTTGAGTTTTGGAAGCTTAACGGATTGAAAAATGTTGAACGGGATTCGAATTCGTGATTTGGCGAAATTTTCAGATTTTTCCATTTCACATTCGCCCCTTAATTGGGTCGAATGTGGAAAAATCATCTCATTCGGCCGTTTTTATTTTGGGCGAAGGTGGATTTTTCACTTCCGGGTGTGATTTCCACTTCCGGGTACCAGGTTTCACCTTCGGGTCTTCAAAAAGGGGCGAAGGTGACCTACTTCTACATTCGTGTCTTTAATTAGGGGCGAATGTGGATTTTACCCACATTCGTCCACTTGAACCGGTCGAACGTGGATCCCTTTATATATGCCAGTCACCTTCGAACTCTTCATTCTGATATTTTTCAAATTTTCTGTCATAACAAGACCTTGTTGATTGTGTTTTCTACGACTCACTGATTTGTTCCCTTGTTATTGCTGATCATTTTAAGCATAATCTTGCAGGTAATGGACTTCGTAACAGTTCTGAATCATCGATTCAAGCACGACCTAGGGTTTCATAACTGGGGATTTTTGATGTTTATTGATGAATGATTTTGATTGCCGATCAATTTACATAGGTTTTAGGGGGAGATGATGGAAGGAATTAGGATATAAACGTATTTAGATGATAATTTTGATAGATTGAACACAAAGAACCCTAATTCCATTTGAAAACCGATGTAAATTGATGTTTTGATAAAATTGGTTATAAACAAGTGTGAGTTGGACATGTTAGTATACATTAGAATCAAAAATACATGTTAAAATCAACAATGGCAATTTTTTAAATTTTTGGGGGAAAAACTTTCCACCTTCGGTTGGTTAAACCGGGCGAAAGTGGAACGGGTGGACGAAGGTGGAACAAATGTGGACGAATGTGACTTTTATTAAGAATTTTTTTCATTTTCGACCATAATTATCTACCTTCGACCACAAAATCTCACATTCGGCCAATCCAAAAGGGGCGAATGTGCAGATCAGTTTTTGACCAAAATTTTTATATTTTTGTCGATTTTGTGTTTTGACGCGTTTTATTGATTTTTATGTGCAGATGGCTGAACAACCAGAGAATATTGAAGCTCCAGCAGTGAATGTTGAGACTCCAGCAGAGATAACTGTTCAAGATCCAGTCCCCGTAGCTGAAACATCTACACCGAGCAGTTGGCCTTTCGAAAGATCGCACAACTGTTGCGCGTATCTAGGAGACGTGGAGAAGAACACGGAGTTTACTGGCATTATTGAGTTTCTGAAGAGGAGCAGGATTGTACATGCTCTAGCCACACCAACCATCATCTACAAAGACATAATAGAAGATTTTTACCAGAACGCTAAGTATGACTACTGGGATAATCAAACTATCATCAAGAGCAAGATTCAGGAGATAGATATGTTCTTGACTGAAGCCGACATCCGGGAAGCTTTACAGATTAAGTTCGAAGATAGAGAAGATCCCAGGGAATTGTCTTGGACAGAACAGAAGGCGTGCTTCTTAAGGATGAAATACAAAGGTCCTATCACTGACGGATCGATGTATAAAGGGAAGCTGGGAGTGCAGTACAAGTACTTTGCACATGTTCTGATCCATGTCTTTGGATGTGTTAGTGGTGGCTATGACGTGATGAGGAAGAGTTTGAGTTCATTAATGGTTGCGTTGACACTCAACAAACCATTTAATGTGTCTGGGATGATACTTGACCACATGTTGGAGATGCTGAAGGGTATAAAGTTTAAGAAGTTCATGTTGTATCCAAGGTTTCTAATGATGATCTTTGATTACAAGTATCCAATGCTGAAGAAGGATCCGACAATGATTCTAGGGCAAGATCACATGAATATTAGAACCTTGATGAGGATGAAAGGATACAAAGGTGTAGCTGATAATGAGAAACCACCTAACCGGAGATTGTTTGGCGCTTTGGCTCGTCCGGATTACACTGATCCAGGCAAGAACAAAGCTAGACATGATGATAGTGACTCAGACAACGACGATCCCTTAGTGTATGCTGATTCAAGCACTAAGCGGAAGCGTCAAGTAGTCAATCCTGGAGCCAAAGGGAAGGGCAAAGGAAAGGCTATTGATCAGGGAAGCACAAAGCAACAGGCTGCTAGAAAGAAATCGACTGCAAAGAAAGGTTCGGGTTTGGTGGATGAAGAGTCTGTGGATTCGGAAGAAACTGAGGTTGATGAACAGTGGGATTCTGATGACGAGAACGTAAGGACCACCAAACGTAAGGCCACTATGGTTGGTGAGTCTGAATTATTGAATCAGTCGATTGAAGAGTCTGAGAGAAGAAGGAAATCAGTTGAAGATGAAGGTTTGGGAGTTGATTTAGCTGAGTTGAGTGTTGGAGACACAGTTGTTGTTAATTTGCCAAAGAAGACAAAGAAACAAAAGACTATGGCAAAGAAGTCTAGTGTGAAAGAACTGAGAGAGAAAGAATTAGCTCAGTTGTTGAAGGGTAAGAGATTACCTGATGCTGGAACACCTTCCAAGTTATCTTCACCAGTTGCTAAGAAGCAGAAGAAAGGAAAGGAGGCAGAGACTTTACCAATCGATCAGTTTAATATCGATATGGATAAAGTGCTCGATATGTTTAGGAAGCCTCAAAAGGAGAAAGCTGTTGAAGTTGAGCCCTCCAGATCAAAATCAAAGAAAATGACTGTTGATGATGATGTTATGAAACAAGTCAATAAGAAGATGGAGGATATGATGAAAATGCTGATTGCTCAACAAGCTGAAATCACTAAATTCAAGCAGAATGAGGAGAAGATGCTCCAAATTGTAGTTGCTTCGAAATCGAATCAGGATGATATTAATGAAAAGATTCAGATGTTAGAAGCTAAGAATGAGAAGCTTGAGAGGAGATGTGATAGAAACAAGAACAAGATCAAACTGATCAAGGCTGACAACAAAGAATTGAAGAAGGAAAACAAACGCTTGTGTGGTTTGATTGAAGAGTTGTATAGCAGAGCACCCCAGTTGAAAGAGGGTGAAGAAGATGAAGAAGAAGATGAACAGAAGGTTGATTATGAGTATTCTGAATCAGAGAAAGAAGATGATGATGATGAGGATGATGATGGATCGGATAAAAGTGATGATGACAACAATGATGATGATGATGACAATGATGATGATGATGATGGTGCTGAGGGTACAGGGAAGAAGAAAGGTGATGAGTTTAGCAGTGGAAGTGATCATGAAGGAGGTGATGATACTTCCAAGTTTAGTTATGAGAAGAGAACACCGCAGAAGAAGAAAGATACTGGAGAATCGAGTTCCAAGAAGAAAGGAGGAAATGTAGATTCGGATGAAAGTATCTTCTGGAACGAAAAGGTGAGATCTCTTTCTGATGATGCTACACTGATATACAAGAACATGTTGGAGAAGAGGGAGTGGACCATTGAGTTCACTGGATGCTTCGCTGAAATATTCCAGACTGATGATCTGAGATATGAGCTGGAATATGAAGATCCAGATCTTGAAGAAGGGGAACTACCTGCATCTGTGGCGAAAGAAATACTAGATGGTCTCGCACAGAGGGTGGGTAAGACGTTTGAGGAGTTCATGATGGATGAATCGATTCCTGATATTCCTGAAAAGGATATGGGAAGTCATTCAGATGACGTGCAGACTCCAGAAAACAATGAAGTTGAGATTGAAGATATTACTCATGAGGAGTTTCCCCAGTATTTCAGAAAAGAAGATGAGAATGAAGTATTTCCTGACTTCACAGAGATACCAAACAAGTCAGCGAAACAAAAAGCGAAGAGAAGAAGTGAAGAGTTTGTTGAGAAGGTGTTTGGTGATGAAAAGAAAGATTCTTCTAACCAGTCTGATGAGTTGAAGAATTATATGAAGAAGTTGAAGGAGATGGATGAGAACCGACCTAAACCTGAAGCTCAAGGTAACTTTTATCGATTTCATAATGCCAAGTTCAAAGGCAGAGCTCTCGGGTGGACTTATCTTGGCAGATTGAAGTGTATTGCAGCAAAATGGGAAACCGGAATTCTGTATTTCAACAGATTCTGTGATTTGCTTACTCTACCGTATTGGGCGGTGAGAGATTTATGCAGATTCCCAATGTCAGGTGCCGAGGTAAATGGATCGCATGTCGGTTGGTGCGCAGACAAATTGGTTTGGGAGAGTCGTACACGATGGAAGAGATTTCAGCCTCAATATCCACGAAGAAAAGTTCATAGGGATATTGATCCTCAAACCAACATGAAGCGTGTGACTTTAATCTACAAAGCACCAAATGTGATGAGAAAGATACCATTGATGCCAATGCCACAGCATTTCAGTGCTGATTTCATATTCTGGTATTACGATTGGAGGAAGGCAGAAGCAGTGATTGTGTTAAGGGATGGAAAGGACAAATACAAGCATGTTCATGTATTTGATCCTATGTGGCTGATAAACTGCACTTTTGAAGACATCATCATGTTGTTCTTTAATCCGATCTATTATGAACCAAATGATTTTGCTCAGGCAAGGAAGTACACTCAAGTTGTGGGAGTTTGTTTTGCATATGACATAAATGCAGGAAGCAACTTGGAGGGTAAACTTGGCAAGACTGTGAAGATCGCCAATGTGTCAAAGCCTGTGAAGAAAACATTCGAGCCGCCAATGACTGATGAGCAGAAGAAGCAGCTCAGAATCAAGCTGATGAACAGGACGATGGACTATCAAAGAAAACTATCCAATCAATAGTCGAGGGGGAGTTTGTTGATGCATTTTGCGACTAAGGATTGGATATACTTGATTAACACATGTTAGTAGATAGCCAAAGGTGATTCAAGATGGGCGAAGGTAGATTATCTGGGCGAAGGTGAATCAGAACTGGGCGAAGGTAGAACTGAAGTGGACGAAGGAAGACAGGATTTGAACAGAAGACACATTCGACCACTCTTAGTGGGCGAATGTGGAATTTGCTCACATTCGACCTGTTGAAAGGGGCGAATGTGCAGAGGCTATATATAGTTTTTGAGTTTTTGATTATGTAAGAGAGTTATCATTTGTGTCCAGGTTCAGTTCAGGTTTAGGAGTGTTTTTGAGAAAGTGTCTTTGTGATTCTAGATTAACATAAACAGTGTAAATGCTTATTGATTGAAAGTTAATCTATGAAAATGATATTGAAAATGATCTTGATTGTGTCGTGATTAGCATCTTATCAATTTGTTCAGATCTAGGGTTTCCGCACCTAGATTTGTGACTTGTATGATCATAAAATCCTGTTTTAGATAAAATCCAACGCTCACATGTTTAAAGGGAAAACAACATAAGTCCTCCTATAAGTCTATTGAAGAATCAAAAACAACTGCATGTCTTCAACTACTCCATATGGACTTATTTGGACCTGTCAAGATTATGAGCCTTGGTAAGAAGAAATACTGCTTAGTCATCATTGATGATTACTCAAGATTCACATGGGTATTCTTCTTATTCTCCAAGGATGAGGCTGCTGAAATCATCAAGTTCTTCATTCTACAAGTAGAGAAACAATATTCTCTATCTGTCAAAACCATTAGAAGTGATAATGGGACAGAGTTCAGGAACAAAACTCTGGATGAATTCTGTTTGTCTAAAGGGATTATTAGACAATACAGTGTTCCCATAACTCCTGAACAAAATGGTGTAGTAGAAAGGAAGAACAGAACATTGATAGAAGGAGCAAGAACAATGTTAGCTGATTCTGGACTGCCCTTGTACTTTTGGGCAGAAGCAGTTAACACATCATGTTATGTTCAGAATAGAGTTCCTGTGGTCAAGAGACATTCCAAGACTGCCTATGAAGTTCTTCATGGCATGAAGCCCCTTATCTCCTTTTTCAGGGCTTTTGGGTGTCAATGTTTCATCTTGAACATAAAGGAATCTATTTCAAAGTTTGCTGCCAAAGTTGACTCAGGTTACTTTCTTGGTTACTCTTCAACTAGAAAAGCCTACAAGGTTTTTAATTCTCACACCAGGATAGTAGAAGAAACATTGAATGTCAAGTTCAATGAGTCAAAACACACTCTTATTCCAGCACATCCTGCTGAACTCTTTGACCTTGACAACTTCCACTTTGGACCTGAAAAGACTGTTACTCCTTCCAAACCTACTTATTATGGTGATCAAAGGTTTGAAGATGAGGATCCTACACCATGGACTCCTCAAACAGTCATTAAGTCAACTTCAACACCATCAGAAGTTTCACAAACTTCTGATCCAACAAATACTGAAGGCCAAACTCAAACATCTGCTTCAGCACCTGCAACTACTGAAGACACTAAAACTGCTGAACCAGATATTATAGACCTCAGTAGTTTGTTTGAAGAACAAGAGCCACCTACACCTGTCAGTGGTTTACAACAACTGATTGAACACAGAGATCATCCACTTGATCAAATCATGGGTGATATAGCTTCAGGTGTTCTTACCAGAAACCAGGTCTCCAACTTTTGCCTATTTTCAGCCTTTATCTCTCAGTTGGAACCAAAGAAGTACCAGGAAGCCCTCAAAGACAATAATTGGGTGCAAGCTATGCAAGATGAACTGCTTCAGTTCAACAAGCAACAGGTCTGGGAAATCTGTCCCTTACCTCCAAACAAGCAACCAATTGGCACAAGATGGGTTTTCAGGAACAAACAAGATGAAGCTGGTATGATAATCAAGAACAAGGCAAGACTGGTAGTTCAAGGGTACTCTCAAGAAGAGGGAATTGACTATGATGAAACCTTTGCTCCAGTTGCAAGGCTTGAGGCCATCAGGTTATTTCTGGCCTATGCCATTTCCAACAAAATTAAAGTTTATCAAATGGATGTGAAAAGTGCATTTTTGTATGGAAAAATAAAAGAGGAGGTGTATGTCTGTCAGCCACCTGGGTTTGAGGATCCTTCTAATCCTGAGTGGGTGTACAGACTGGGCAAAGCTCTTTATGGGCTCAAACAGGCTCCAAGAGCCTGGTATGATACACTCTCCACCTTTTTACTCAAAAATAACTTTACAAGAGGTGCCATTGATAAAACTCTTTTCAATAAACATGTTGGAAATCATGTCTTACTTGTTCAAATTTATGTTGATGATATCATTTTTGGTTCAACAAACACAAAACTGTGTGATGATTTTAAGAAACTCATGCAATCAAAATTTGAGATGAGTACCATGGGAGAACTGCAATACTTTCTAGGACTGCAGATCAAGCAACAAACAAATGGAACTTTTATACATCAATCAAAATATGTTAAAGAATTATTGAACAAAATTTCTTTAAATGACTGTAATCATGTTCCACTCCCATGACACCAATCACACAAGTTGAACCTGATGATCAAGGAAAACAGGTTGATCAAACCATGTACAGATGCATGATAGGTTCCCTTTTATACTTAACTGCTTCTAGACCAGATATTATGTTTTCAACATGTGTCTGTGCTAGATATCAATCAGCACCAAGGGAATCACACCTTATAACAGTCAAAAGAATTTTCAGATATCTGAAAGGAACTCCAACACTGGGAATTTGGTATCCTGCTTCAAGCAATACCAAGTTATCAACTTTTTCAGATAGTGACTATGCAGGGTGTAAGATGACAAGAAAGTCAACATCTGGTGGTTGTCAATTCCTGGGTAACTGTCTAGTGTCATGGCAATCAAAGAAGCAAACATCTTTTGCAACTTCAACTGCTGAAGCTGAATACATTGCAGCTGCAAGTTGTACATCACAGATACAATAGCTCCAATATCAACTTCTTGATTATGAAATCAAAGAAACCAAGACACCTTTGTTTGTAGACAGCAAATCTGCCATTAGCATCATTCAAATCCGGTACAATTCTCAAAAACCAAACACATTGAGATCAGGTACCATTTCATAAGAGATTGCTATGAAAAAGGCAAGATTGAGGTGAAGCATGTTGCAACAGCTAATCAAATAGCTGACATCTTCACAAAACCCCTTGACACATCAACATTTCAGAAGTTAGTATCCATGCTTGGGATGCTAAATTGGTAAGTGTTTATTTTATTATTCTGCAATTTTTCATTTTTCACTTACAAAAACAGACAAAAAGTCTGAAACAAAACTTCTGAAAAGAGAGAAACTACTGATGAACAAACATCAGTATGGGGATAATTTTCTGAAAAGTGTGTAACTTCTGATAAAATAACCTTCAGAAGTTATGAATAAAAGTATTTATAAAAACATTTCTCATCAGAAGTTAAAACTACTGAAGAGAAAATGGGAACTACTGATGAAGTAATCCTTCATCAGCAGTTTAGTCAAAAGGGCAAATCTGACTTTTCCCATCATCAGAGGTTTGACCTAGTCAGTTTAAAACCTCTGATAAAAAGATTTTTAACCAAAGGCGGTCTAAAAACTTCTAATAAAGAAGATTCAAGCGGTTAAAACTTCTGATAAATACCTTTTATCCACACTTATCCTTTCAAACTCAAAAATATCCCTCCTTCTCTCTCAAAAACTCTCTCCAATAACCTAAAACCTGCAAAATCGACTGTTCGATCAAAACCCAAACCACATGGCTCTCGTTCTAAAGCAGGGACACAATCAAAGGGCCTTTCTTGAAAAACAAGAAGGCTGGTCCCAATACGATGAGATCATTGATCTTGTCGTAAAATCCCAATATTTTACTGCTCTCACAATAAACCCACCAATTCACACTGAAACTCTGAATGAGTTCTGGGCAAATGCTGAGACGGTGACAACGGATGATGAAGTCATTTCCCTCAACTCAAGAATAAAAGGGAAACCACTGACCATCACACCGGCCACACTGGCAACAAGACTGGGTCTGGATGATGTAACTGCCCCTGACCATGTTGCTAATTCTGATATTCACCTAACCATGACTGAGTGTGGTTATCAAGGTACTCTCTCCCATGCTACTATCTTCAAAAAATATTTTGAACCAAAATACAAGCTTTTGTTTCATTATATTATTATGTGTTTGAGTCCTAAAACTGGGTCTTATGACCAGATGCCCTCCACTTTTCAACCAATATTTCATTCTATTGTGAATGAAACTAAATTCAGGGCATCAAAACTATTTTTCAATGAGTTGGTGTTACATCATAATAATACCAAGAAAAAGTTTTTGTTGTACCTAAGGTTCATTATGCAATGCATGATAGGGGAACTGGGTAATGAGGTGCTTGTGGGAAAAGTTTCAACTTTAAATCCATTAACCTCACAAGCATACTCTAGGCATAACAAACCGGCTGCCTGGCCAGAAGATGATCAGGGAGAACAACAACAAGTCCCCCTGAAGCCCACATCTTCCAAAATCACACCACCAAAAGCCAAAAAGCCCAAGCCAACAAAGACAACAACCCACCAACCCAAAAGAAAAGCTGTTCAGGAGGTTGAGATGCCTGAACATGTTCATGAGCATTCTGCTCTTCAAATTGGTGAGACTGAAACACCCTCTCAGTCTCATCCATCTCAAACCCCACCAAGAGCACCCATAACCATTTTATTCAAAAGAAAAAGACTTAGAAAAACTATTGAAACACACTCTTCTTTTGAAACTGCTGAACAACAAATTTCACCTATTGCCCAAACTACTGAACCAACCCCACAAATTTCTGAACAAGAGGCAATAGAAATTGCCAAACTTCTCCCTGGGCTAAAAGAGAAGGTCCCATCTGATTATGTCAGTCCCCTACAACCACAACAAACAGGGGACATAACCACAACATCAGACATGGATGTGGACATCTCTAGCCCTATCCCAAGAGATGAGGGTGGACCAGAGTCTTTAAGCCCAATTTTAGAGACTCTTGGGGCATCTGAGGCTGCTACTACTCAGTTACCACCTAGTGGTGGATCTGAGGATAGAAGTAACATAGCTAAGACCTCAGATGTGGCAACTACTGATGAAGGCTTAATGCCTGAAGTAGGAAATCCTCAGAACCAAGAACAAGAGGTTCATGAGAGAACTGAGTTGGGCTCAGCTCATGATTTAACTGAGACAGTCCTCATTGAGGGCAACATCAGGGATTCAGATGATTCCATTAATTTGGATGATGTTTCACATACACAAACTACTGAATTGACGGCACTTTATGAAGGTCCTGTTTCAGGGGTATCCAGGCTCAAGAAGCCAGTCATCCCTGCAAAGGTTAAAGCCCACTCAATCCCTAAAACCCCTAGAGTGGCATCCTCTGTACAACATGAGGATCTCCCAAAAACACCCCCTTCACAACAAATGCCTACCCAATTCCCTGGGCAAACAAGCATAGACCTGAACCAGCTATGCAGCCCAGAGGGTCCCCTGTACCACATGATGAACACTCTCATTAGAAATCACTTCCAAACATACACAGCTAACTTGGAGCTGTCTATCAAGAATCAATTTGGAGTGATCAAGACGAAGATGAATGATCTGTCCAACAAGATAGACTTCAACAGCAAACAGATTGCTCATCTTCAAGGACAATTCTCCCAACCCTCAACCTCAAAACTTAAAATTGATGAATCCAAAAAGGGTGAGAAGATCAGGGAACCTAAGGAGTCATTCCAAGCCAGGATAAGGGCAAGAGTGGCCATCCTTGAAAGAGATCAAAAAGATCAGGCCAGGAAAGAAAAACTGGCCAAACAGTTTGGTGTCTCAGTAGAAGAGATTGAAGCAGCAGAAAAAGAAGATGAGACCCAAACATCTGAAGAATCCCTAAGGCTCAATGAAGAAACTTCTGATGGCAAAAGTTCTGATGAAGAATCAGAAAGTACTAATGACAATCCTTCAGTAGTTGACAAACCATCAGCAGTTGTCAACCCATCAGAGGTTAACACTTCCAAACCTCAAACTGCTGACCCTTCCAGAACCACTGCTCCCATTCAACCAACATCTGATCCTATCAGGCCTACAACTGTTACAACAATGACTGTACTAAACCCTTCTCCTATCACTCAATCAGCTGAATTATTAGAGAAGAGCTTAGTTGCAGCCAACAAGAAGGCCAGAGAAGATCTGATCTGGAAAACTCTGGAAGAAAGGGATGATCTAGATTTAAGCCATGAAGAAAAACTTCAGGCTTATGAAGCTGAACTACAAAGGCAGGCTAGCCTTGATGAGATTGCTGAACAAGATAAAAGACAACAACTGGTGTCTTACATTACCAAGAACAGCAAGACTAAAGCCTATACACTCAAAGGACTCTCTATGCAAGAGCTGACAAGAAGGGCACAACTGCTTGCAGATAAAATGGCCACTAGCAAAGAAGGAAAGGCCAAGAGAGCCCAGATAATAGAAGAGTTAGTAGCAGAGGGCTATGGTTCAAAAGCCTCAGTATCCAGATGGAAAGAAGAAAGACTAATGGATACTTACAGAAAATACTTGGCTGCCAAGGCTGCAAATCCAGAGAAGTTTTAAACTGCTGATCCTTCAAGATCAGTAGTTAGAACTTCTGGTGTATCAAGAAGACCTGCTACTCAGAGAAAGAAGTCAGAGGACAATGTCAAAACTGATTTCAAAATGGTACTACTTGAAGGAAGTTCAATAGTCCATTTAGATTTTGACATTGAGGAGAAACCTCTGTTAACACAATTCAGGGATCCTTCCACTTTTGCCTACCAAATCCAAAAGACCATCAAAGAAAAGCTGCATACCAAAGTAGTGACTGAACACCATCTCCCAACTGTTCAGATGCCTGATATGCAACAACAACAAGGAAGAGACTCCCACCTGATGTTAACTGAAACAGAAGACATCCAACACTCAGGACCATCAACCCAAGGGACAAGTCTGGTTCCCTATTCTTCTGACTTTAACAAGTCAAAGATACCTATCATCAGATGGTCACTTACTGATAACAACTCAGTATTGTTGACAAGAAGAGACCTCTCAAGCAGGGCTTATAAGAAGATCAGTGATCTGAAGAAACTGTCAACACAAGACCTGCTCACAATTCAACATCTGGAATCACAGAGAGGATCTCTATCTAATGGTCAGTTAAACCAGCTCAAGAACACCATGTACAAAGAGATATGGAAGATTGTTCAAGACAGAAGAAAAACATAAGGAATTAGTAAGGTTTTGGCTTCATCAATCCAGGGGGAGATTGTTAGGACAAAGAGGATTGGTGAAACCACTTTTGGAAACCTTAGTCTAATTCACTTCTGTCATTTTGGCTAAGTATAGAAGTACTGAAAAGAAAACAAAGAACTGCTGAAGAGAAGATAAGAGAAGTGCTGAAGAAGAAACTTCATCAGAAGTTCTGAAGTCCAAACCAGACAAGTTCACTTCAGAAGTACTGAAGACAAACTACTCATCAGTAGTTTGTCATTCATCAGCACTTAGCATCAGATATTTTCCACCGCCTTTTGCATCAGTAGTTTTATTGTTTATTATTACTTTTAGCTGTAATTGTTTGTTTCAATGTTGCAACTTGTGCAACTTGTTTCTGATATTTGTATACTTGCTTTATGGGCAAGTTACATGTATGTAAACGTCTATAAATAGGAGGCTTCAACCTTCTATTTTAGACATTGATTTTAATAGAAAAATCCTTCAAACACTTTCACTGTTCTATTCCATTTCTGTATTTATTGTGAATCTGTCTAAGTATCTAATTCTCATTTACTGCTTAGATTCATAATAAATACTTGTCATTTATTAGTTTCAATCATCAAGGGGGAGTAATAACTCTTCCTTAGTATAAAAAGTGTTGCTTTAACTTATACATTCCGTTGTGCTTATTATCTGATATACAAGGGCTTGCTAAACACTTAAGTGTCAAGATAGCAAGTTCTTACTTAGCAAAAAGAGCAAACTGATCCAACATGCTGACCATAGTTGTCAAAGGCGTAAAGCGCACTCAAGGCGCTTTGGTACTGCCTCTCGCCTAGGCGAGAAGCGCAAATAAAGCGTGGGCCCGAGAAAAAAAAAGCGCAAATTAAAAAAAAGGGTAAAAACACCAAAAACACTAAAAAATAACAACTTTAAGCAATAAAGATCAATATAATAAAGTAGCACCAAGATTAAAAACCACGGAAATATCAAAATAACAAGATGTTCATGCTTGAAAACCAAAAAAAAGTTCAAAATGTAAAAAATAATAAAACTTCTCTGCTGAATAATGATTCTCTGCCGTGTTTGTGACTTTGATTGTACATAGGGCATAGGGTTAGAGGTTGTTTATATAGATTAGAATGCATAACCAAAAATAGAAGATATGATTAGACGATAAAATGGTAAAGGATATTAATAGTTTTAAAAAAATCAGCTATAAAATGGTAAAGGATAAAAGTTTTTTTTAAAAAAATCATTGCTTAATTTAGCTAGGTGGGAAAAGCGACCCAGGGTCGCTTCTAGGAATTCTGTCGCCTAGGCGCCCTGGGCGACCGCTTTTAACAACTGTGATGCTGACTAAAAAAAAGAAACTTGAGGAGCTCTCCACCGTTACTCTTTCTGAGGAGTGCTCTGCTGTCGTGCAGAATACACTTCCTCAGAAAATGACCGATCCAGGAAGTTTCACCATTCCCTGTTTGATCGGCCACCTCACTCCTAGAAATGCGCCAGCCGACCTAGGTGCTAGCATAAACCTGATGCCCTACTCTCTATTCTTAAAGCTTAATCTTGGGGAGCTAAAACCAACTAGGATGTGTATTCAGCTAGCTGACAAATCTGTGAAAATTCCTAGGGGCATATTGGAGAACTTGTTAGTGAAGGTGGACAAATTTGTGTTCCCAGTCGACTTTGTGGTTCTAGACATGAAAGAGGACGACACCGTGCCGCTCATTTTAGGTCGACCATTCTTGGCAACATCGAGAGCACTAGTCGACATGGGTGAAGGAAAACTGAGGCTACGGGTAGGTGATGAGGAGATTGTGTTTGGAGTTCGGCAGAATTCATATGAGGAGCCGAAAGAGGAAGTTAAATCTATTAATGTGCACCTAGACTATGAACGAGACAAAATCGGAACAAAAGAGGTGCGAGATCCACGAAAACGACCACAGTACGGTGTTGGTTTGGAGGCGGCTTTTGTTTGGTGGACTAGATGGGGAGGCGGTCAAAGTATAGGAGAGGTGATGGATCACACTGCTAGGAATTCAGCTTATCAGGTTGCCAAGGATTGCAAATGGGAGCCACCAGATATATTTTTGAAAAGAATAGAGCGTACTTGGGATTTGCCCAAGTTGTACAGTTTGTAGATTCTTGCTTATTTTATTTTTCTTTTATGTTTTGGTTTGTGTCTAGTGTGGGGATTGTCCGTATTATTAATTGCAGATTTGGAGGGGTCCTGCCTGTAATAAATCTCCATTCAGGCGGGGTAAATCCAATAATATTTTATTTGTAAAAGGACATCCCTAGTCGTCGGTCTATTTTTATTTCATTTTACGTTTTGGCTTTTTACTTTTTGTGTGCTAGATTTATTGATGCAGCCGCGAAAGAAATGCTATATGGTTGTTTTGCACTTGGATGGGGCAGCTCAAGACACGCTTTGCGAGGATGTTACTGCAATATTACCAGGGGAGTCTGTTCCACTTTACTTGTTATATTTATTTTTATCTTCTTTATTTTTAGTTCCTTGTCGCTACACATTGAGGACAATGTGCAATTTTAAGTGTGGGGATGGGAACTGCGTTTTAGTATAGTTTGAGTCTTTATTTCAAAAAAAAAAAAAAAATGTCCCTGATTTTTTGTGCATTTTATATGGAAAATGATAGTAAAATTGGGATTTTTGGTTTTCAAAATATTATATATATGAGAAAATAGATAGATTGAAAGCGTGTTTGCTTAAGATGTGTCGGTAGGCCCAACTAGCTTTGAAAGGTCCTAGGATTGTTCTTAATATACCTTAATAAATCATGAAATCTTGTGGGTTCTCATCTTAGGAGAAACGGTAAAACTGAAACCGCTGATAGTAATTAGAGGTACCACTGTAGGTTGAAAGCCCATCATATGTATTATTAATTAAATGGCACACTTAATCCTTTTTATGAGAATAAATCCGGTGAAAAGTGGCGCCCAAAAAAAAAATCCACATGTCCATCAATTGAGCTAGATCAAAAAAAAAAAAAAAAAAAAAAAAAAAAAAAAAAAAAAAAAAAAAAAACTGAAGCCTCTGATCGAAACTCCCTTGAGGTCAAGTTGGAAAAAAAAAATACCAAAGCTCATGCTGTCGCTCTTAGGGATGGTGACTCTGATTGAGACAACCTCTGCGTTAGGTATGAAAAAAAAATGTGTCTAAGCTCATAAACATCGTCCATCATCCATCATAAATTTAATTTCTAATACATTAGAGAGTTTAGTTTGCAGTGGTTGGTATATCTATATAGTTTAACCTTTGCTTCGAAAGCTTGAGGTGGGATTAGGTGAAGCTGGATATCTTGAGTGTGAGACCCATAGATTGATTGTAATAATATGAACTTGATTGCTTTACATGATTGGGGCCTGATTAGCTAGTGGTTGGGTTTCGGTGGACAACAATACCGACAGTTTTGGTTGATGCGTAATTAGATCTTAATTAATGAACCAAAAAGCTTTTGAAACCAAGAATTCTAATTATGATTCCATTGCAGTCTTTTTCAGAGACGAAAAAGAGTCAAGTGTGGGGATGTTTGATGTGTCGTAAAACACATCTATTTTTCTATGTATTTTGTATATTATTTGGTCAAGTTTGTATTCGTTTCGTGTCATTTTTATTAGGTATTTATTTATTTTATTATTTTATAGGTGTTCGTGGGAAATTGGCTCAAAACGAAAGAATTTTAATCGAGACACGAACACTAGAGAGCATGTGTTCATGGACGTCAGAGCGTAAACGAGAAACTTTGGTCGAGCCAAGAACAACCGAACCAGGAACATAGAGTTATAATAATAATAATAATATAATATAATAATAAAAAAAAAGAATTGGACAGACTTGGGCTCGGCCCAAAGTCAAAAGTCGGTCAAACGAAATATGGATATATTATTTTCAAGTTTAACGGCAGCAAGGGAGATAGGAGATAATATATCATTCATTCATTCATTCAAGCGCACATTCAACAGAACAGAACATTGAAGCCAAGTGACCGGCCAGAGGCGGTGACGAGCAGAAGGGCACGGAAGGAGAAAAGGCCCCGGGCACGTTAAAGATCAATATTCAAGGAGCCTTGGGTTAGGTTTAGTTTTTATTTATTTTTTCTATAGACATGATTAAAACTATATTTAATTATTTTGTGAAGATGTTTCTAAATATTATAGGCTAAAACCTTTATTGGTGACTTGGGATGATGAACTAGATTTTGGTTTTTAATTAAAGACCTATGTTTTCCGTTTTGGATGTGTTGGGTTACATGATTTAATTTTTATGTTTGATTTTGAATATTTGTGTGCTGGCGCTTTTTGGTTTGATTACTTGTTTGTTGGTTTTGATGTTCTAGGCATATAGGAATATCCCCTAGATCTAGAAATCATTCTAGTTTGATTAACTTTTGTTGTCGAGCTAGTTCTTGCAGTTAGGAATAGCGCAAGTTTAACATGTTTTTAAAATCAATTCGCTAAGGTGTGCAATCCCTTCTCGAAGGTTAGGAATATAATTCGGGATTGCTAGGTTGACTAACTAGGCATTGTTTGGTAGTTTGGTTATCGCTGGGGCGAGACCGGTTACTTATTCGTGTTTAGAGTTTTCCTAGGATTTCATTCGTATGAGTTAAGTCTGCTTCACAGTTTGGGAGTTTTCAATCCAAGAGTTGTTGATTAAAGGATTACTGTGGGATTTGGTTTCGCTGGGGCGATCCACTTTCATTTTAGCATCTCAATACTTGTCCCGCCTTGAGTCTAGTAGCTATCCTTGACAGGAGGTTTATTAGGTGAGAACAGGGTCTCCAATCGGATTACATAGGTCAGCTTTTATAACCAGAGTCTAGGGATTCTACCCAGGTTACCAGTCTTCTCCTCATTAGAGTTCCAACCCAGTTCGTTAGCTTTCGTTTATTTTCAGTTTCTTAGTTAATTAGTAATTTAGTTTTAATTAGTTTTAATTTATTTATTTTAATTTCAGTTTTAACCCTCCAAGCAACCCATCAATTTAATAATAATAATATTTTATCAGGTAATTCATTAAAAGTGATCTCAAAAGTGCTAGATAAAGTCCTTAGGTTCGATACCTGGTCTTGCCTACTTGCTACTTGCGATCGGTACACTTGCCGATAGTGTGTGGTTTTAGAAGAGTCTAGGATTTTAACTTGATCAATTTATTTATATACTTATTTGCACACATCAGACAGATTGGTATCAGAGCCAATGGTTATAGTGAACTAGGACTGCATGTAGATTCTGGTCTATAGCCGAGTCGCACACACTAGACGGTCACATACTTTGAGGTGTCCGCACATCGTCATCATACCTCTCTGTTACATCATCCGCTTTTACTTGGGTTCTTACCTACTCTTGTCTTCTTCTTATGGATTGAAGAAGGAGGGGTTGATTTGTTGGTTCTTGCACACACATGCCTTCTTACAGTTGCACCTATCGTAACACGTTACTAGGTGACAATATTCGGTGACCGGAGTCTGGATTAGGGGTACATCTGGAGGACCATGTAGAGCCGTTTATCATTTCGGGTGCACACGAAATAATAAACTGAAATGCATGAAAATCCCGATGGACTTCGAGTTTGGATGTATAGTCCTGGATTTGTCCCTAAGCTAACTCTTGTAAATTTCTAGTGGTTGACACTAGAAGTGAATCTGAATCCCTCGATTTCTTGATTTGTTAGATCATGTTTGGTGCTCGCGGTGGTGGACGTCGTGGTGGCGGCGGTGGTCGTGGTAACATCAACATGACCCAAGCTAAGTTGAACAACTTGCTACAGCAGCAAGTGAACATGACTATGGCTAATTTCCAGGCTGGGATTAACGCCATGGGTGGTGAGTTGATTTCTGTCGACCTTGCCTCATTCTTGGGTTTCACGTCCTTTCGTTTGTGTTTTATTCGTGTACCGTGTTTCAGGTATTGGTGCCAATCCACCCCCACCTCAGTGCTCTTATAAGAAGTTTCGGGACTGTCAGCCCCATAACTTCGCTGGAACTGAGGGAGCGGTGGGACTGCTCCGATGGCTGGAGAAGGTTGAGTCTGTGTTCATCATGTGTAACTGTCCTGCTGGGGACCGGGTGAAGTATGCTACTACGACATTTGAGGGGCCTGCACTGTCGTGGTGGAATGCTACTACTCAGAACATGGGGTTAGGGGAGGCTATTGCTATGCCTTGGGTGGAGTTTGTGCAGCTGTTGAGAGGTGAGTACTGTCCGAGGGAGGAGATACAGAAGTTGGAACATAAGGTCTGGAGCTACAAGATGGTTGGGTCAGAGATCGAAGAGTACACTGTGAGGAGGAATGAGCTGGCGGTGTTGTGCCATGATTTGCACACACCCGAGTATAGGAGGATCGAGCACTATGTGTCTGGGCTAGTGCCGGAGATTGCTGGGTTGGTGGATGCTGGGAATCTTCCCACTATTGCTGAAGTTGTCCGATCAGCTCATCGGATGACTAACCTGAAGGTGGCAGAAGGTGTTTTGCCTCCTAAGGGTGCTGCTGTGAAGGTTACTGAAGGGAACAAAAGGAAGTGGGATAGTGCGGGGAAGAGTGTTATGCCAGCGCCATCTCAGCCGGCAAAGAAGTTTGATTCATCTGGGTCTTCTTCCGGGCAGAAGTCAAGTGGGTATGTTGGGAAGCATCCCAAGTGCAACAAGTGTGGTTTTCATCATTCTGGGAGTTGTGATCGGGCTCGTTGTCATCGGTGCCATCAGTTGGGGCATCATGCTAAGGATTGCAGGGTGGCACTCACCCCAACTCAGACTCCTGCTACTGCTCCTACTCCTGCTGCTCAGGGGACTCCGGGGAAGCAGGGGTGCTATAACTGTGGTGATACGGGACACTTCAAGCGTGAATGTCCTAAACTGAAGCAAGGCGATAACGGGAGGGGCGGAAACGGTAATGGGAACAACGACGGTGGAGGCAGGACTGCATGTGCTTTCGTCATTGGATCTGCAGAGGCTAGGCAGGATCCAGACACAGTTACCGGTACGTTCCTTCTTAATGATCGCTATGTTTCTGTCTTGTTTGATTCTGGTGCCGATAAGAGTTTCGTATCTATGGACATTAGTCGATTGCTAGATATAGTACTCACACCTTTAGAGGCTAAGTACTTAATAGAATTGGCTGATGGTAAGAAAATCGAAGCGACACACACCCTTAGGGAATGTCGCTTGGAACTATCGGGTTTGTCTTTCCCCATTGACCTTATGCCGGTACCCCTGGGTAGTTTTGAATGATACTTAGCGGAGCACCGCTTTTCTCGCCATGAACCGAAAGAGTCTCTCCATCAGGGAGAGGAATCCGGATAATAATATGGCTTGAAAACAATCTCCCCCGAATGGAGATTGAGTACGGGGGAAATGTTTCTACACCATTTTTCTTTTTTTTTTTTTAATTTTTTTTGGATTTTTTAATATAAAAGATCAAAATAAAGAAAAGATAAAAATAGAAATAAGCTCAACTAATATGTACACTCGAGCCAACACCCGAGAACAAATCATAACGAACAAACCTATGGAGGGTGAAAAGAGACTGCCTCGACCTCGCAAGCTCCACCCGGACTACTAATGTCATGCTTTTAAACCATGGTCATGAACTACAAAAGCATGATCATCCTCAACCCACTTGTTCAATCCCCAACGAGTCCACCAATGGCTAATACTCATCAACGGCCGATCACTCCACCTCTTCATTTCAGCCCACCAATCTTTATACTTACCTGGACCAAAATATATACGGCACATGTAGTGAAGGAGTCGATCGTCCATCCAAATGGTGTACACCTCAACTATATTCCAGGTCAGTTGTCTTTGAGCCCTCTCCCGTGGTTTTGTTGAATGGGGTGGCGATCCATAATCTACTTCTTCCACAGGCCAGCTATATTCAATCTCCATTCCTTCTTTTTTGATCTCCTTTGTTGGCTTTCCGAACAGTAATGCTTCTAATTCATCAAGATCGCCAACAGGGTCAAACTCTCCTCCATCTACGCTCCGTAAATCCACCAACTCATCACCGAACTCATCCTCCCACGATGAAACATGCCTAACCTCTATCATCTCATCCTTAAGATCATCTATCTGCTCGCTAATCTGTGCGGTACTTGCTGGGCTTAGCCTAATTGTTTGCACCTCGCTAGCTGCCTCAATCTCAACTCCCTCATCAAAAACTTCTTCTTCAATCGGGTTCGTAGTGTCTTCAACAAAATCCACTACCTCTATGCCATCATCACCACAGAAATCATCATCTTCGGGTTCTGGTCCATGGATACAAGGTGTGGGATACCAATAAGGCGACTCATCACGACTAATATCCTGCTGAACGGAAGGTGGGACTGGGTCGTCCATTATCGCCTCCGGTTCTGGGATTATCTCAATCATATTTCCAGATGAATCCTTATAACCCAATATGTTCCCTTCACAGTCGTAAACCACGCGTGTGAGAGGTTTTGCACGCGTTGATTCCATGTGGTCAATCATCATCTGTATATCCATACGCCACCTCTCATCATCAACTCCATACCACTGTGTGGACCTCCCACGTGAAAGATAACACTCGTGTGTCAAATGGGCTCCACCACAGATCTCACAACATACATTCATGTACCGATAGCACGACTGAGTGTACATGTTTTCTTCATAACGGCTCGCGCTGTCGCGTTCCCTCATGTAGTCTGCAACAGTCTTTTTTCCAATACAAGATGCCATGACGAATATTTTTTTTTTTAAATTTTTTTTTAAGCAAGACTAAAGTAAAAAACGACTAATCTATCAAGCAAAAATCAAACTCATGCAAAGGAAACAAGTAGACTAAAGCATGCAGATAAACCTAAAATGAAATAAGAACTAAAAATATGACTAAACTAAAGTGGATATAAACAAAGAACGAATGACTAGATCCCCGACTCGGGTCATTCTCGAAGTCGCCAGTGTCCCCGGCAACGGCGCCAAAAACTTGATTGTCATGGTTTATATATATAAATATTTTAATTTTCACAATCTGGTTTTAAAAATGGAATCACCAATCTAAACCACACAACACAGCAGTGTACAGGTCGCAGTGTAGTAAAGTCGATAAGACCGAGTATCAATCCGTGGACACTGATATGCAGCCCTCGATACTAAACCTCTATCGAGTCCTAATCTAGATAAAAGAGCATATTTGTTTTTTTTTTACTAAAAAGTAACTAAAACGATAAACAAGTAAACAAATAAAACAAGACAAAGAAATAAACAAGCAGCAAGGACGAGAGATCAAAGAGTAAACGCTCAAGAAAGAGGAATCAGAAATGGAGAGGATGGTTGCCTAGACTGGGAATCCTACTGATAAAGCTGAAAGCTAACGGGAAATGGATACTCGAATGACTACCGGGATCTACGGGTATAACCGACTCGGGAAACACTATAGTATCTAGATCTCCTCTCGGTCTCACTAGAACACTAAATGAAATCCTAAGCAGTGTGAAGCTCACCGGGTAAAGAATGGATCTGTTGGATCAGTTTGCTCTTTTTGCTAAGTAAGAACTTGCTATCTTGAAACTTAAGTGTTTAGCAAGCCCTTGTATATCAGATAATAAGCACAGCGGAATGTATAAGTTAAAGCAACACTTTTTATACTAAGGAAGAGTTATTACTCCCCCTTGATGATTGAAACTAATAAATGACAAGTATTTATTATGAATCTAAGCAGTAAATGAGAATTAGATACTTAGACAGATTCACAATAAATACAGAAATGGAATAGAACAGTGATAGTGTTTGAAGGATTTTTCTATTAAAATCAATGTCTAAAATAGAAGGTTGAAGCCTCCTATTTATAGACGTTTACATACATGTAACTTGCCCATAAAGCAAGTATACAAATATCAGAAACAAGTTGCACAAGTTGCAACATTGAAACAAACAATTACAGCTAAAAGTAATAATAAACAATAAACTACTGATGCAAAAGGCGGTGGAAAGTATCTGATGCTAAGTGCTGATGAATGACAAACTACTGATGAGTAGTTTGTCTTCAGTACTTCTGAAGTGAACTTGTCTGGTTTGGACTTCAGAACTTCTGATGAAGTTTCTTCTTCAACACTTCTCATATCTTCTCTTCAGCAGTTCTTTGTTTTCTTTTCAGTACTTCTATACTTAGCCAAAATGACAGAAGTGAATTAGACTAAGGTTTCCAAAAGTGGTTTCACCAATCCTCTTTGTCCTAACAATCTCCCCTGGATTGATGAAGCCAAAACCTTACTAATTCCTTATGTTTTTCTTCTGTCTTGAACAATCTTCCATATCTCTTTGTACATGGTGTTCTTGAGCTGGTTTAACTGACCATCAGATAGAGATCCTCTCTGTGGTTCCAGATGTTGAATTGTGAGCAGGTCTTGTGTTGACAGTTTCTTCAGATCACTGATCTTCTTGTAAGCCCTGCTTGAGAGGTCTCTTCTTGTCAACAATACTGAGTTGTTATCAGTAAGTGACCATCTGATGATAGGTATCTTTGACTTGTTAAAGTCAGAAGAATAGGGAACCAGACTTGTCCCTTGGGTTGATGGTCCTGAGTGTTGGATGTCTTCTGTTTCAGTTAACCTCAGGTGGGAGTCTCTTCCTTGTTTTTGTTGCGTATCAGGCATCTGAACAGTTGGGAGATGGTGTTCAGTCATTACTCTGGTATGCATCTTTTCTTTGATGGTCTTTTGTATTTGGTAGGCAAAAGTGGAAGGGTCCCTGAATTGTGTTAACAGAGGTTTCTCCTCAATGTCAAAATCTGAATGGACTATTGAACTTCCTTCAAGTAGTACCATTTTGAAATCAGTTTTGACATTGTCCTCTGCCTTCTTTCTCTGAGTAGCAGGTCTTCTTGATATACCAGAAGTTCTAACTACTGATCTTGAAGGATCAGCAGTTTGAAACTTCTCTGGATTTGCAGCCTTGGCAGCCAAGTATTTCTTGTAAGTATCCATTAGTCTATCTTCTTTCCATCTGGATACTGAGGCTTTTGAACCATAGCCCTCTGCTACTAACTCTTCTATTATCTGGGCTCTCTTGGCCTTTCCTTCTTTGCTAGTGGCCAGTTTATCTGCAAGCAGTTGTGCCCTTCTTGTCAGCTCTTGCATAGAGAGTCCTTTGAGTGTATAGGCCTTAGTCTTGCTGTTCTTGGTAATGTAAGACATCAGTTGTTGTCTTTTGTCTTCTTCAGCAACATAGTCTATTTCAGCTTCATAAGCCTGAAGTTTTTCTTCATGGCTTAAATCTAGATCATCCCTTT
Organism: Ambrosia trifida; assembly: GCA_028751855.1. Classification (NCBI taxonomy): domain Eukaryota; kingdom Viridiplantae; phylum Streptophyta; class Magnoliopsida; order Asterales; family Asteraceae; genus Ambrosia; species Ambrosia trifida. Next base: position 79,907,719 of record CM054131.1, on the reverse strand, counting down.
CTTCCAGAGTTTTACAGATCAGATCTTCTCTGGCCTTCTTGTTGGCTGCAACTAAGCTCTTCTCTAATAATTCAGCTGATTGAGAGATAGGAGAAGGGTTTAGTACAGTCATTGTTGTAACAGTTGTAGTCCTGATAGGATCAGATGTTGGTTGAATGGGAGCAGTGGTTCTGGAAGGGTCAGCAGTTTGAGGTTTGGAAGTGTTAACCTCTGATGGGTTGACAACTGCTGATGGTTTGTCAACTACTGAAGGATTGTCTTCAGTACTTTCTGATTCTTCATCAGAACTTTTGCCATCAGAAGTTTCTTCATTGTGCCTTAGGGATTCTTCAGATGTTTGGGTCTCATCTTCTTTTTCTGCTGCTTCAATCTCTTCTACTGAGACACCAAACTGTTTGGCCAGTTTTTCTTTCCTGGCCTGATCTTTTTGATCTCTTTCAAGGATGGCCACTCTTGCCCTTATCCTGGCTTGGAATGACTCCTTAGGTTCCCTGATCTTCTCACCCTTTTTGGATTCATCAATTTTAAGTTTTGAGGTTGAGGGTTGGGAGAATTGTCCTTGAAGATGAGCAATCTGTTTGCTGTTGAAGTCTATCTTGTTGGACAGATCATTCATCTTCGTCTTGATCACTCCAAATTGATTCTTGATAGACAGCTCCAAGTTAGCTGTGTATGTTTGGAAGTGATTTCTAATGAGAGTGTTCATCATGTGGTACAGGGGACCCTCTGGGCTGCATAGCTGGTTCAGGTCTATGCTTGTTTGCCCAGGGAATTGGGTAGGCATTTGTTGTGAAGGGGGTGTTTTTGGGAGATCCTCATGTTATACAAAGGATGCCACTATAGGGGTTTTAGGGATTGAGTGGGCTTTAACCTGTGCAGGGGTGACTGGCTTCTTGAGCCTGGATACCCCTGAAACAGGACCTTCATAAAGTGCCGTCAATTCAGTAGTTTGTGTATGTGAAACATCATCCCAATTAATGGAATCATCTGAATCCCTGATGTTGCCCTCAATGAGGACTGTCTCAGTTAAATCATGAGCTGAGCCCAACTCAGTTCTCTCATGAACCTCTTGTTCTTGGTTCTGAGGATTTCCTACTTCAGGCATTAAGCCTTCATCAGTAGTTGCCACATCTGAGGTCTTAGCTATGTTACTTCTATCCTCAGATCCACCACTGGGTGGTAACTGAGTAGTAGCAGCCTCAGATGCCCCAAGAGTCTCTAAAATTGGGCTTAAAGACTCTGGTCCACCCTCATCTCTTGGGATAGGGCTAGAGATGTCCACATCCATGCCTGATGTTGTGGTTATGTCCCCTGTTTGTTGTGGTTGTAGGGGACTGACATAATCAGATGGGACCTTCTCTTTTTGCCCAGAGAGAAGTTTGGCAATTTCTATTGCCTCTTGTTCAGAAATTTGTGGGGTTGGTTCAGTAGTTTGGGCAATAGGTGAAATTTGTTGTTCAGCAGTTTCAAAAGAAGAGTGTGTTTCAATAGAGAAGTTTGGCAATTTCTATTACCTCTTGTTCAGAAATTGGTGGGTTGTTGTCTTTGTTGGCTTGGGCTTTTTGGCTTTTGGTGGTGTGAGTTTGGAAGATGTGGGCTTCAGGGGGACTTGTTGTTGTTCTCCCTGATCATCTTCTGGCCAGGCAGCCGATTTGTTATGCCTTGAGTATGCTTGTGATGTTAAAGGATTTAAAGTTGAAATTTTTCCCACAAGCACCTCATTACCCAGTTCCCCTATTATGCATTGCATAATGAACCTTGGGTACAACAAAAACTTTTTCTTGGTATTATTGTGATGTAACACCAACTCATTGAAAAATAGTTTTGATGCCCTGAATTTAGTTTCATTCACAATAGAATGAAATATTGGTTGAAAAGTGAAGGGCATCTGGTCATAAGACCCTGTTTTAGGACTCAAACACATAATAATATAATGAAACAAAAGCTTGTATTTTGGTTCAAAATATTTTTTAAAGATAGTAGCATGGGAGAGAGTACCTTGATAACCACACTCAGTCATGGTTAGGTGAATATCAGAATTAGCAACATGGTCAGGGGCAGTTACATCATCCAGACCCAGTCTTGTTGCCAGTGTGGCCGGTGTGATGGTCAGTGGTTTCCCTTTTATTCTTGAGTTGAGGGAAATGACTTCATCATCCGTTGTCACCGTCTCAGCATTTGCCCAGAACTCATTCAGAGTTTCAGTGTGAATTGGTGGGTTTATTGTGAGAGCAGTAAAAAATTGGGATTTTACGACAAGATCAATGATCTCATCGTATTGGGACCAGCCTTCTTGTTTTTCAAGAAAGGCCCTTTGATTGTGTCCCTGTTTTAGAACGAGAGCCTTGTGGTTTGGGTTTTGATCGAACAGTTAATTTGCAGGTTTAGGTTATGGAGAGAGTTTTTGAGAGAGAAAGAGGGATATTTTTGAGTTTGAAAGGATAAGTGTTGAGAAAAGGTATTTATCAGAAGTTTTAACCGCTTGAATCTTCTTTATTAGAAGTTTTTAAACCGCCTTTGGTTAAAAAATCTTTTTATCAGAGGTTTTAAACTGATTAGGTCAAACCTCTGATGATGGGAAAAGTCAGATTTGCCCTTTTGACTAAACTGCTGATGAAGGATTACTTCATCAGTAGTTCCCATTTTCTCTTCAGTAGTTTTAACAGCTGATGAGAAATGTTTTTATAAATACTTTTATTCATAACTTCTGAAGGTTATTTTATCAGAAGTTACACACTTTTCAGAAAATTATCCCCATACTGATGTTTGTTCATCAGTAGTTTCTCTCTTTTTCAGAAGTTTTGTTTCAGACTTTTTGTCTGTTTTTGTAAGTGAAAAATGAAAAATTGCAGAATAATAAAATAAACACTTACAAATTTAGCATCCCAAGCATGGATACTAACTTCTGAAATGTTGATGTGTCAAGGGGTTTTGTGAAGATGTCAGCTATTTGATTAGCTGTTGCAACATGCTTCACCTCAATCTTGCCTTTTTTCATAGCAATCTCTTATGAAATGGTACCTTATCTCAATGTGTTTGGTTTTTGAGAATTGTACCGGATTTTGAATGATGCTAATGGCAGATTTGCTGTCTACAAACAAAGGTGTCTTGGTTTCTTTGAGTCCATAATCAAGAAGTTGATATTGGAGCCATTGTATCTGTGATGTACAACTTGCAGCTGCAATGTATTCAGCTTCAGCAGTTGAAGTTGCAACAGATGTTTGCTTCTTTGATTGTCATGACACTAGACAGTTACCCAGGAATTTACAACCACCAGATGTTGACTTTCTTGTCATCTTACACCCTGCATAGTCACTATCTGAAAAAGCTGATAACTTGGTATTGCTTGAAGCAGGATACCAAATTCCAAGTGTTGGAGTTCCTTTCATCAGGTTCAACTTGTGTGATTGGTGTCATGGGAGTGGAACATGATTTACAGTCATTTAAAGAAAATTTGTTCAATAATTCTTTAACATATTTTGATTGATGTATAAAGGTTCCATTTGTTTGTTGCTTGATCTGCAGTCCTAGAAAGTACTGCAGTTCTCCCATGGTACTCATCTCAAATTTTGATTGCATGAGTTTCTTAAAATCATCACACAGTTTTGTGTTTGTTGAACCAAAAATGATGTCATCAAAATAAATTTGAACAAGTAAGACATGATTTCCAACATGTTTAATGAAAAGAGTTTTATCAATGGCACCTCTTGTAAAGTTATTTTTGAGTAAAAAGGTGGAGAGTGTATCATACCAGGCTCTTGGAGCCTGTTTGAGCCCATAAAGAGCTTTGTCCAGTCTGTACACCCACTCAGGATGAGAAGGATCCTCAAACCCAGGTGGCTGACAGACATACACCTCCTCTTTTATTTTTCCATACAAAAATGCACTTTTCACATCCATATGATAAACTTTAATTTTGTTGGAAATGGCATAGGCCAGAAATAACCTGATGGCCTGAAGCCTTGCAACTGGAGCAAAGGTTTCATCATAGTCAATTCCCTCTTCTTGAGAGTACCCTTGAACTACCAGCCTTGCCTTGTTCTTGATTATCATACCAGCTTCATCTTGTTTGTTCCTGAAAACCCATCTTGTGCCAATTGGTTGCTTGTTTGGAGGTAAGGGACAGATTTCCCAGACCTGTTGCTTGTTGAACTAAAGCAGTTCATCTTGCATAGCTTGCACCCAATTATTGTCTTTGAGGGCTTCCTGGTACTTCTTTGGTTCCAACTGTGAAATAAAGGCTGAAAATAGGCAAAAGTTGGAGAGTTGGTTTCTGGTAAGAACACCTGAAGCTATATCACCCATGACTTGATCAAGTGGATGATCTCTGTGTTCAATCAGTTGTTGTAAACCACTGACAGGTGTAGGTGGCTCTTGTTCTTCAAACAAACTACTGAGGTCTATAATATCTGGTTCAGCAGTTTTAGCTTCTTCAGTAGTTGCAGGTGCTGAAGCAGATGTTTGAGTTTGGCCTTCAATATTTGTTGGATCAGAAGTTTGTGAAACTTCTGATGGTGTTGAAGTTGACTTATTGACTGTTTGAGGAGTCCATGGTGTAGGATCCTCATCTTCAAACCTTTGATCACCATAATAAGTAGGTTTGGAAGGAGTAACAATCTTTTCAGGTCCAAAGTGGAAGTTGTCAAGGTCAAAGAGTTCAGCAGGATGTGCTGGAATAAGAGTGTGTTTTGACTCATTGAACTTGACATTCAATGTTTCTTCTACTATCCTGGTGTGAGAATTAAAAACCTTGTAGGCTTTTCTAGTTGAAGAGTAACCAAGAAAGTAACCTGAGTCAACTTTGGCAGCAAACTTTGAAATAGATTCCTTTATGTTCAAGATGAAACATTGACACCCAAAAGCCCTGAAAAAGGAGATAAGGGGCTTCATGCCATGAAGAACTTCATAGGCAGTCTTGGAATGTCTCTTGACCACAAGAACTCTATTCTGAACATAACATGATGTGTTAACTGCTTCTGCCCAAAAGTACAAGGGCAGTCCAGAATCAGCTAACATTGTTCTTTCCCCTTCTATTAATGTTCTGTTCTTCCTTTCTACTACACCATTTTGTTCAGGAGTTCTGGGAACACTGTATTGTCTAATAATCCCTTTAGACAAACAGAATTCATCCAGAGTTTTGTTCCTGAACTCTGTCCCATTATCACTTCTAATGGTTTTGACAGATAGAGAATATTGTTTCTCTACTTGTAGAATGAAGAACTTGTTGATAAAAAGTGAACTTTTGATCTTTTTATTGAATATCAATAAGAGCTTTGTGTCTGATTCTCAATTTGTTAGATTGATATGTGATCAGATAAACCAATGCTCTGATACCAATTGTTGGATCAGTTTGCTCTTTTTGCTAAGTAAGAACTTGCTATCTTGACACTTAAGTGTTTAGCAAGCCCTTGTATATCAGATAATAAGCACAGCGGAATGTATAAGTTAAAGCAACACTTTTTATACTAAGGAAGAGTTATTACTCCCCCTTGATGATTGAAACTAATAAATGACAAGTATTTATTATGAATCTAAGCAGTAAATGAGAATTAGATACTTAGACAGATTCACAATAAATACAGAAATGGAATAGAACAGTGATAGTGTTTGAAGGATTTTTCTATTAAAATCAATGTCTAAAATAGAAGGTTGAAGCCTCCTATTTATAGACGTTTACATACATGTAACTTGCCCATAAAGCAAGTATACAAATATCAGAAACAAGTTGCACAAGTTGCAACATTGAAACAAACAATTACAGCTAAAAGTAATAATAAACAATAAACTACTGATGCAAAAGGCGGTGGAAAGTATCTGATGCTAAGTGCTGATGAATGACAAACTACTGATGAGTAGTTTGTCTTCAGTACTTCTGAAGTGAACTTGTCTGGTTTGGACTTCAGAACTTCTGATGAAGTTTCTTCTTCAGCACTTCTCATATCTTCTCCTCAGCAGTTCTTTGTTTTCTTTTCAGTACTTCTATACTTAGCCAAAATGACAGAAGTGAATTAGACTAAGGTTTCCAAAAGTGGTTTCACCAATCCTCTTTGTCCTAACAGGATCACCTCTCGGTCTCACCAAACATAAAAGTTTACGCACCCAAAGATTAGATTTCCTCTCGGTCTCACTAATCACGAAACACCTAACGGTATCAAAGGGTTAATCTATTCCTAAAGGTAAATGTTTGGGAAAGCGGATAAAAAAAAGATACCGGGAAAGAAATTCACTCTCGTGCAATATCTAACCAAATAAACCAATAAATCCTAACAAACCCACAACCTATCTCCTCTCGGTCTCAAGGTAGGTGACAAACCCAAAACGATGTCAAACATACATTATAGATACTAAGTTAACAAGTTAACCCATCAAATCATCACACGAAGCAAATGATAAAGATATGCGACTTTTAATTTAAAAACACTAAGTCAATAAATTATAGCCACATATGAATCTAAAAATATAACATAAACATCATCCGGGTAATAAATCACAACAAAAACCAATAAAGTTTAGATTTTTATTATAAACAAGTGTCAAACAAGATCCAAATCCCAAAAGAAAATCAACAATAATAAATATTCATCCCAAATCTAGGCAACCAACATAAATCTAGCCTACCATAGTAATAAAAGAAATAGAAACAAATCTAAGAGGTTCACAAATAAAAATCATGGCGAGACCTAAAAATTACCAACCGATAAGTTTCGTAGTCGCCGCCTTCTTTGTGACTCTCTACCTTTAAAAGTAACTTTTTTTTTCTTGTCGAGACCTCAACTCCAATGCTGCTACTTTATTACTATTTATTATAATATATTTTTTTATGCACTAATGATTGGGAGCAGCCTCCCTCACGAGACACACTCCCTTTCTGCGCCCTCCTCTTTTTTCAATGTCACTGCTCTTCTTTGTTTTTATAACCTCAAGTGATGCCCTACTCTTCATAGATGGGCCGGCCCAATTAATATTCTTGTTCTTTTTCTTTAGTCATGTAAACAACCAATTAAATCCAGCCCAACGAGTAATTATATATTAGAGTTCAGTCCAATTTGATTGTCGTCTATTTTGCTCTATCTCGTTTGGGCCCTAGCCCATTAGTTTCTACACCACAAAAGTTTAAATAAGAAACTAGCTCCATTTAAATAGGTATTTACATGGCCCATTTAACTATTAAAAATTTAGTGAGTCTCAAGTTTACCTCAAATGCACCATTTTAGCTCGTTTACCCTTAAAAGCTTTAAATAACTAATATGAGCCAATGAAGAGTAATATTTAATAAAAATTAACTCAAATATTATTTATAAAGTAGAGAATATTGATATAAATATATGTATATTTTAGAGCGTATCAAACATCCCCACACTTATTCATTTGCTTGTCCCTAAGCAAATATCAAACAACACATCATACCCACACTTGGATTAGATACGACTAACATATAGCAAGGCCTAAGCAAGCCACAAATCCTAAGGACACAAAGAACTCACAAGACTTACAACGGTCAAGAAGCATATGGTCCAACTAGCCAAATGTGATACCACTTTTTTTTTTAAATCATGGGATTACCTAATCATGTTTCACTCCCCATCAAGATTCCAACCAAACCAAGCAAATACCCCTCACATAGATCACTCAACTCTCGGTGTATATCAATCATAAAAGTGATCACTCGATACCTAAACATGAAGCTTGAAACACATAGGCTTGTACAATGATCAAATCTCCACCTAAATGGCTTGGACCAACATTAATCAAGAGGACTTATGGGTAGGCTAGGGCTAAGGGTATGATATATTTGGGAAAAGTGGCTAAAAAGAAAATAAAACCGGAAAAATAAACTCAAAATATAAAAATAAATAAGATGGGTAATTTTGACTCATACCTAACTTATTCTATTTTTTTCTTTCTTTTTTTTCTAACTCAACAATTTATTTATATACAACTAGAACAACTTTTTTTTTTCTTTTCTGTTTTTTTTCTTTTTTTTTTTTTGATAATCAACATATCTATTTTTTTTTTAACAAAACTAGAACTCAAACCCGGATACAAAAATAAAAGTGGCACATAGGGTAGACAAACGAAAGGGGAGAAAGGCTCAAAGTGGCGACTAAGGGTGTATCGAAAGGGTCAAAAAAAAATGAAAAACAAAAAGAAAGGAAAAGGTTAAGATGTGGGTGATCCTAAATGCCTCTATCACGCTAATGCCAAGTCCAAACCCAAGGTCTAAAAATGTATCATGATGCACAAGTTCTGTAATCAAGCAAAATGTAGGTAGCACTCAACAAATGAAAGTGAATATCATAGTACTCAAATAGGCTCAAATCCTCACTATCAAGTGTAGGAATGGGATGTCGGTAAAAGCTAAGAGTGGTCTTCCTAAATCAGGTTTGTTCCACTATCATAAGTATCCCACAAACCATTTTACTTCAAAAACCGACTAGCTGGATCTACTTTACTATCGCGCAACTTAAAGAAATCTCGTGCCCCTAAGAAATGCGAACCCACGTCAACCCGCCTTCAGCTTACGCTTTACAATGGTTAAGGCGCGTCTTCTGTGTGTAATCAATCACCTCGGGACTTGCAAAAACTTTATTATTTCTTTTTGTATTTTTCAAAATTTTTACTTTTTTTTTGTTTTTTTAGATTTTTTTTTCATTTTTTTTTAATTTTTTTTTTTTGGATTTTCTGAAAATATAAATTTTATTTATTTACTCCATCCCCACACTTAAAACACACATTGTCCCCAATGTGTGTCAAAAGTGGCTAACATAAACTAAAATAAGAAAAAGAAAAAAAAGAAAACTGATACTTCCCTGACAAAAATGCGATGAGCTGATATGTGGGAGGATCCTAAAAACGTGCAATTGCCGGCTCGATCAAGCATAACCAAATAATAACCTGCATGACAACTCAAATGCTCGCGAATCGCGGCAAACACAAAGAAACAAACCATTAATAATAATAATATGGCTTGAAAACAATCTCCCCCGAATGGAGATTGAGTACGGGGGAAATGTTTCTATACCATTTTTCTTTTTTTTTTAATTTTTTTTTTTTGGATTTTTTAATATAAAAGATCAAAATAAAGAAAAGATAAAAATAGAAATAAGCTCAACTAATATGTACACTCGAGCCAACACCCGAGAACAAATCATAACGAACAAACCTATGGAGGGTGAAAAGAGACTGCCTCGACCTCGCAAGCTCCACCCGGACTACTAATGTCATGCTTTAAACCATGGTCATGAACTAAAAAAGCATGATCATCCTCAACCCACTTGTTCAATCCCCAACGAGTCCACCAATGGCTAATACTCATCAACGGCCGATCACTCCACCTCTTCATTTCAGCCCACCAATCTTTATACTTACCTGGACCAAAATATATACGGCACATGTAGTGAAGGAGTCGATCATCCATCCAAATGGTGTACACCTCAACTATATTCCAGGTCAGTTGTCTTTGAGCCCTCTCCCGTGGTTTTGTTGAATGGGGTGGCGATCCATCATCTACTTCTTCCACAGGCCAGCTATACTCAATCTCCATTCCTTCTTTTTTGATCTCCTTTGTTGGCTTTCCGAACAGTAATGCTTCTAATTCATCAAGATCGCCAACAGGGTCAAACTCTCCTCCATCTACGCTCCGTAAATCCACCAACTCATCACCGAACTCATCCTCCCACGATGAAACATGCCTAACCTCTATCATCTCATCCTTAAGATCATCTATCTGCTCGCTAATCTGTGCGGTACTTGCTGGGCTTAGCCTAATTGTTTGCACCTCGCTAGCTGCCTCAATCTCAACTCCCTCATCAAAAACTTCTTCTTCAATCAGGTTCGTAGTGTCTTCAACAAAATCCACTACCTCTATGCCATCATCACCACAGAAATCATCATCTTCGGGTTCTGGTCCATGGATACAAGGTGTGGGATACCAATAAGGCGACTCATCACGACTAATATCCTGCTGAACGGAAGGTGGGACTGGGTCGTCCATTATCGCCTCCGGTTCTGGGATTATCTCAATCATATTTCCAGATGAATCCTTATAACCCAATATGTTCCCTTCACAGTCGTAAACCACGCGTGTGAGAGGTTTTGCACGCGTTGATTCCATGTGGTCAATCATCATCTGTATATCCATACGCCACCTCTCATCATCAACTCCATACCAGTGTGTGGACCTCCCACGTGAAAGATAACACTCGTGTGTCAAATGGGCTCCACCACAGAACTCACAACATACATTCATGTACCGATAGCACGACTGAGTGTACATGTTTTCTTCATAACGGCTCGCGTTGTCGCGTTCCCTCATGTAGTCTGCAACAGTCTTTTTTCCAATACAAGATGCCATGACGAATATATTTTTTTTTTAATTTTTTTTTAAGCAAGACTAAAGTAAAAAACGACTAATCTATCAAGCAAAAATCAAACTCATGCAAAGGAAACAAGTAGACTAAAGCATGCAGATAAACCTAAAATGAAATAAGAACTAAAAATATGACTAAACTAAAGCGGATATAAACAAAGAACGAATGACTAGATCCCCGACTCGGGTCATTCTCGAAGTCGCCAGTGTCCCCGGCAACGGCGCCAAAAACTTGATTGTCATGGTTTATATATATAAATATTTTAATTTTCACAATCTGGTTTTAAAAATGGAATCACCAATCTAAACCACACAACACGGCAGTGTACCAGTCGCAGTGTAGTAAGGTCGATAAGACCGAGTATCAATCCGTGGACACTGATATGCAGCCCTCGATACTAAACCTCTATCGAGTCCTAATCTAGATAAAAGAGCATATTTGGTTTTTTTTTTTTTTTTTTACTAAAAAGTAACTAAAACGATAAACAAGTAAACAAATAAAACAAGACAAAGAAATAAACAAGCAGCAAGGACGAGAGATCAAAGAGTAAACGCTCAAGAAAGAGGAATCAGAAATGGAGAGGATGGTTGCCTAGACTGGGAATCCTACTGATAAAGCTGAAAGCTAACGGAAAATGGATACTCGAATGACTATCGGGATCTACGGGTATAACCGACTCGGGAAACACTATTTATCTAGATCTCCTCTCGGTCTCACTAGAACGCTACATAAAATCCTAAGCAGTGTGAAGCTCACCGGGTAAAGAATGGATCACCTCTCGGTCTCACCAAACATAAAAGTTTACGCACCCAAAGATTAGATCTCCTCTCGGTCTCACTAATCACAAAACACCTAACGGTATCAAAGGGTTAATCTATTCCTAAAGGTAAATGTTTGGGAAAGCGGATAAAAAAAAGATACTGGGAAAGAAATTCACTCTCGTGCAATATCTAACCAAATAAACCAATAAATCCTAACAAACCCACAACCTATCTCCTCTCGGTCTCAAGGTAGGTGACAAACCCAAAACGATGTCAAACATACATTATAGATACTAAGTTAACAAGTTAACCCATCAAATCATCACACGAAGCAAATGATAAAGATATGCGACTTTTAATTTAAAAACACTAAGTCAATAAATTATAGCCACATATGAATCTAAAAATATAACATAAACATCATCCGGGTAATAAATCACAACAAAAACCAATAAAGTTTAGATTTTTATTATCAACAAGTGTCAAACAAGATCCAAATCCCAAAAGAAAATCAACAATAATAAATATTCATCCCAAATCTAGGCAACCAACATAAATCTAGCCTACCATAGTAATGAAAGAAATAGAAACAAATCTAAGAGGTTCACAAATAAAAATCATGGCGAGACCTAAAAATTACCAACCGATAAGTTTCGTAGTCACCGCCTTCTTTGTGACTCTCTACCTTTAAAAGTAACTTTTTTTTTTCTTGTCGAGACCTCAACTCCAATGCTGCTACTTTATTACTATTTATTATAATATTTTTTTTTTATGCACTAACGATTGGGAGCAGCCTCCCTGACGAGACACACTCCCTTTCTGCGCCCTCCTCTTTTTTTCAATGTCACTGCTCTTCTTTGTTTTTATAACCTCAAGTGATACCCTACTCTTCATAGATGGGCCGGCCCAATTAATATTCTTGTTCTTTTTCTTTAGTCATGTAAACAACCAATTAAATCCAGCCCAACGAGTAATTATATATTAGAGTTCAGTCCAATTTGATTGTCGTCTATTTTGCTCCATCTCGTTTGGGCCCTAGCCCATTAGTTTCTACACCACAAAAGTTTAAATAAGAAACTAGCTCCATTTAAATAGGTATTTACATGGCCCAATTAACTATTAAAAATTTAGTGAGTCTCAATTTTACCTCAAATGCACCATTTTAGCTCGTTTACCCTTAAAAGCTTTAAATAACTAATATGAGCCAATGAAGAGTAATATTTAATAAAAATTAACTCAAATATTATTTATAAAGTAGAGAATATTGATATAAATATATGTATATTTTAGAGCGTATCAAAAGGGTTTCATCCTACCGAGTTCTTCCCCGTGGGGAGCTCCTATTTTGTTTGTGAAGAAGAAGGACGGAAGTCTTCGCATGTGTATTGACTATCGTGAGCTGAACAAGGTGACCATCAAGAATCGTTATCCTCTTCCTCGCATTGATGAAATCTTTGACCAGCTCCAGGGCTCCAGCTACTATTCGAAGATTGATTTGCGGTCCGGTTATCACCAGTTGCGCATCAGGGAAGCTGACATTCAGAAGACTACTTTTCGCACTCGTTATGGCCATTTTGAGTTCTTGGTCATGCCTTTTGGTCTCACTAATGCACCGGCGGTGTTCATGGATTTAATGAACCGCGTTTGCAAACCTTACCTTGATAAGTTCGTCATTGTGTTTATTGACGATATTCTGATTTATTCTAAGAACAAGGCGGATCATGTCGATCCGGCTAAGATCGACAGGAGCACTTGTACGCTAAGTTCTCAAAGTGTGATTTTTGGTTACGTGAAGTTCAATTCCTAGGACATGTGGTTAATGAACTGGGAAATCATGTCGATCCGGCTAAGATCGAAGCTATTAAAGACTGGGAAGCACCAAAGACGCCATCTGAGGTGTGGCAATTCCTAGGTCTTGCGGGTTACTATCGTCGTTTCATTGAGGGATTTTCGAAGATCGCCCAACCCCTCACTACTCTTACCCAGAAGGATCGAAAGTTCGACTGGGGTGAACCACAGGAATCAACATTTCAGATGTTGAAGCTTAAACTTTGTTCTGCACCTATCTTATCTTTACCGGAGGGTACGGATGACTTCGTTTTGTATTGTGACGCTTCTATTCGTGGTCTCGGTTGTGTGTTGATGCAACGCGGGAAGGTTATTCCTTATGCTTCTCGTCAACTCAAAGTTCATGAGAAGAACTACACTACTCATGACTTGGAACTGGGTGCGGTAGTCTTTGCGTTGAAAATCTGGAGACATTACTTGTACGGTACCAACTGTGAAGTATATACCGATCACAAGAGTCTTCAGCATATTTTCGACCAGAAGGTGTTGAACATGCGGCAACGTCGCTGGGTTGAACTCCTGAACGATTATGACTGTGCTATCAAATACCATCCTGGCAACGCGAACGTTGTGGCGGACGCCTTGAGCAGGAAGGAGTCTGCGAATCCTCGTCGTGTTCGAGCCTTACAGCTCACCATTCATTCGTCGTTGCCTGACCGAATCCGTTCTGCACAGTTGGAAGCCTTGAAGGAGGAAAACCTTAAGGCTGAGACTATTCACAGTGCTGACATGCATCTTGAACTCAGGACCGATGGCTTACACTATTTTGCGGGACGTGTTTGGGTCCCATTGTTCGGGGGATTGCGCGAGCTTGTTTTGGATGAAGCTCACAAATCCTGGTATTCTATTCACCCTGGCTCCGATAAGATGTATCAGGATTTGAAGATACTTTATTGGTGGCCAAACATGAAAGCTTACATAGCTTCTTATGTCAGCAAATGCTTGACTTGTGCTAAAGTCAAGGTGGAGTTTCAGAGGCCGTCTGGTCTCCTGCAACAACCAGAGGTTCCAGAATGGAAGTGGGAGCGAATCACGATGGATTTTGTCGCCAAGCTACCAAGGTCACCTAGTGGTTATGATATGATCTGGGTGATTGTTGACCGGCTGACAAAATCGGCGCGTTTCATACCTATTAAGGAAACCGATGGACTCGAGCGGTTGGCTCGACTTTACCTTAAGGAGGTGGTTGCTCGGCACGGGGTGCCTGTCTCTATTATCTCTGATCGTGATTCTCGCTTTGCTTCGCGTTTCTGGAAGGCTCTGCACAAGGCTTTGGGTACTCAGTTGGATATGAGTACGGATTATCATCCGCAAACTGATGGAGAGAGTGAGCGGAAGATTCAAACCTTGGAAGATATGCTTCGGGCATGTGTTATCGATTTTGACAAAAGTTGGGAGATCCACCTGCCGTTAGTGGAGTTCTCCTACAACAACAACTATCACTCTAGTATCAAGGCAGCTCCGTTCGAGGCTCTCTACGGACGGAAATGTCGATCACCCCTTTGTTGGGCCGAGGTGGGCGAGAGCCAGCTCACTGGTCCGAAACTTGTGTACGAAACTTCGGAGAAAATCGTACAGATTCGTCACCGTTTGGCTGCTGCATGGGATCGTCAGAAGAGCTATGCCGATTGCCGTCGAAAACCTTTGGAATTCCAGGTTGGGGACAAGGTACTTCTGAAAGTTTCACCATGGAAGGGCGTCATACGCTTTGGAAAGTGTGGCAAGCTTAACCCTCGTTTTGTCGGACCATTCGCAATCCTGGATCGGATTGGACCGGTGGCATACAGACTTGACTTACCGGCGGAGCTCGGTAGTGTGCACAACGTCTTCCATGTGTCTAACTTGAAGAAGTGTTTGGCTGATTAATCTCTCATTGTACCACTGGAGGAGATCAAGGTTGATGATCGTCTTCGCATTGTGGAGGAACCTGTCGAGATTCTCGACTACAAGATTCGTAGCCTTCGTCGGAGTAAAATCCGCATCGTTAAAGTTCGTTGGAACTCGAATCGTGGACCGGAGTTCACATGGGAACGGGAGGATCAGATGAAAGCTATTTATCCTCATCTTTTTCCGAAACGCGTGTTCGAATCGAGGCATGTTACTGCTGAAGCGGAATGAATCTCGGGTCGAGATTCCTTTCAACGTGGGGATGATGTGACATCCGGTAATTTTCTGTTCGTTCTGTTCTTTTCGTTTCTTTCATTTTGGGGCTTTGCGCAATTTTCGGGACAAAAATTCTTTCAACGTGGGGATGATGTGACACCCGGCATATTTGGCTTAAACATTTTAGTAACATCTAAGTCTACCTTAGCGGGAAACGTTTATAAACGGACTTAACTGGGTTAGTTGTTTCGGGTTAAGTTAGGATTGTCCAGGGTTCAATGATCTGGAGGATCATTGGGAGTCATTTTGGGAATACACTAGTACCGGGTCCCGTTGTTGGTGACATTACATGAACTAATTAAGTATATGTGTAGATTATGGGTCGTGTGGTGGATTATATACATAGATGTGTTTAAATGATGTGTAAATGATTATCCATGCTTAAATATGTTAAACATAGACTAAGGTTGCATGCTCATGTGTTAAGATGTGTTAGAATGCGTTAAACACGACAAACTGGAAAACCAGATAAACATGGGTTCTGGTTCGACCACTTCGAGTGGTCGAAGGAAGAATTATGCTTTGGTTCGACCCTTTGTAAATGGGCAAACCTGGGATGTGGAATTGAAAGAATTCCCTTCGACCAGGACAGGGCTCATTCGACCCTGTGGAAGGGTCGAAGGAGGCTACCTTCGACCACTGATAGGGGGCGAAGGAGGATTAGTATAAATACCAAACTTTGTCATTTTTCACCATTTCACAAACCCTAACCGTCTCAAAACACTCTCAAACGATTTTAATCACTAAGGAAGGAGTTTTTGCTCTTCTTTTTCATAATCTAACCTATCTACAACATCTAAACAATAATCCAAGGTGTGTTCTTGATCCTAAATCTTTTTAAAGCATTTTAATTCGTTTTTATCTAACCCTAATTGTCCGGATCTGTTCTAAGGGTGTTTTCATGATTAAAAACCTTTAAAACATCTTTCTAAATCAAACCTTATCATTTAAACATAGGTTTTCATGATGATGAACATGTGTAAATTGTGTATTATGTGGTGTTATGTGTTGTTCAATGAATTGCTGCTGTATCTATGATAGAAACATGATATAGGATTGCTATTGATGCTAGGTTATTGTTGTTTAGGGTTAGAATTGGATAGATGGTGATGTTGTGGGTATTTGGGGGTTTTAACGAATCTAGACTTGATGCATGATATTTATGATCAATAGAACTAATGAGGAAAAATCGAACACTCGACAAACTGAGCATTTTAAGTTGAATATGGATTGATTTCAAAAGTTTCCAAATTTGGTAAAGAATCCATGCATGATTGTGACGTTTCCATAATTCTTACCATTTTGGTAAAGGGCTGAAATAGACGTATTATTTGGGAAAATCGGTGGGGTTTTGTAGGGATAAGTTATTCATACTTGACTGCTGTGTTTGATGATGTTTCGAGGTGTTTCGAATGTGTTTGAAGCGTTTTTAGGAAAATTTATACAACAGGGGCGAACCTGGACTCCTTCGACCAATCGGGTGGGCGGAGGAGAGAATCCAGGGTCGAACCTGGGAAAATTTGGGCGAACGTGGTCAAACGGTCGAAGGAGGCATCAAACGGTTGAACGAGACTAAAAACGGGCGAAGGAATGAGATTTTTGATACAAACTAAGTGTTTTATGCTTGAACCTTGTGTGTAATCTATGTGTACTTGATTAGTTAGGGTAATGAGTCACCAACGGGATGTCGGGTCGGTCTAGTGTGTCGGTTAAACATTTAAACACGTTTTAAAACATACTTGGTTACGATCTGGACAATCGGGGACTAGATAACCTTATGGTTATTAGTCGGAACACCTATGTGAACATTTTGATAGATCTCCGGTAGAGGGATTATCAAGGGCTTAGCATTTTACTTGTAACCGAAGAACGCTATCTAAGGTGAGTTCACGGCCCCACTTTTACTGCTTTAACTTTTGTGGGGAGAAAACATGCGCTAAACTATTTTGGTAACATATGTCATACTATGGTTTTTAACTTTGTATTGCTATACGATCTTTGGAAGTCCTGGGGGAAACCATGAATGTGCGGGGATGCACAACGGGGGCAATGTGGATAGATCTATTGGGCGTGACCTGCCCCACTCGTCGGCTTGGAGGGCCGGGCGGGTGCATTTTGTCTCGAACTGGAACATTGGTATCATGCTGAACATTCGGGCTGCTTAAACACATGCTAAACATTGCTAAACGTGTCTAGGAATGGTTTCCAATCGTAGTAGTAATAAAACATACGCCTAGCTAGCGTACTTGGTAACATTGATATAGTATGGACATGGTAACGTTTTGGTAACATTTTGGTAACATATTGAACAAACCTGTGAACTCACCAGCATTATATGTTGACGTCTCTTTGGCATGTTTTTCTCAGGTCGCTATGGTAGCAACAAATGGAACTAGGCGCACGGGTCTGCACTGGCGTCTAGGTTTAGTTCATGTTTTGTAATAAACACTTGGTACATTGGGTCTATGGTTTGTAACTTGTCTAATGCTTCCGCTACTAGTTTTGAGTTAATGAAAACTATGTCTTTTTGAATGTCATGTATCTTCCTATAGAGTTGTTTATTGTGACCGTTGACTTGGATCCTGGTTTGTCATGCGCCTCGCGGTAAAACTCCGCAAGTGGAATTTTGAGGGTGTGAACTAAATTAAGTTAACTTATCAATCCTCATGAGCTACATTTGACGTGTGTCTTTATTTTTATGTATATTGGAGGTGAATAAATGAATAGACGCACATTTTTATCCAGCAATATTAGGAATGGTCTTCTTTCACCGGTCCCTGACCATATTAAATTGCCCAAACAAAATAGCAGCATACCAATCTCTATGCTACGTGAGACCCAAGAAATTTTCAACAATGTCACGGTTTTCCATTATCGATTCTATCACACGTTATTGTATGATTTATGATCTTCACATAGAAAATGTAGGTAATTGGTTGTATGTTATGTTTCATCATCGATGTTGTTGTGATCATTATGAAATTCATTTACTAATACTATGGTGTGGTATATTAGGATACTAACCCAACTCACCATTGGGAAAAATAAAGAACAAGATAATGGATCGTAACAACTATAGTATGACTGAACATTTTGGGTATGTTCAGACCTATCGTACACAACAATACTTCTTTCGTTCGAAGTAATACTATCATTACCTTCAACCCAAATACCAACAACCCAAATGATGGTAAATAAAAAGTAAGCAAAATAATCTATACTAAATATGTGTTACGTTAGAATAACTGAAATAAAATAATGGTATCTTAAACCTCGGAAGTGGTTGGTTGGTTGTACAGCCTCTGGTCAAGTTCCACTGAAGCATTCAAAGTAATTCTGTAGTTGTCTAAAGATCATAGTTCAGCAAGACTTCGAAATGTGTCAACATATGGGTTTGTAGAAAGAACACATGTCAAAATCTCAGTAATATTTCAATCAAGATTTGTTCATTGGAGTCTATGATCTAACTTAGTGTATGGATCATAAAAAATATAATTGTAAATTAAAATATTTTATGCAGTTGCGTCTTGAAGATCCAAAAAAT
Source organism: Ambrosia trifida (assembly GCA_028751855.1). Taxonomy (NCBI): domain Eukaryota; kingdom Viridiplantae; phylum Streptophyta; class Magnoliopsida; order Asterales; family Asteraceae; genus Ambrosia; species Ambrosia trifida. The sequence continues at coordinate 79,889,033 of CM054131.1, read as the reverse complement.
GATATCATCCGTGTTTTCGGTTACACATGACAGTCCGACCAACAACATCTACAATAACCATAAGTGTTCTTATTAGGCGAAGTTATCTATCATATATCACAAAAATAGATAGATCGAGAAACGTACTGGTACTAACAATTAACTTTTGGTGTCTTCTATCATGCTTAAGAATCTAAATATAAGAAACTAATGGATGTAGATAAAACCCTCTCGAAACCGGAGTTTGAAACGGAATAAGTTTAGTGTCTTCAACGATTACAATCTTTAACTCCCCCAAAGCAAGATGCACTTTTCATGCCTAAATCATTAGTAGTAATCCCACAAAGACGTATATTTTTAAAATATCAATAATCATTTGCTTTTTATATTTTCAATATAAAAAGTTGTAATAATGTGAAGACATATTTTTCTTAAAGAAAATGATTATAGACATATTAAAACCCAAAAAGTACCTCAAATTTACAAGATGTTCATCTTTTTTTTTTTATTTACGAGTTTCATATGGCACTAATCCTAGTTGATTAAATATAAGACATCTCATCAGCAAAAATAATTTGAGTAAATATCAACAAAATTTAAAAAATGTATATAATTTAAATATTATAAATCATATGGTAATAGGTTTCTCAAATAATTGTACTAAAAAATACAAAGTCATTAACTAAATTAAATTTCTTGATACTTAGCTACAAAGATGTGTCGACATTGTGCGCCCTTATGTTCCTTGAAAGTATCTATAATTTGTTGTCATTTTTAAGTTTTATTAATATAAAACTGTAATCAATATTTTTCTAAACTAAGCCAATATGTTGATTTGATCTTTTTTGAACCCTTGAGATCAAGGTTTGAAGACCGGTTCAGACTGGGATATCCGATCAGCTTGGTTTAAAAAAGCGTGAGGCGTTTAGGTCCCAAAGGCCGAGGCGTAAGGCGCAAGGTGAGAGCTCCCATATAATACGTACCACAACCTTAATCTTTAAATACCAAAAAATATGTTAATAAATAGAGCTGAATATAATTTAGTAACTCCACATATAACTAAACAAACTTAATGTTCCACCAATTAAGTTTTATATTCAATCAAAAGAGCTTAAAAGAAAGAAAAATAAGCAAAAACATAACTTAACACAAAAAACATAAAGAAAAAAAGAAAAAAATTCGAAAAACTAAAACTCAAAACACCACTTGTTTTGTTCCTTCTTTGTACTTCCATGCTTATTCCTAGCTTCTTGCTAGGTCAGTAGGTTTTCCTTTTAAATTCAAGTGTGGTTTTTCATAAGAGAGATGGCCGATTGACTCTTCATAAATCTGTGATCAGCATTGTGGGCAGAAAAACCAATAAAACAGTGTAAGCAGACCATTTGCCAGTGTGACAGGCCCGTTGTAGTCTTTCACAATTTTGGGAAATTAGTGTGAGCCACACCATTTCTACAGCATGCACTTTTTCACCATTTTGTACCCTCTGCACACTCTTTCACCATTTCTACAATGTTAAAAGGAATCAAATCTCTTATTTCAAAAGCAAGAAATACCTATTGGCTTAAAACATAACTATTACCCATCTATTTGTAAAAAAATAAAATGGAAGATAATTAATGTAAATCAACTATGTTTATCTTAATATGATAGTAATCTCAGATATCCAATATTGAAATTAGTAAATTTATATTATTGGCAGTGGCATCTAGCATGTAAAGGCAGTGGCATCTAGTATAAATTTATATTATTGAAGTTTGCTAGCATTGCACAAAAGTACAAATGTTTCGTAAATAGCAAATTCTATCATAATATACAATTTAGATTCTTAAAAATAATTCATGTCCAAGCCTGAAGTTTGTTTGTCAAAATAATGTTGTGGACTAATGCATTTTCTTTAATTATCATTTAACTAATCCAGCATTTATTATAAATTGTGGACTGATAAAGATTCACAACTCAAAAAGATGGTGTAACCTTATATTTTTGTTATTCCACATTCACTATGTTGATACCGACCGAGTCTTCATGTGTGACTTTTGAATATCAACCGTATTAAAATCCAACTGCCATCTAATTCAAATAATAAGGCTAAAACGTAACAAAATGGTTATTACAACTCACGTTAGTTGGTTACCGGTTTACGTGCCATTGCGTCAAGTGTCTTGACACTTGATGCGCCTCAAGTAACCTTGGTGGCGAACTATCCATGAAATTCCTCAAAGCACTCTCTTCACCTGAAAGTTACAATTACCACAAAAAGAATATATGAACTTGTTCAAACCAATCACCATAAGAATGTCACTGGTGAGCTAATCATTATATATATCAAATGCCAACAAGTTTGACACATAAATACACAACGATGAATAAGAAAACCAGTGAGCAAAACCTAAACACATTTAAATTTCTATTTTTAACATGTAGGAAGAAAACAACATAGAAACCATTTAAACCATTTTTATGCTTATTAACATTAGAAGGTTACAACCTCAACTTGTTTTGTTATGAGAATAGATATTTCTAGTGTAAGTAATGGTTAAACAAATAATCTGAATATCATGATTCAGATAAACTAAGTCAACGCTACTTTAGGTGGTTTAGGGGATTAAGAAGTGTTTCTTGGTGGGATATGGGATTTTAGGTGTTTCCGGGTAGCCTGTTTATTAGTTGTTGTTTTGTTAAACAAAAAATTTAACCTAGTGCATGCTATGTTCTTTAAAGCTTTATGCAGCTCTTTTTTGAAAACCAAGAATCCACTTTTATGGCTTTTAAATATGTTAGTTCATGAACCCATTATTATACCAACATAACATCTTTTTTTAGTAGATTATAACAAACCAACTACTATTACATCATACCGAAAAGTTCATGCAAATTAAATTAAAAAAATTAATAAAACCTTTTAGCCCTATTAATCATGAACGACAAAAAGGCCTTGAGTTAATTATATGTTTGTCAGTAGATTTTAGTTATTAAAGAAAGCAATAGATAAACATGACCAAAAGATACATCAATGTAAAGAAAAACAGAGATGGATTACGAAATGCAAAGAATTCACATATCAGTTTAAAAAGGTGGAAAATATTTAACTTTAGCTTATTGTCAAATAATACTAAAACTGATTATTTGACTGGTAATATAAATTTCATTAAACCAAAGACAACCAATTACAAGTGATACGTAGGTAAACGGGCCACAAGTTGCGCCGCTACCCCTTTTTGTATTGCAAAACCTACTCTATTGAAAATAAAACATTAGCCCTTAGCAGCTGGGGAATTACTTTGCATAACTTTCTTCACGCGATCGAGGAGCTTGATTGCTTGCGGGGCCAGCGCTCCAAAAGTATCAAAAGCGAAGGGCACAAACACATGCTGGTTCTCTAGACAAGCCACTTCATGTTTATCCACTTTTTTGCCCTCAGCTTTCAAAACTGCCTGCCCAGCCACAAAACCCGAATCCCGAAGTCAGGTCAACACACGCATGCTTGCCTTGCGCCCATCCGAACACAAGAACATCCGCTGGCCTCAATGTAGACCGCCCGTCACGTGGGTCCGTCAAGAAAACGAATCTGAGGCACGCCTCATCGGGTTCAGATTGTACATACGCCTGTAAGGGTTGAGGCGCTAAAAAAATGTGCGCCTCAGGTGGTTTAGGCTGTTTTGATGTGTTTTTTTTTGGCGTTTTAACTTTTTGGGTCAATTATTTTATTTTTGATGTGTGTTTTTGATATTTTAGACTTTTCTAGGTCAATTATCTTATTTTTTATAAGATACATAATTTTTATATTTATTTTTTGACTGCGCCTCGGGCTTACGCCTCGGTTCGCCTCAAGGCTTACGTCTCATGAGGCGAGGGGAAACGCCTCGAGGCTTGTTACCATTCTTTTAAACTTTGACTCAAATCATGTTACCTGATTTGTAAGGTGAATGATACTATACGCAAGATCTTCATTTAGTGATACATAAAATGGAGGCCCAAGCATTAATCTGATGCTGCAGAAGTATTAAAAGATAAAATATTAGCAGCCATATAATTTTATGTAAATCATCAGTTAATGAAACATCTCCCATACTTGTTTGAAATGGCTATTGAATTGTTCTTTATGCGGCTGAGAAGATCGATGTTAAGTTTCCACTTCCTGCTTAAAAAATAAAAATAAGATATAAAATAGAACTAGCCATTCGACCCGTATTATAGAAGTCACCGGGTACATAAAACCCATATGAGTCATATGACTTGTATCTTATTGGGGTCGATAATATAATCTTATGCTCTACATGACCCGTATCTAGTGTGTTAGTAAATATTTCAGACTGCGTCATACGACCCGCATGACCATACATTGGTTAATTACTGAACAATGAGATCAAGAACTGATCAAAATAGTTCAGGTATTATGTTGCACCTGTTTTTATTTAATGATTCATGTCATTTTGTTATTAATAATATGCACGGCTTACGTTACATGTGCATAATTAGTCGCTCAGTCACAAACCTGTTTGCGCTCGTGTGTAAATGGATAATGAATAGTGTAATTAAATAAAAGCCAAATTTCTTAGTAGTCCTTCAATGCACATTATTAGATATTCCATATTTGACAAAAGGAGGTTGTTGAAATTACCTTGGGTCATTAAAAGCTACATCAACCACCATCTATACTCTACAGCCAAGAACTCTTATCTGTTGCTACCATGTGCATATCAAGTGTCATATGATATTGTTTCTCTGTTTAACAAAAACTGCAGAATAGAATTTTAATTAATGCTCAAATGAAATACCTTTTGTAACACAGAAAATGTTGAACACGAACCTTATTAATGTATGCTCGCTCATAGAATTCGAGAACATACAATATAATACACACACATAAATCTAATTACACTCTATAGTGCTTTTTATGTGATAAGAACTAATTAATTAGTTAACCTTGACCAACAAACCCCAAAAACTAAGGGTGTCAACCTAATTAATTAAATTTGATTATAAAACCCCAAAAACTCAAGTTTCATAATATATAAAATTTAAGATTGATATTACCTCAGCCAAGCGTTGTCTGGACTGTAGTTAAAAAACTCAAGACTTGAAAGTAGAACCCTAGATCTACAAGTTTAGAGAAACACAAACATCAGATTCAATAACTAAAGCGCGTGACTTAAACAAATCAAAAAGAGGTTGTTGGACTTACCTCAGGTTGCTGGAACCTACCTCAACCACCATCTTCAGTCGGGAACCCACCTCCGTTGCCACCAATCTGGAACCCTAAAGCAAGAAATGTGGATCTAGAACCCTAGAGCCAAAAAAATACCGATATGCTTGACACTACACACCGTTATCATTAGATCTGGTGACAACTTGCTCATGCATCACTGATTAGCAGCTAGAAACCCTAGAGTAAAAAATCGCCAGAGAAAAGGGTGACATTTGTAGACGTGATTCCAAAAGAAACCCTAATGTAATGTAATACCTGCTTTTTTACTCCTCTTATTCTGACCAAAAACCCTAAAATGACACAAAAACAAAACGATAATCATATTTGTACATCAGTGGCTGAGTACAGATGTTGCTGAACCAAATTTGTACCATCGATCTGGTGAAATCCTAGTGAAATTGCCTTAATGTTCTTGAATCTAGAGAGAGAGAGGGAGAAGGGGCAGATAATGATATCTAAAGAATGAAACCCGAATATGTGTATCTGTGTTGTTTTTTTTTCTTAGGCTTAGGGGGCTTGTACATGATGCATCTAAGCTTGCACTTAAGAGTTTTTATGCATTGGATCATTGTACAACATGCTTTCAAGGCTTGTAAAGTGGCAAATGACCATTTCTGCCCTTCCTATATGCTTATTAATAAGGCTAGTGGAATGCCCGCGCGTTGCCGCGGGTATGTATTTTTATTCACATTTTAAATTGCCAAAACTTTATACACCATACTGTCATTTATCCAATCCGATCCATGCTTGATTTTTAGTTGCAACATTTAGTTACACACATGAACCAAAGAGCCTTTAGCCTACTGGTTACAAAGTGTTAAATAAGGCTTAGCCTTTTCTTGTGGTGATAATTCAAATTCCATTGGTAACAAAAAGTTAATCCATTAAAAAAAAGTTACATGAATTAATCTATTACTTGGTAATGGTTCTAGGTAACAAAAAGTTAATACATGAATTAAATGTATTGAATGGTGCAATTGATTTGTGTTAGTGACTTGTACATAGGGGCATAGATGGAAGAAAATGGTAAAAGTTAGAGATTTATGCATGAGACCTTTTGTATGCCATCTTAAAATGATGGTGAAATTACCTTCTTACCCATCTCTCCTCCTTAATAAGGTAGTAGAGATAGTGTATATATATATATATATATATATATATATATATATATATATTCACAAAGAGAACAATTATACATAAACTACTATCTCTATCTCCATCATCCTCAAAACAATAATCATACACCTGCAACTAAAATTCAAACCGATTTAATAGATAACAAGAAAAGTTTATGGGACTGAGGATTAGACGTTAAGTAAAAAACGCCCAGCTCACAAACGCATTAACTAAAATTCGAACCATATAACCACCCGGTCATTTGGTTCAATTGCGAGCCACCATACGTTTATTTTCAGCAGCGTTTGCTGGGTCTCGTTTTAGTCGCTGGACAGGAGACGCGCGGCTTCACATCTGAATCATTCAACGCCACTTTCTGACTGAATGGTTAAGAGCCTGCTGAATCATTCAGGTGATCTTTTTGGGTTGAAACAAACGCTCTGAATCTGAATGATTCAGAGCTGAATCATTCAGAGGCTCATTCAGAGGCAAACAAACTGCCCCTTAGTATTTTATGCTTGATTCCTAATTAATTTAGGGGAAATGGAATTAAATAATCCCAACTTTGGAGGGTTGGAAGGTGAGCGAACTAAGAGATTTGAATGCGACAATGGTATAACTGGGCGTGGAATTAGAGATGAAAACCAACAAAATGCAGTAATTTTGGAGCTAAATGCCGGGTCCACAGGGTCTAAAAAGAATAATAACATTGTCTTTGAATATTTTGAGCAGAAGGAAGACGGTGACATTGTACGAGAAACAGTTGTTTGGTGGGTGTCGTGGGTGTGGTGGTGATGGTGTGGTGGCATGTGGGTGTTGTTGGTGGTCATGGTGTGGTGGCAGGTGGGTGTCGTGGGTGTGGTGGTGAAGATGATTATGTATGAGAGGTATGTATGTGTGTGTGTATATATATATAAATCTTTTTTTATTATTATTAAAATTAAAAGATTTTTTTTAATAATTAAAAGATTTTTTTTTAATTCAAAATGACAAGTCATATGTGGGCCCTGTTTTATTTTTGACAACTGGACATATTGTTCCACCTCAGATGCCACGTGTGATGCCACGTAGGCACTTAACATAAAAACTTAACTGAGGTTAGTTTGGGACCAACAAAATAAAAACGTTGACAAGTTGGGACTGTTATCTTACAACTTTCAAGTTGGGATTATTCCCTTCCAACCCCCAAAGTTGGGATTATTTAATTCCATTTCCCCATTAATTTATAACCCAATTTCAAAAATTATTTTTAGGATATGAGGTCTCGTTTCGTTAACACACAGTGAATAGATGAGCATTGTTCATTTTTTGGTACTACGTGAATGGGTAAAAATTACCGATTGTGTCTCTACACAACTCTTGATTTGGAGTCGCATGATAAATCATGCCAAGCATTGGTACGTTTAACCCCAACTATGCCCACTTAAAAATATTTTAAGTGATATAGGTCCTTTCAAATGAGATGTATGATTCCGGCCTAACTGAGTTAGGAATCACAAATTCACCTCACCCCAAACAACAGATCCTATGCAGGGTAATCCCTAACACAGGGGAATTTAATTTGGCTAGAGTGTCTAGATTTGACCTAGCAATATCAATTTCTTTAAAGTTTATGCTTAATCCCATAACTTTAGTATTTTGTCAAGCTCAGGCCCATGCCGTTTATTATATATTAATAATCAATATTAATATGACAATTGTTTAGGCTTGCTAGCCTGCTCGTTCTTGATAAAAGAAAGTCGGTTCAGGTTTAGATTTGGGCTCGTTTATTAAAGAAGCTTATGTTAGGCCCGGACTCATGTTCGTTTATGCTCGGCTCGTTTTGAGATTATTTCAAAGCTCGAGTCGGATCGTGGTGATTTTTTTAAGCTTGGGTTCAACTAGCTTGTTATGTATTATTTAATTTATATTATATTAATATTGTCATAAATTTATAAATTATAGACTCGTTTAGAGTCGCCTATTCGTCCTTGGTAAAAGAAACTCGGGTTTGGACTCGTTTATTAAACATGCTTATTTTTAGGCACGGAGTGGAGTTCATTTAAGCTTGGTGTGTTTGTTATATATTAACTAAGGTAGCGTTTGGAATGATGGAATGGAAGGGGAAATAGAATGGAATGGACCATTACAAGGTAATGAAAAATAGTGTGTTTGGTTGGTTAAAGGAATGGAATCACCCTTTCCACAAGGCATTCTATTCCCTCAAAACCATTTTATCCACCCCCATGTTGTTTTTTCATTTCATCCCTCATTCACCCTTCATTAACAACATCATAACCCACCACCGCCCGCCATCACCACCAACCCCCATTGACACCACCCACCACCACCACTCACTAGGGATGAGCATACGGTCCCGAAAACCGATGCCGAACAGAAAAAATACCGATCCCGTACCGAACCGATACCAAACCGAGGGTGTTCGGTATCGGTATCGGTACCCACATTTAGAGGTTTTCGGTTTCGGTATTATTGGTATCGGTACGGGATTGGTATGGTATCGGTATTTTAAGGTAAAATACCGATACCACACCGGTACCGTACCGATACCGATACCATACCGGTGTAATCGGTATCGGTATTGGTTTTTTGGACTCTTCAGTATCGGTATTGTCGGGAACGGTATCGGTTCGGTACCGATACCGTCCCGAGCTCATCCCTACCACTCACCACCATCGTCACCACCTACCACCGCCGTCACCTCCCACCACCAACAACGTCGCCCACCACTGATGCCACTACTACCCAACACTGCCATCACCACCCACCACTGTCACCGCTACCAATCACAATCACCCACTACCTTCACCCACCCACCGCCGCCATCCAACACCACCCAATGTCGCCGCTACCGCCCACCACCGTCACTTACCCACCGCCACCTCCACCACCTACCACCGTCACTCACCATAATTTTCTCTACCCACCACTACCGCCGCCTCCACCCACCACAATCACTACTCACCATCATCACCCATCCATCATCACCGCCATCCACCTCCACCCACCACCACCACCTACCACCACCGTCGTCGCTACCCACCACCACGCTACCACCACCTACCATCACCGCACCAGCCATCACCCACCGCCACTTCTCACAATCATCACCTACCTACAATCACGGTCATCCACCTCCACCTTCCACCATCACCACCACCCACCACCGTCGCTACCGCCACATATAACCACCCACCATCACTGTAACATTCGCAAATTTCTAATAAATTTGGAATAACATTTAGGGAAAAAATTGTAATACCCGAATTTTAATTTGGTAAAATAGTTAAATTGTTTTAAGTGTCAAAACTAATAACTAATTTTGCTACATTGAAAATTGAATGCATAACTAAAACGTAAAGCTCAAACCAATAAAAAAAAAAGAACTAAATAGAAAGTTGTTAAGTTTTGATGTTAAATGGATTTTTTTTTTATAAACTCAAGGGTTTATGAAACAAACAAAGTCAACATGCCAACCTTATGTATTATTTTCCTACACTACTCAAATCGGGTTCAACATGTTTCAACAAGTTTTTATTAGTAATAATTATGAACATTTATATATTGAAACAACATTTTTTTTATTGATACTTATGTTTGTTTGAAATTGTTTTTATGTCACCATAAATTCCATTTATTAACCTTGATCATTTGAAATATATATATAGACACACATGGGGGCATTATATTGGGAAAAAAAAATCATTTGTTCACTATATTCCTGTCGCGGATTTCACCAATTTCTATTTGCATCTATAATTCTTCTTTGAGTTCCCAAATTTCTGAACAAGATTAGTAGTTATCCTACGCGTTTAAGGTCCAAGCATAATCCATTAGTTCTTGTTTTCTGACGAATTTGGAAGCTTAATCTTGGGTTCTATTTCGGTTTTATTTCTACAAATTGGATTAGCTACGTTGTGAGTTTTCCCGATTATTTTTGCATGATACATTATTCATATTTATAGATCAATAGCCCTCTATTTAGTTTGTTAATTATAGTGTCTAAGGGTTTCAATTGGATAATCTATGGTTTAGGGTGTTCTAGATTATTTGGGGATTTTGATTTAAAAGTTTATAGAACTTTATAAATTCATAACTCACTCATTTCTTATACAAAAATTATGAAACTTGGTAGACTTGCTCCTATAACTGATTAGAAGTTTTAGAAATTATTTCGGAATTTATTGAGGCTGTTTAGTATTTTTAATTATTTTTATGATGCTTTAATCATGTTTAATTCATATAAAATCGTATTAAATGTATTTTAACACAAAAATTGGTAGAAACATATTTCATTATGTTAGAATAATTTTCATGTCATTTTTCCTCTATTTTGATACGGTTATATGTGTAATCTCATTTTATTTGTTAAATTAGTTTTAAAACAAATAATATTCATGTTAAATAGGTTTTTGTCACAAAAACTCTATAAAATTTATTGTGAGCCTTTTTAATTAAGTAGATTGAGTTTTCATAGAAACTTTTACCTTTAAGAGTGTTTTGTATTTTATTTTGATTTTATGTGGTTTTAATCATATTTAAATCATATAAAATTGAAATTTAATTATTTTAATATGAAAATTTGTCATTAATTATTTCTAATCATTAAGAACTGAAATAAAAATTATTGGCTCAGAAAACATTTATTTGTATTGATTTTCCTATTTTTAATCATTTAAACATGATTTAATACCATTAAATCAGTTTTAAATATAAATAAGTTTATAAAAATTATGGGAAAATTATTTTCATTACTTTACATTAGAAAGTATCCATTTTCTATGAAAATAGTATTTTTGGATTGTGTCTTGTATTATTAGTCTTATTATGTTTAATTAGACATAATAAAACATTTATTTATTTGTACAATTTAAACATCTATTTTATAAATATTTTTTTTATAAAATAGAAATACTCTTATGGTTGTCTTTATTAGCATTTGTTGGATCGATGTGTAACTCCTAGCCAATTATTTCAATATTTATGATTACTGTTTACAATAATTAATTTAAGTAATTAACTAAATTATTTTGTCTTAATTAGTCAAAACATATGTTTACCTAAATATTCAATTGGGAATAATTATATTACCTAAACAGCATTTACAAACTTTTATATATTATTTTTGACGTACAACTTTTACATTAACGCGATTTATCATAAAAACTTTAATTCCCCAAATCGACTTAGCAAACCCTAATGCCTTAGACCCTAGATACTTTAGACTCTTAGACATTTCCTTATTAGTATTCTTATACATTATAGGTTGAATTCCTCGGAATTCCCATTACTTAGCTCACGATCGCTTAAGTTGGATTTTGATCACTTTCGCAAACTGTGAGTATATCTTTCCCCTTTTTACTGTTTTACTACTTTGGGGTGACTCATGTACCTATATATTAATCAAGTTTCAATTTCTTATACTTAATGCAATTCTCATGTGTGTTTGCTTTATGTTAATTGGTGTGTCTATGACTTGTCAAAATCATTAACCGCTGGGCGGCCTAGCTTTTCAATGAATAGTACTATGGTATACCCCCTTGAGACTCTGTTGAGAGAATCTTGGTCATTGTCTTGTTAATTCATTATTCAGTTGGTTAGTCATGTGTTAGTCATTATTCTCAGGTTTGGTTTTGAACGGATATTACTTATTACATAATTGCAAATGGTACCGCACATGAATTGCTAAATACTTTTCTACTATATATATTTAAACAGGGTATGCTCACCAATACAATTTTTGTATTGACCAAATTATTTTGTACATGTTTCAGGTTGTTTTGAGATGCATCCTTTAAGCTTTCGGATTTATATTTAGATTTTGATTCATTGTATTTCAATTTAGTTGACAGTTAGAATCGTTGTATTTCATTTCAATGTAATAAATTATTTAATCAATGTATTCAAATTTACACTTTAGTCCATGAGCTATTGAACAATCGTCACTACGTGACACCTCGATGTTTCCGCCATCGGTTGGGGTGTTACAGATTGGTATCAGAGCCATGGTTATAGGGAATTAGGTTATTAGAATGCCTTTTAGCCTAGACTATAACTAAGCTTACTTTCACGAGTCCTCTCGTTTATATTTCTCTTATTTCCTATTATTTTCTTTCAAGATATTTTCGTTACGATTATTTCTCGTTATTCTTTCGATATTTTGTTTGGCGAAGAAGACGCTCGTATTTCACAAACGAAATGATATCACCAAGTTAGGAGTGACATCCATACCTTGGTGATTAGTTTTACTCCTCTATATGTTATTTATCTTAGGAATATGCCTTTGAGATAGGAGTGACATCCACACCTCAAAGAGTATTTCCTTCAAAAAGAAACTTAACCACTAAGCTGGGAGTGATATCCTTAACTTAGTGATTGGTTTCATTCCACAATCGTTTTCAATTTCGAAACACATCTTTGAGTTAGGAGTGAAATCCACATCTCAAGGATCTATTTCTACAACTCGTTGATTATGAATTTTCTTAAATATTGGTAATCTATTACATACGTTAATTTTATCATTCACGTCATTTTACATCCTGTCTTTTAAAACACATTCGATATACACATACTTCATGAAATGGTTTCATTTTGCATTTTTACAAACTTGTATTGCATATTTTAAAGACCAAATGTAAATCTTTTGTTTTCATATGACGTATCCAATATATATTTTCGGGAGAAATTTACAACTAATAATATACCTTATAACATTTTTTTTAAAACTCGACTTTTCATAAACACATGAAAATGTGTAATTACGAAGATTTTGCAAAATGAACCTGTTTTGAATCTAAAACACACTTCGATTTATAAAAATTTATTCTCATGCATCACTACTATTCTTTCAACAATATCACAAAGTCGAGTAAACTGCGAAAATTTACCTTTTACACTTATACTTTTTCAGTTGCAAAACTTTTGGTTTAACAAAACAATGGACATATCTTTTTATCAGAATATTGCTAAATGCCTTTTATAGTATAACGCATATATGTAAAATTACTAGATTTTAACTCGCATGGCCAGTAGACTATACGTATGTTCCGTCCACTCTCAATTGTGGTAAATATCATTATCTTATTCTTACATCATTTTATTTTGTTATATTCGCGTACTATCTTATTTATGATTATTCTCGTATTATTATTTTATTGGTGGCTATCCCCACGCGTTATTTACAATTATTCTCGCACTAATTATTAGTAGTCATTCTTACAACACTGGTTTTGAGCATTAATTTAACTCGTTTACTTTCATTCTGGGAAAATTGTGCGATTTACTTGATTTATATTATACCATTCTTTCAGTCGAAGTTTTATGCTATACTTATGTACTTGATGCACATTTGGTATGCATTTTTTTTTCCTGTTTTTGAGCAAAACCCTGTTATACTTTACATTATTTTGTTCATCATCATGGCCAATAAACATACTAGTTGATAACTCATATGAGATCTAAGCCGGTGCCCATGTACGACTCGGATTATAGTATTTCTTTAATCCGAGGGGAACGGTGTAAATCTCAAAGTTCATCAATATAGGTGTTTAAAGTCAATGATGTGAACAGAAGTTACCGGTTAAGGGTGAACCCGAAAGGGAAGAACCTCTAACCATGTCTATTACTTACATGTTATTCTCATTTCGGTTAAAGGGAGAACCCGAAAGGGAAGGACCTCTAACCATGTCATGATTGAACATTATTTCATTACAGTGGCTATTACATATTGATTGCACGCATTTGTTTCTGGTATTACTTAGGATAGGGTTATGGAAAAGCATAACACTCAAGTGTAAGGTAAATCGATGATTACGGTCCGGAACGCAATCATGGGTTTACAGGTACATGAGGGTGGTGTGTAATTCTAATTAGGATGTTGGTAGACAATCAGTACGAATCCAAAGTATCGGGAGTGTGGTGGGTCAGCTGCGGTACACCCTATATATAAGCATAAACGATACTGCGGGAACGAACTAGGAGTTTGACCAAGAACCTACCCATTACTTTATAGTTACCTCTTCATTAGATAGTTGACTAATAGCTAACATTTTCTATAAGAGAATTCTTACACGAGTTTCAATCCGTCTTCCTAGAGTTTTTCTCTTGACCACCCACACAGAAAACACGAACCTTGTATACTCTTACACACTCGATTACTTGGATACTTGCTGCACTCTAACCAACATTTAGTCAGAAACTTTTCTAAAGTAGGGGAGACTGCTTCATTAGTACGTCTGCTCTCACCCGTTACACATTCCCAAAACTTTTCTCATTTAAACTCTTAACTTTCTAACTTTGGGTTAACTGTCAAGGATTTTGGAACTCTTACTTCGAATATTAGACAACTACTTTAAATTTTGTCAAACCATGATTGATGCATTTTTTTTAAAAGCCACTTGGCTTTTGCAACGTTTTTTGTTTCATAGAAACCTCGACTTGGAAGGAATTTCGGGACGAAATTTTCTAAAGTAGGGAGACTGTAACATTCGCAAATTTCTAATAAATTTGGAATAACATTTAGGGAAAAAATTGTAATACCCGAATTTTAATTTGGTAAAATAGTTAAATTGTTTTAAGTGTCAAAACTAATAACTAATTTTGCTACATTGAAAATTGAATGCATAACTAAAACGTAAAGCTCAAACCAATAAAAAAAAAGAACTAAATAGAAAGTTGTTAAGTTTTGATGTTAAATGGATTTTTTTTTATAAACTCAAGGGTTTATGAAACAAACAAAGTCAACATGCCAACCTTATGTATTATTTTCCTACACTACTCAAATCGGGTTCAACATGTTTCAACAAGTTTTTATTAGTAATAATTATGAACATTTATATATTGAAACAACTTTTTTTTTATTGATACTTATGTTTGTTTGAAATTGTTTTTATGTCACCATAAATTCCATTTATTAACCTTGATCATTTGAAATATATATATAGACACACATGGGGGCATTATATTGGAAAAAAAAAATCATTTGTTCACTATATTCCTGTCGCGGATTTCACCAATTTCTATTTGCATCTATAATTCTTCTTTGAGTTCCCAAATTTCTGAACAAGATTAGTAGTTATCCTACGCGTTTAAGGTCCAAGCATAATCCATTAGTTCTTGTTTTCTGACGAATTTGGAAGCTTAATCTTGGGTTCTATTTCGGTTTTATTTCTATAAATTGGATTAGCTACGTTGTGAGTTTTTCCGATTATTTTTGCATGATACATTATTCATATTTATAGATCAATAGCCCTCTATTTAGTTTGTTAATTATAGTGTCTAAGGGTTTCAATTGGATAATCTATGGTTTAGGGTGTTCTAGATTATTTGAGGATTTTGATTTAAAAGTTTATAGAACTTTATAAATTCATAACTCACTCATTTCTTATAAAAAAATTATGAAACTTGGTAGACTTGCTCCTATAACTGATTAGAAGTTTTAGAAATTATTTCGGAATTTATTGAGGCTGTTTAGTATTTTTAATTATTTTTATGATGCTTTAATCATGTTTAATTCATATAAAATCGTATTAAATGTATTTTAACACAAAAATTGGTAGAAACATATTTCATTATGTTAGAATAATTTTCATGTCATTTTTCCTCTATTTTGATACGGTTATATGTGTAATCTCATTTTATTTGTTAAATTAGTTTTAAAACAAATAATATTCATGTTAAATAGGTTTTTGTCACAAAAACTCTATAAAATTTATTGTGAGCCTTTTTAATTAAGTAGATTGAGTTTTCATAGAAACTTTTACCTTTAAGAGTGTTTTGTATTTTATTTTGATTTTATGTGGTTTTAATCATATTTAAATCATATAAAATTGAAATTTAATTATTTTAATATGAAAATTTGTCATTAATTATTTCTAATCATTAAGAACTGAAATAAAAATTATTGGCTCAGAAAACATTTATTTGTATTGATTTTCCTATTTTTAATCATTTAAACATGATTTAATACCATTAAATCAGTTTTAAATATAAATAAGTTTATAAAAATTATGGGAAAATTATTTTCATTACTTTACATTAGAAAGTATCCATTTTCTATGAAAATAGTATTTTTGGATTGTGTCTTGTATTATTAGTCTTATTATGTTTAATTAGACATAATAAAACATTTATTTATTTGTACAATTTAAACATCTATTTTATAAATATTTTTTTTTATAAAATAGAAATACTCTTATGGTTGTCTTTATTAGCATTTGTTGGATCGATGTGTAACTCCTAGCCAATTATTTCAATATTTATGATTACTGTTTACAATAATTAATTTAAGTAATTAACTAAATTATTTTGTCTTAATTAGTCAAAACATATGTTTACCTAAATATTCAATTGGGAATAATTATATTACCTAAACAGCATTTACAAACTTTTATATATTATTTTTGACGTACAACTTTTACATTAACGCGATTTATCATAAAAACTTTAATTCCCCAAATCGACTTAGCAAACCCTAATGCCTTAGACCCTAGATACTTTAGACTCTTAGACATTTCCTTATTAGTATTCTTATACATTATAGGTTGAATTCCTCGGAATTCCCATTACTTAGCTCACGATCGCTTAAGTTGGATTTTGATCACTTTCGCAAACTGTGAGTATATCTTTCCCCTTTTTACTGTTTTACTACTTTGGGGTGACTCATGTACCTATATATTAATCAAGTTTCAATTTCTTATACTTAATGCAATTCTCATGTGTGTTTGCTTTATGTTAATTGGTGTGTCTATGACTTGTCAAAATCATTAACCGCTGGGCGGCCTAGCTTTTCAATGAATAGTACTATGGTATACCCCCTTGAGACTCTGTTGAGAGAATCTTGGTCATTGTCTTGTTAATTCATTATTCAGTTGGTTAGTCATGTGTTAGTCATTATTCTCAGGTTTGGTTTTGAACGGATATTACTTATTACATAATTGCAAATGGTACCGCACATGAATTGCTAAACACTTTTCTACTATATATATATTTAAACAGGGTATGCTCAGCAATACAATTTTTGTATTGACCAAATTATTTTGTACATGTTTCAGGTTGTTTTGAGATGCATCCTTTAAGCTTTCGGATTTATATTTAGATTTTGATTCATTGTATTTCAATTTAGTTGACAGTTAGAATCGTTGTATTTCATTTCAATGTAATAAATTATTTAATCAATGTATTCAAATTTACACTTTAGTCCATGAGCTATTGAACAATCGTCACTACGTGACACCTCGATGTTTCCGCCATCGGTTGGGGTGTTACAATCACCGCCACTAACCACCACTCACCACTGATTTTATTCCTTCGTCTTTTCCTACCTATTCAACAACACAGGGTAATGTTTTGTTTTATTCCCTCATGACAACTAAACAAGACATAGAATGGTAATGATCCATTCCATTACCTTGTCCATTCCATTCCCTCATCCATTCCATTACCTCATACGAAACAAACCCTATGCTTATTTTGGCCCTCTGGCACTAGAAGCTATTTGTTTTCTTTCCAAAATCCATCATGTCATTCACAACAATATTTCGATTTCCCAAAGGCAAGGGTTTGTTTTTAGTAGGTTAACTTTCGCTATTTAGAAACGGGTGGCGGCGCAACTTGTTGCCCGTCTACCAATCATCCTAATGTAAAATAATTTGTCACACCACACCAACGACGGAAACACGTGGCGCAATGCTCGAAAGTGTATCAAAGTCAAGATTAACACGACCATATTTAATTAGAAATGATCATTTTATTAAGATATCGAATTTGCATATTGTCATAAACGTTATACATGTCAAAGTCATTTTAATTCCAAAAATGAAGGTTTTTCAACTATATCCCATGCCTTGGAAAATATTAGGAAAACCCCCACCAAAGGATCCGAAATCCCTACTTCCCTGTACTAGCCATATATCCGGTCAACATTCAATTATCTAAAATATATGTTTAAAAAGACGTCAATATATAATTATTAGTGAATTCACAGGTTTTGGCTTCATATCACAATCATTTAAAAAACATGCATGCACCAGAATTAGATTAAGTAGTGTCATATATTGAGGAGTTGCAAGTTCCTACATGACGATAACAACCATTCCTGGGCCTATAACCAAACGAAGACTATATTTTTCATTTGCTCCGCGCGAGTTGTCAATTGTAATAACAACTCAGTTAAGAATATTATGCACCCATCGGTATACTTAAATATGCAATCGACACTATTGATTGAGGGTGGGCATTGTCAGGCACTAATAATTATTCATATATTTCTTCCGCTATGCACAACTGCGTATTGTTTCTGGAAAGTGGTGGCACTCCCATTGGTCCCCCCTCATTTAGAGATAATTAGTCATAGTAAACATGTGTGGACCTACCCCGACTGGTTTTCGTTACCCATGTATCCATCTTGCCACTAATCAACTTTCTATACGTTACCGTAATTTAACAAACATATAGTCCCCCCCCCCCCCTCCAAAACAAAACAGTTTAATAAATAGTTTAAAAGGGTATGTGAAACTCAACTCAGTCACAATGTGCAAATAAGCAGTATAGAATAGCTACGTCCAGAGTCAAACACCTACAATTGTTCTAGTCGTATAAGACACTAGGTCTATAGTGCGTGTTTAAACTCTCAACTAAACTAATTATATACAATTCACCATCTAATTAAATTACATGTTCTAGGTCCATTGGTGATGGATTATCCTCATTATATGTTTCACTTAACATATATTTTTATAACCAATTAATATTGAATTCCAAGTTAGTTGGGTTCATCATCGCGAACTCTGATCATTGCCCGATTTCATCATGTCATGATCTTATTTTTGAAATATATATTTGCAATATATATTTACTAACTTGAATTAATAATATCTCTGACTAGACTCAGTTTACCATATATTTATTTTCCCATTAAATAAATATACTATGATATAGTCGATCGAGATTTCATTTTCACGATTAAGTATTCATAATTAACTTTCATTTCAACACGTAATCTTTAAAGATAATTTTGTATTAATTCTCTTACGAATAATTCCCAACACTTTGGAAAGTGTCATGTATATTTCACCCATAATTATTCTTATATACATTTTGTCCATAAAATATATATTTCACATTCATTCTTAGAATAATTATTCATAATCAATGCAATAACATATATACGTATCTTGTAGGAAATTATACAATATATACTTGTTCGTCCAGTTTATATTTTTAGTCTGATATCTCGTGGTAATATATACGTTGGTGTCCCGATTAGTTAACTTATATATCTTCCTCACCAAGAATAATATAAGTTGATTATATATATTTTTATGTAGGAATATCGTAACATTATTTTTCCTACTTGTTATTTTTCTCAAATTCACAATAATATGTTTTTAATGAAATTAATCAATTTTAACTTCGACATATTTTTCTTTGGAAATTTATAAAATAACTTTTGCATTTTTCAAGACTTTAAAATAAAAGAACTTGGTTATTTTTCAACATCAAAATGCCTCAACATTTTATATTCCCCTAGATATAAAAATGTCCATTTTCATACAAAATTTTAACGTGTCTCCAAATTACCAATTTTGTTATGAAAACCTTAGTTTTTATATTTCACAGCATTTATGGTAATTTATATTTTTATAAAAATAGTACAATTTTTATAAAAATAATACTTTTGTATAAAATACAATTTTGTAAGTCTTGTAGATATTTTCAATAACAACCATTGAATTATATATTTTTCCATTTTAAGTCCATAACTTTGTAAAAGTCACATTTTAGACTTAAGTTTTCCAGCATTACATTTTACACCCGTTAACTTTTAAATTTGTCCAATAACACTTTTAACATTCAAAAGTTGCATTTTTATCCTTAAACTTTCAAAAGTGACAAATTCTACTAAACTAGTAAGCTTTATTTTGTCAACTTTTACATTGTAGATGTTCCAACATTATTCATTGTCCATAATGGTAATGTTAAGGTGTGACATCCGGCAAAAATCGGTGTGTTTCCGCACATAATTAGTATATGTAATTGAAGAAACAAATAGCCTAACCTCCTTGTAGGGATGATAGTCTAGATGTAACCACAGGATTGATCCTTCACTAGCACTTCCTGGATTAGAGTAACCTGCAATAAAGATCAAGTGGGTAGGGAGACGACTACACAAGGTAGTAGTTTATAACAAAAAAAGGGGTGAATGGGGATACTATCAAGTTTGATAGCTCTTAGGGTTAGCCAAAAAAGTGTCCTCTCTATTAGGGAGATGATCCCTTATATAGAGGTGGACGTATGCCACCATTACCCGAAACCCTAATCGTAATGGGGCAGGCCCGATTAGGGTTGTCTCCACTACCCAAGGATTATATTAGTAAGGTAGTTAAGATATAGCAATAAATAAGGAAACATGGAACGATTACCGCTTTTACCGCTTACGCGCGCGGGCATCACTCCGTGATTATAGGAGAGTCGTTGCTACTTTGCTGATATCACTCCGTAATGGTAGGAAAGTAGTTAATGCTTTAATATACAGAGTAACCTCTTTTGTGCACGGGAAGCTCTTCCGCGGGGCTGAATTCCGGGTTTGGGTATGCTCTGCGCAGTTATGAGCACCCAATCCCATCAAGTCCCCCCAGTCCAGCGTGTACCCTTTTCTCGAGTGTATGAGGGAAGAGGGTGGATGGTGGACTTAAAAAATGATGGCCCCTGGATGATAGCTCAGCCTTCCTTGGTGGTGAAAACATGGTAATCAGTGGATTGTTGTTGCAGATTAATGAAGACTCGGAGTGTTTGTCACACGGAGAGCGGAGTGTTTGCCATACGGAGAGCGGAGTGTTTGCCATACGGAGAGCGGAGAACGGTACTTGAATTTGACGTTGGATCTCCGTGTTGTGTTACGTGGCTCTCTAGCAGAGGACAGCTGTCGGATAATGAGCAAAGGATGGTGGGTAGCGTCTGCCACAAGCTATACTTGTGTCAGTGAGCATCCCATCGGTTATGGCAGACAGCTGTCTCAGGCGCGTGCTTAGCGCGTGGTGCGCGTGTGTGCCGCCGAATTAGCTGTTCACAGCCACGTGTCGTTTGGAAAACCGTTTCCACTTACCCAGGCTGACGTTAGTGGCAGTTATAGCCCACATTATAAAAGGATTTCAAAATTTTTCAAACTTCACCGTTCTCACACCTTTACTTGCAAACCTTCTAACTTCCCCTTTTCTCTCTCGCTCTGATTAACCGTTGCTTTTACTCAATCATCAAAAATGTCTCAAGAAACATCTGGTGCTGTTGATCTGACAAAGACGACTGAGAAAACGGAGAAGGGTATTACCACAACCGTTATTAAGTGGGATGCCTCCTCTTTTTCCTCATTCCTCGATAACTATGGAATTGAGGCTGATTGGGAGCCTGAACTTCCTGCTGCTGGTAAGACGGCGTTGGACGCTTCTCCTGGTAAGATCACTCTATATGAAGCGTTCTTTTCCCGATGTTGCTTTCGTCTTCCCATTACGAAGTTCCTGGTGAGCACCTTTATGAAATATGGGGTGCATCCTACCCAAATGACTCCGTTTGGGCTGTCTATACTCGTGCATTTTGAAGCAACCTGTCGGTCTCTCGACCTAGAGCCGACCTTTGATATGTTGAATGTTTTTTACGTTCTTGAAGAGGCTCGCGGTGGGCCCGGGTGGTACAGTGTAGCTCCCCGGAGGAGTCGGACTCAGATTGTCTCAGAGAGTCCCAAATCGATGTATGATTGGAAGGAAAAAATTTTCTACATCCACCGAGGGGTGATTCCTGCTGCCTTGCAGTGGATGAGCATTGGAGTGAAAGAAAGGATTGCGGAGTTCCCGCCCATGAAAGATTACAAAAACCAACCGTGGTATGATACCCTGTGTGCTCATTCTACTCCACTGTCTATGGAGAAGTGCCCAGAGGGCGTGCTTGTGATGCTAGGGCTCAGCCGTTTGGGTAACCCGGAGGGTCATGAGCCCACCGCGGCTGATGCCAGTAAGTACACGTGTATTTCTTCTTCATTGTTTCTTCATTTTATTTTTGTGTTTTCTCTTTATGTCATTATCCTTGCATGAATGACAAAGTTCGATCTTTTCGATGCCCAAGGGTCTGCCAAGCTAAAGTATATTGCTTTGCCCCAAAGAACTCCCACAGTGATTGAGCGGATGGCCCGCAATTTTTTGATGCCACAACTCAAGGATGCCCCGCAGCATTACACGCGTACAGGTTACATCCTATACTACCTCTCGATATTCAATATAGTGTTTCTTGTATTTACTGTGGAGGATTCCTGCGCCGAAAAAGGGTGCGTCGTGTTCCGCGCCTTGCAGACTCTGATCCCGCGTGCCCTTTGTTTCAGGCGCAGGGATTTGCCCAGCGAAGAAGACCGGGGTTGACCCCGGTGAGACTTCCCCGGGTCGTAAGAAGATGTCATGTTCAGGTAAATCATGTCATGTGTTATCGTAGTATTTATGAAGCTTGAACCCTGTTTTATGCCTGTCCGTAGGTGCTGGTCCAAAACGTCAGCGGAAAGAATCTCAGAAAGGGAAGAAAGTGGCCTCCAGCTCTGCTGTTTCTAGAGACGATGACGAGGCAACGGAATCAGATGATGACGCTAAACGTCAGCGTACACGCGGACCTACACCCGTTGATGATGCCGTTGAGATATCTAATGAGCTATATCAGAAACGTCTTGAAGATCTTGCCCAAAAGCAGGTTCAAATCTCAAGGCCATCTACGGAGGTCGCGAAACCAACTTCTTCCAATGTGGTTGAGGAGTTGACCCTTAATAAAGGGACAAATGTCAAGCCTGCTGGCCCGAAGATAATTGTGAAGCCTCCACCTAAACGGAAGCCTGTGTTAGTCAAATCTGTCAAGCAGATCCCTGGTAAGCTTCTGTTGCAGATCTTGTGTTCAATTTCTGCATATGGAACACAAAGTGATTATTTTCTCCTTTGTATTCTCAGGTAAAAGTTCTGCTCCACAAGGGGCACTGAAGAAACCCATTTCGATCGTGGAGAAAGTGAGTGAGCCTGTCCCTGAAGATGTTCAGGGCCCAAATCCATCTGAGTTGGAGACCCGGAGACCTTCTCAAGTGGAAGGGATCGTGATGTCTCCGAAGGCAAGTGAAGACGCTGGTAAAAGCCCTTTGGTTGAGTCGTCCCCTGTGAATGTTGATCCAACAATCGTGGAGGCAGATGCCTCCCGAGGGGAAAAAGGTAGTCAGCCGGATCCACCTTCTAAAACGGATAAATCTGCGCCCACGGGTGTTCATGCGGATAAGGTATCCGCGGAAGGTATGCTGACCTCCTCGACTCCTAAGGGGGATATAACCAAAACTGCTCGGGGGTCTGGAAAAGCGAGTGGAAGCGGAATGAGAGTAGCTCCTCGTGATTTTGATCCGAACAGACCTTATCAGCCCCGATGGGATATAAGGCAGACGACCCGCTTTACCAATCCGTTGAGTGCCGAGGAGTTTATCTCCTATGCTGTTCCGCCCAGTGAGCGCGATTATCAAGATAGTATTGACCGTCGCTCATTGTTTTCTGACATGAGCTTGTATCTAGCATTAAGCTTTAGTAACTTCGGGTCGATGCTGCGACGAGAGGAGGAATTCCAACGTTCGTGGCAGGCTCTCAGGAGTGCGGAAGAAGCACAAAGGGAACGGGAGGAAGAATTCCAACGATTCCGTGCAGATGCTCATTCTGAAGTTGAGCAATTGAGGGGTCAACTTCGGTCTGCTGAGGGTGAGGTTCAAAAAATGAAGAAAGAGAAAGCTGAAGCTGCCAAGGGGTGGAAAGATTCTTGTGAGCGCACCAACTTAGAACTAGAGCGTGGTCGGAAAACTATTGAGAAGTTGAAGAATGAGGTTGCCCGTGTGGTTCGCGAGGCAGAAGAGAAACAGAAACTTCTGGATGCGAAACAAGCTGAACTGTCTGACACGGTCATTAAGCTGAAAGAGCAACATGAGAGCTTAGTGACTGCCACCACGCGGGTTTCGGAGTTAGAAGCACAGGTGAAGAGTCTTGAGGAGGAAAAGGCACAACTGGGTGAAACAAATGCCTTATTGGATTCCTCTCGTGTTCAGCTGGAAGTAAGCCTCCAACAAACACAAAATGAGCTCCGTACTGCTGTGCAAACCTCGCAGGCTGCTCGGGAGCGTTTAACTTGGATGATGCAGCACGGTCTTCAAGGGGTTCGAATTCCCTTAACCTTTGTTTTGAGTATTTATATGTTGCTATATACTTTATTGCCTTATCTTGTTCATGTTTGATCCATATGTTTTTAAACGCATATGGAACGAGCCGAAGTTTGGCGATGCGGTGGCGAAGATCGGTGCATCTTCCATGCGGAGTGGCCTACAGGAAGGGTTTGCGGAGGGCTATCATCACCATGCGGCTGGCTTAGCCCTTGAAGATGGAGAGCATTTTGGGAAACCATATGAAGATGAAGCCGTTGCTGCGCAGCAGGAGTTTGAGACTCTCACCTTTGATGTCTTCGACGTGGTTGACCATTGCCTGAAGACGGATGATCCAATAGGTCAGCTGCGCGAGTACTTTGAAGAATCCGATCGTCTTGGCGCAGAGCTCGAAGAGAACGAGCGGAGAGAAGAAGAAATGCGGAAAGCCGCTGCACAAGGAGGAGGCGAATCGTCCAATGCTGGTGCGGGGTCTGGCACGCAGAACGAAGGGACGGACGATGACGCTTACATAGATCTTATAGACTATAATTGACGTTCGTTGTAATTTGTCATCCTCCTTTTCCTTGTGTTTTTTGTAACTGAACAATTGCATGCTTCCTTATGCTTTGTTATTTCAAGTCTAGTTAATTAATTTTTGTGCTTAACATAACTGTTGAACTCCCATGATGATTGGATGACGTCAGCCTTGGAAAAGGGGGTGCCACTTGTCCTGCTGATGTCATCTGACAGTTTTGGCGGCGCTGCAGCTGACTGATGTGACGGTTGACGTCCACACTTGAGTATTAACCATTAATGGTAATTAATGGCCTTCCTTGTCTTTTCTATAAAAGGTTAACCATGGATTAACATTTTCCCATTAACTCTTTATTTTCTATCAATTGCTTCCATGGCCTCTCCGTTGAGAATTACCAAAGCTGAAGTTGAAGCCTTGCAAGGGATGTTGTCACTATCTGACCATCCCCCTGTAATCAAGGTACCTCCAACTCCCATGCATCAACTAGCCACTTATTGTGGTTATCTTTTATTTACTGAAGATCAACAAGTGGACCAACCAGTAAAGCGTGAATCGCTTGGTGCTCCTGTGAAGATGAAGCGGCTAGGTGAGCTCCAGGATCATCCCAAGATTCCCAAGTTAAGGCTTCGTCGAACTTCCACCGGTTGGCAGCATGCCACTTGATGTCTTTTTTTCTTTTTGTTGCTTTTTTGCTACATAGCCTTAGGTGCATGTATTGTGTTGGCTTAATCACCTCTTTTTTATGTTTCTTTTGAATCTGGTGATAATATGTAAGTACGCCAATGTTTTGTTTAATGAAATATGTTTCTTGACCGTAGTTGTCATTGCATGTAGACCAAAGAAAATAAAATAAACTGAAAGTTCTTTTATTGAAATCGAAATGGTCATAGCCATTGTTTATTACAAACTGAATAAAATACTTCATAAGTAACACATGCGCAGTTGGGCCGCGTTCCATGTGCGTGGGACTGGGGTGCCATCTAAGCGCTCCAGGGCATAAGCACCCTTCCCCAATACTTCTTGAACCTTGTATGGCCCTTCCCAGTTTGGTGCCAACTTGCCTGGCTTTTCTGCGTTGAATGCCTCGTTGTTGCGGAGAGCGTAATCTCCCACGCGGAAAGCCTCTGCCTTCACCTTTGCATTGTAGTATCTTTCAAGCTGTTTTTTGTAGTTGGCTTCTCTGACAGCGGCCATGTCTCTGCGCTCATCTAGTAGGTCTAGATTGAGCTTTAGCTCCGTATCGTTAACCTGATGGTTTGCCAGTAGGATTCTTGGAGACGCACAATACATTTCCGCAGGAATGACAGCCTCTGTTCCGTACGTAAGGCTAAACGGGGTTTCTCCATTACTTGTCTTGGATAATGTGCGGTGAGCCCATAAAACATGAGGGAGCTCGTCCACCCAACCTGTGCGTTTCGTTCCAAGTCTAGTCTTGATGCCTTCTACCACGCTTCTGTTCGCGCGTTCGACCTGCCCATTATCTTGCGGATGTGCTACCAAGGTGAATATCTGCTTAACCTTCATGGAGGATAACCATTCTTGTAAGTGTTGGTCTGCGAATTGCGTACCATTGTCACTTACAATTTCCATGGGTAAACCGAAACGACATATGATAAATTCCCAAATGAATTTTTTAATGCTCTTTCCATCGATGGAGGCCAAAGGCTTGGCTTCCACCCATTTGGTGAAGTAATCAATTGCGACCACCAGATACTTGACGTTTCCTGGAGCTGTGGGAAATGGACCCACGAGGTCGATGGCCCACTTTTGAAAAGGCCATGCCGCGGTTACAGGTATCAGATTGTTCTTTGGGCGCAGCGTTCCTGGAGCATGACGTTGACAAGATTTGCATTTACGCAATTCCGTCTCAGCGTCCCTATGCATTCCGGGCCAATAATACCCCGCGTTCATTAGCTTTGCTACCACCATCCTAGGGCCAGCGTGCAGTCCGCACGACCCCTCATGTATGTCTTTGATAAGGTAAGTAGCTTCTGCGGAGTCAACACATCGTAGCAATGGCCCTAGGTAAGAACGCCGGTACAATATGCCATCAATGACTTGGTAATGCAGTGCCTTGTTTTGGAGCTTTCGAGCTTCTGCCTTGTTGTCTGGGAGTGTCCCGTTTGTGAGATAAGCCCGAATAGGAGTTATCCAATATGTTTTTCCAACTTGGATAACGTTGACCTGTTTTTGAGACATGGACGGGTTATCCAGGACTTCCACTCGCACATCTTTTGCTAGATGATCAAAAACCGTGGATGCCATCTTGCTTAACGCGTCCGCTGGTTTGTTTTGACTCCTCTTGATGTGGTGGACCTTGTAGTATGCAAAGTCACGCATGAGGGCTTTGGCTTGCTCCAAATACAGAATCATGGACGCTTCACGTGCTTCATAAGAACCGTCGATATGATTAGCTACGAGCTGAGAGTCGACGTGGGCGTCTAAGTGTTGCACACCCATTTTTTTTGCAATGCGCAATCCCGCAAGCAATGCCTCGTATTCCGCTTCGTTGTTTGTTGTTGCGAAATTGAGGCGGATTGCATACGTGAAATCCTTCCCTTCTGGTGTAACTAAGCGCAAGCCTGCTCCAGCGCCATCATCATTGCATGCTCCATCGGTGTATAATTCCCATTTCTCCGCTGGTTCTGAATTGGGAGTTGTGATATGTGCCTGTTGGCACTCAGTGATGCTTTCGGAAGGGACTTCCGCGGCGAAGTCCGCGAGGATCTGCCCGTTGAAGGATGTTCTTGACTTATACTCGATCGTGTGTTCTCCCAGCTCAATGGCCCACTTAGCCAATCGTCCCGACAACTCTGGCTTGCGCAAGATGTCATTTATGCGAAAGTCTGTTAGGACAATAATTGGGTGTCCTTGGAAGTATCTTCGCAATCTCCTTGACGTGTGCACCAATGCCAGCACCAGCTTTTCCATCATTGAGTATCGAGTCTCTGGGTCGAGCAGAGTTCTGCTGACGTAATATACTGGTGTTTGGACGCCTTTTCGATCAACCAAGAGAACAGCACCAATTGCCTTTTCCGTTACGGACAAATACAGTGTCAATGGATCGTTCGGGAGTGGAGCTGTGAGAACAGGCAAATGACTCAAGCATTCTTTCATTTCTTTAAATGCGGCCTCGGCCTCGTTGGTCCACTTAAAGTTGGACTTCTTGAGGCAGCTTTTCTGTGTACTTACGAAAGGGAATGACTTGGACGCATAGTTTGAGAGGAAACGGTTTAAAGCCACTAAGCGTCCCATGAGTGTCTGGACTTCCCGGATAGAAGATGGAGACGGCATACGCTCGATTGCTTGCACTTTGTCTGGGTTCGCGCGGAAACCATCTTTGGTTACAATCACTCCCACGAACTTGCCCTCCTCCATTCCGAAAGAGCACTTGCTCGGATTGAGCTTCATTCGCACTGCGCGGAGCTGATCAAAGGTCTTCTGGATGTCCAACAACATTTGGTCCTCCTCTGTACTTTTTATGACCAAATCATCCACGTAAACTTCGAGATTGACCCCTATTTGTTTGTTGAACGCATTGTCCATTAAACGCTGATACGTGGCTCCCGCGTTCTTCAATCCAAATGGCATTTTGGTATAGCAATAAGTTCCTGTATCTGTGCGGAAAGACGTTTTGTCCTCGTCCTCCTTAGCCATCTGGATTTGATGATACCCTTTATACGCGTCCAGAAAACACTTGAACCTGAACGGTGCCAGGGAGTCCACCTTTAAGTCAATCTCAGGGAGCGGGTAGCAGTCTTTTGGACATGCCTTGTTTAAGTCTTTGTAGTCCACACACATCCGCCAGCCTCCATTTGACTTTCCGACCATGACTGGGTTGGCGACCCAGGTTTGGTACCTTGTCTTCCGCAGGATGCCTGCAGCTAATAGCTCTTCCACTTGCTCATTCATGGCCTTTGTTTTCTCTGGCCCCGTACTGCGCTTCTTCTGGACGACTGGTTCAACGGACTTATAGACGTTAAGCCTGTGCTCCGCTATGTGTCGCGGAACGCCCACCATGTCCGCGGGTTGAAATGCAAAGACGTCCATATTTTTAATTAGCAGTTGCTTCAAGTGCGCACGTATGGTGTCAGAGATTACTGGGCCTATGACAACTGTCTGATCTGGGAATTTAGGGTTAATAACCCATTTTTCCGGATCAGTACGGTCTGCTGGCTTCATTATCTTAGGAGGTTTGCATGTGTCTGTTGCGTGGCAATTTTTGTTTCCGCGTATGAAAGCCACCCCTCCCCGCGTCAGAAAACCGACCATCTGGTGTGGTGTGGACGCATTGCAATTGAACTTATCCAATCCTTCTCTCCCTATGAGAACGTCATGTGATGAAGTCACTGGCAATACCATGAAGTCACATGTCTCCGTGCAGGAGAGTTGTCCGTCTGTCCATGTGACAGGAAGTGTGAGTATACCCAACGGAATGATCACCTCATGGATGAATCCGGATATTGGCTCTGTGGTTGGAACGAGCTTCTCTTTGTCTTCGGCATCTAACTGATCGAAACACTGCCGGTACATGATGTCGGTACTGCTGCCATTATCGAGGAACATATATCTTGTTCGATAATGTCCGATGATTCCCGTTATGATCAATGGTGTTGTGGCAGATGCTCCTCCTTTAACGCGTGGCATGACGACCGGTGCCTCTTTCCAGGAATCATCATGTGCGGTCGAGTAAGATCTTTTCTTCTGACCCCTGTGATGAGTCATGTAGCAGTTATGACGACCCGAGCGCTGTGCGTAATGCGCGTTGAGGTTCTTTATCTTCTTGTTACTAGCATCCGCATCTCCTTGCGGGTCTCTGGGCTTTTTCCTCACATTCTTTACTAAGTGTGAGAGTTGGCCCGACTTGATTGCCTTCTCAATCTCCATCTTTAGACTATAACAATTGTCCGTCAGATGGCCGTAGTCTTCGTGATACTCGCAATACTTTGACGTGTCCACGTTCTTCCGATCTTGACTTAGTTCCCTGGGCTTAGGGAACTGAACTTGTTCGGTTTTCAACACTTCTGAAGGTGTTTTGGACAGTGGGGTCCAGTCGTAATTCTTCTTGCTTGGCGGTTTCGAATCGCGTGAGTGCTTGCTATTGAGGATTTGTCGCGCGTCTTGCCCTGAAGAGTATTTCCCTTCGTCCGCGGAACCCGAAATTCTTGACCACACCGATTGTTTTCCCTTGCCTCTATCATGCATGCTCGTACCTTGATTGTTGTTATGATAAAAAATTTTCGAGCGTGTAAACGAGCGTTCTGACGACGCGTATGTCTTTGCTGCCTCTATCAGCTCATCCCATGCTTCAGGCACACCATCTTTCCCAGTCAAGCATCTCATGAGATCATCGTGTCATACTCCATGGATAAATGCGGCCCTGGTAAGTTCTTCACCACACCCCAATTGTAGGGCTTCCTTATTGTATCGGATGATATAATCTTCCAGGCTCTCGCTATCTTTCCGGGAGCATAACAGAATCTGAGCCTTGTCTTTCTTGTGTTTCCTCAGGTGGGAGAAATGATTCTTGAATTTCTTTATCAGATCATCAAAATCGACACGACTTCCGACCGGTAAACTTTCATACCATACCCTTGCCGCACCTGTTAAGGTTTGAACAAACAGATGGCACCAAGCTTGAACCGGCCATGGTTTAGAACTACCTGCGCAATCGAATGCGTGTAGATGATCATCCGGATCACGCAAACCATCATATTTGCCGATCGTGTTCGGCAGCTTACATTCAACTGGCATAGGTGCCAGCGCAATTCTTGCACAGAATTTGGATCTTTCCGCAAATGTTTTCGGGCGGTATGGCTTGTGCAGATCATCGTCTGGGTGAGGCTGGTTGCTAGCCACAGACCTATTACGCGGCTTCCAAGTTGGGTCGGAATTGATCTCATTCTCAGATTCATAACCATCAGGTTCCCCGGTCAGGTTGACGTGGTCCTTAACGTGAGTAATCTTACCACGTTCTCCACCACGTACCGCCTGGCGGGGCTTAGCTGTGTGACGAAGAGCAGGTTGTTCTTCGTTTTGAGAGTTGTCTTCAGCGTCAAAATTCAAGGTTTTTCTTGCTTCCAACCTGGCCTTTGCTATCAGTCTCTTCTGGTACTCTGCTATAGTCTTAGCATTTTCTTGAGCCAACCATTCTTCCAGGTCTTCGACAGGCTCCTCTGTCGTTTTCTTTTGTGCTGCTACCGCCGACTTTCTCGGTGCAAACATTGGAAAGTTCGTGGTAGCCTGTCTCTAATTCACGTTCTTAGTCACCGTCGTTGGTGCGACTGTGTCTTGATTCGCTTGGACCCCATCTTCAACATTGGTGGGATCGGCACGTTGTTCGGTTCCAGAATCCATTTGCACTAGTTTGAAAGATTGGTGGACCGTAAGGGATGGCGCCAATGAAGAAACAAATAGCCTAACCTCCTTGTAGGGATGATAGTCTAGATGTAACCACAGGATTGATCCTTCACTAGAACTTCCTGGATTAGAGTAACCTGCAATAAAGATCAAGTGGGTAGGGAGACGACTACACAAGGTAGTAGTTTATAACAAAAACGGGGGTGAATGGGGATACTATCAAGTTTGATAGCTCTTAAGGTTAGCCAAAAAAAGTGTCCTCTCTATTAGGGAGATGATCCCTTATATAGAGGTGGACGTATGCCACCATTACCCGAAACCCTAATCGTAATGGGCCAGGCCCGATTAGGGTTGTCTCCACTACCCAAGGATTATATTAGTAAGGTAGTTAAGATATAGCAATAAATAAGGAAACATGGAACGATTACCGCTTTTACCGCTTACGCGCGCGGGCATCACTCCGTGATTATAGGAGAGTCGTTGCTACTTTGCTGATATCACTCCGTAATGGTAGGAAAGTAGTTAATGCTTTAATATACGGAGTAACCTCTTTTGTGCGCAGGAAGCTCTTCCGCGGGGCTGAATTCCGGGTTTGGGTATGCTCTGCGCAGTTATGAGCACCCAATCCCATCAGTAATTAATGGCAATTAAGTGCAATTCTAGATTAATTATATTAATTTAGCCTTTAAAGAATAGCAAAGTCCTCATAGAATGTATAGGAATGCATTTGTTTAATTGAAGGCACGGCGAAATTGCGTTCAAATAAACTTGTCCGTAACGTACGTTGGTGATTACCTGGTAACGATTAATTAACTGTAAATGATCCCGAACACCCAGGATATAAAATAAAGGGTATTTACATGAAATATTATGTGTTTTGGAACCCCAAAACCATAAATGGAAACTCCAAATATAAATCTCCCAGTAACGAATAAAGTTCATGTATCGCACCTGATACGCGCAAAACATATAAATTCACCCAATTAAAACCAAAACGACTTACCAATACCTAAACTAGTCAATGTTTAAGGGTAATCGGGAGTCGATTATATGTCAAAATAGCTCGTAATAAACACACGTTAAAACCCGAAAACCCTAACTGAACTACTTGAAACTTAACTACACCATTAGAAGATATTTTGCAAAAGCAATGGGCCCCATAAGCCAACCTCATGGCCCACCCTATATGGGTGAAGAGCCACCCTATTGTTTCTTTAAAATCATGTTAAATGATTATGCGTCTAATCTAGGGTACAAGAATTATCTTTTATAATAAGCAAGACCACCATAGTATCTACACTTCAACGAATAAACAACCCCTTCCTCCTCCCTTGATGAAACCCATGGCCAAGATGCCAAAAACATAACCACATTGAGTTTTCAAGATTCAACACTTAAAAACACCTCCAAATCCATCCCGAATTATGTGTGTTTGGAAGTTTGGAGCATAACCCTTGGAAAAGCACACTAAACCCTATCCAAATCAAAATGTTTTGTCTTCCCTAGCCTTGTGCTAATAGTAAGCTTTTTTATCTTGTCTTTTTAATCTTGAAAGTCTATGTTTTCATGTGCTAAAAGAAAGTAGTACATGGGGTAGGGTTATTGATTATTAACATAAGAAAACACATGCTATTAAAAAAATAAAATGGGTGGGTAAATATGTTGTTGAGGCCATGGCGTTTGGGGTAGGAATTATTGTTGTTTTTTTAAGGTAAAATGTTAAACATACATTTGCAATTGTTTAGATCTAAGCATAGTATGTAACAAGGGTTTTAAACATGAAATGTCATATGTTTTACAAGAATAAAATGTATGTTTAAAGACATGAATATGGCCGTAGGAGATGGTGAAGTTGTAGTTGTCCATATGAGTTAAAAATATTCACATAAACATATGTAAAATGATGATCTAAACATATCTTGTTAACATGACTTGGATACACTTAAAAATGTTTTAATCTTCTTAAAATAATGATGAAAGGTATTTGAGAAGTTATAAGATATAAAAATCACATTTTCAAAGTTAGTAACATTCAAGAACCAAAAATGACCATTATGGACTTAATACACAAAATACACATATTATTTTCCTTAGTAAGGTTATTATGAACTATTGATAGTGTTGGATCATAATAATAATCTATATCGACAAAGTTGACAAAACTAAGTTTACTAATTTAGTAGGAAATTGTCATTTTTGTAAGATTAAGGATGGAAAATGTAACTTTTAAAGTTAAAGTAATGATTTGGTAACTTTAGAAGTTAAAGGGTGTAAAATGCCATTTTGGAAACTTGTGGCTAAAAAAGTGATTTTTGTAAAGTTAGGTATTGTAAATGAAAGATTTTACCTTTCCAAGGTTGTTAAGTGAAATGTTACAAACTTACAAAAATGTATTTTTGTATAAATGTATTTTTTAAAATAGCATTTTATAAATATATAAATTACCAAACATGTTGAGAAATATAAAAACAAAAGGTTTTTATAACAAGATTTGGTGATATAAAGACTTGATAAAATTGTATAAAAATGAACATTTTTATATCTATGGGAATATAAAAATGTTGGAACATTTTTGTGTTAGAAATAACCAAGTTTTGGTATATGAAATTCAATAGTTATTTTGTAAATTACAAGTAAAAAATGTATAAATTAAAAAGATAATCAATTTCAAGTAAAACATATTGTTGGGAATTTAAGAAGAATAACTAAATATATATTTTGGATATAGGAAAAATAGTATTACGTCAATAAGTAATTATTCCTACAAAATATATATATGAACAACTTGTATTATTCGGGATGCAGGAATATATAAATACATATGATCGAATATGGACGTATTTATATTACGACATGTTAACGAAAAAATGTGAAATGGACGGATAAGTATATATTGTATAACTTCATACAAGATACGTATATATGTTATTGCGTCAAATGTGGTCATGAAAAATATATATTTTATGAATTAAAATATATAAGATTAATTATTGGTAAAAAGTGTATGACACTTTCCTAAGTGTTGGAAAATTATTCGTGGCAGAATTAACGTTAAACAACCTATAAGGATTACATGTTTAAAACTAAGTTAAGTATATGAACTTGACAATGTAAAATATGTTGTCGAATCGTCAAGATCCTAGTATATTTATTTGATGGGAAAATAAATATATAGTAAAGTGAGTCAAGTCGAATGTTGGAAATGAAACCTCGATCGACAAGATCCTAGTATAATTATCTAATGGGAAAATAATTCTACGGTAAAGTGAGTCGAGTCAAGGATGATGTATTGTGAGTTAATTAATACAGAAATATAAGTATAACTTATAAAAAGGGTAATCCATCACCAACGATCCTAGGACATACGTTTAATTAAATGGGGAATTGTATGTAAATAGTGGTGTTGGGAGTTGGGTGCACAAATTGTCGGAAACACGCGCTATAGACTTAGTGACTTATACGCACTAGGACGTTCGTAGGTGCTTGACCTAGGACTTGATATTTTCTGTTATTTGATTGCACACTGTACTTCAGGTGAGTTTCATAGACCCTTTTTACTGTTTTTGTTTTTGGGGGAAGATATGTTTTGTCAAAATGTTTTGAAATGTGAAAGTGTGTTAAGTGGCATGATGAGTACTTGGGTTTGTTGTACTGATGCGTGGTTAAAAAGCCTCAAGTTCTAGTGCTTAAGTTTGACTTTATGATGTGCATTTGAGTCCTGAATTATCTACTTTGATATGATTTATGTTTTACGAGACTTGAAAGGTTTAGAGTGTATTTTGGGAGTTAAATGAACCACTGGATTGAAGCTAGAAAAAATCGGGTGGAAGAAATAAGCAACCGGGAGCTAAGGACGAAGATTAACGTGTGTTTGAGAATTTATATGGAGTGGAAATTAATATATTTGTGAATTTTATGAAAGGGGATTAAAAAACAAAGACGTAGCCTCAAAAACGGAGTTGAAACGAAAATGTTATTAAGAAAACTGGAATTTTAGTGACGGTTTGGCATAGGATACGCCAGAAATGGCGTAAGTTACGCCAAATACGTAGAGAGAGCTCCAAAATGGCGTTTTGACGAAGCAAATGGTGTAGGGGAACAAGGGTGGCGTAACCTACGCCAAAAATGGCGTAAGTTATCCCAAAACCTGAGGAAATTCGAATTTTCAGCTTTAATGGACTACTTATGACTAGGGTTATGAATATTATTGATAAAAATCATTCCCTTGACCAAGAATTATCATCTTCATCACTACTAATAACCTCTAATCATCCCAACCCTTCAATTAATCATTTTTCACATCATCCTCTTGAAGATTGAAGACCGAAGAACACAACATTTGATGATTTCTATGGCCATGCTTGGCTAAACTTTTATTCATATCAGAGTGTAAACATTGATTCTAGGGTTCTAAACATTGGGTATTTTCTATCATGTATTTGCTTTTTAATGTCAAACAATTGTGTTGAATTGCGATTAATCTTTTGTTGAAGTCATTTTAGTTAATTGATCTTGTGCCAATTTCTAGTGTAATGAACATGATTCCTTGCTTTAACACAAATCTAGGGTTGTATGTTCTAGAGTTATAAAGTATACTATCGTCCATCATAGATGTTCATGATTCTTGATACCTAAACATAATGAAACAACCAACCCGTGAACATTATTTACAATAGTTACAATTGACCCATTTGATAGAATTTCAGTAATCAATTGTCGAAACCTGGGTGTGAATCTCTTATTATCATTGTTACAACAATCATTTGCTTAACCAATTACTTTCTTTTACACCTACAATCAATTCGAATCCATTGTGGTTCACAACTTTCATACAAACAATTCTTAAATGAACAAAAATCTACAAACTTCATAAGTGACCTCATTTTAATCAACTAAAACCTATTTCACCAACCACACACTCTTCGTGGTTCAACACCCTTGTTACCACTACTACATAGTTGAGGTAACATAGGACTTATCATTATTATCATTGACCAGATCGCGACATCTGATCAAAGTTTGGTCCCGTTGCCGGGGAGTTCGTGCACTTGGTGTTTTTGTGTTTTTAGTTGATTTGTGTGTTTAACTGTTTAATTTTTGTCTTTGTTATTTCTATTTGTTCGTTGTTATGTGTGGTTTTTTGAGTGTGCAGGAGACAGATAATGCATGCATACCTGACATTCGGGAATAAGCTCACCACATGTATCCAACTCCAAGAATTAGAAATTACTAGGATAAGATCCTCATTAATTGGGTAGATGAAGATCCATGTGAGTGTTGTGGGAACCAAGAGCATTTGTTACAAGATTTTATAGTGTTCCAAAAGAAAGTACATGAATATAAGGAACTTGTAGGCTACGTGCAACCAATTATCAATCGGCCAAAACCACCAACATGAAAAACCAAAACAATCTATCGAGAAGGTAACAACCGACGACCATCCCTTCCACCAACTCCCATTAACCGAAACCGTGCCAACACTCCACCACATCCACAAAACCAAAACTGATAATACCCACAACAACATGGCCATTATTATAACCCACATCAAAACTACAATAACAACCAATATCCCAACCAATGACCTGTACAATACACATTATGCCATCCACACTCTAAACCGCCTCCACCACCGGAAGATCATTCTTATTTTTTTGTGGGAAAATATCACATAAGTGAAGATTGCCTAATATTTTGGAGTAATCCAGAGTATTGGAAAGAAAAATTGATGTCTGGTTATAGGGCAAAGCCACGTCAAGAAAATTACCAACCAAAAGCCAACCACAATTATAATTCAAATTGGGGCTATGAAGGTTATGAATCCGAAGAGGAGCCATTTTCAAGTTACCAAGAAGAATATAATATGCACCACAATGAATATCCTCATCCATCGTATGAAGAACATCAAGATTTGGTAAACTCTAAGCTTGTTACAATCATGAACATGATGGTAGAAATGAAAAAGAAAGACAAGCTAAGAGATAAACCAAGTGAGGTCTTGGTTAGGCAGGTTCATCAGCTAACTGAGGAACGGGCCCAAATTAAACGTGAGAGAAATGAGTTGGCTAAGGATGTTGTGGTTGATGTTGAAGTAAATGAAGAGGTTACAGGTTTTCCAAAGAATGGGTTTTTAAGTTCAAGTGAAAATGTAACATTTGTCAAAGAAATAGTTACTAAGGGAATCACAGTGTATACTAACCATTCTCGGACATCTATTATTTCAATTGACAAAGTTGAGGAAAAGAGTGTGAGTTTAAAGGTAAGGAAGGTGACATGCCAAGATCTTGGGCAAACCACCATTAAGTGGCTTCACAACAAGAATCACCCACATTTCCTTCCAATCACTGGGAAGAAATTGTGGATTTGGCATATAAGCTACCGAGTGTATGTTAGAAACTCGGTAGGAAAAATGTGGGTTTAGACTCTCATGCATGGATTTGATGGACACACTGAAGGAGAATGAACAAATTGGGGCATAGAAGCTGAAATACCGAGCTTACCTTGGAAACTCGGTAGAAAAATGTTCCCTTAGACCACCATGAGAGACAAAGAAGATACGGTCCGGTTGAAGACTCATAAACTTAGCGCTTCTGGGAGGAAACTCATTGATCAGGTCCATGTATTTTTTTTCCTTCTTATATTATTCATGTAGGCATGATCATTTTTATTTATGTTTGAGTGCTTTGTGTGTTTTTATTTGTTTTATTTGTTTTTGTTAATTTGGACCTGGGTGAAATATTTGAGTTGGCTATCACATTCCCATGAACATTTTCTTTTTAACCCTCTCCTACACATTGAGGACAACGTGGACTCTAAGTGTGGGGAGAGGAGAAAAATTTAAGCATTTTGAAATCCTCCATTTAAGCACTATACATTGAGGACAATGTTGACTATAAGTGTGGGGATGGGGAGAAATTTGATTTTTTTAAATGTCCTCTTTTTAGCATTTGAAAAAACATGATTAACTAAGTCAACATGGGATGTTACAAACCATTATGGTCCTTTGTCATGTTGGGTTAAAAATTTCGCATGAAAAAGCATTTAACTAGTTTGATGAAAAAAAAAGTTATGGGTGGTTATTCGGGAATAATTTGCCAGAAGGGTCGATTTACTACATGCATATCACATATCATACCTATCTTTCCAAGTGAGATAATTGAGCCACCCAACATGCTACACTTTATAAATTTCCATTCCTATTTGCATGTTGTGTTCATGTGAATTGAATGTGCCATTGTAATTGCATAAGGTAGAATTTGCAACTTTTGATATGTTTACCACCCTAGACCAGTTGTGAGCACAGGAATGATTAGGGATTAGGTTAAAACTTTTTATTTAAAACAATTTTAATTCTTTACCCATTTAAAATCATTCCTTAGCTAACCACGTTTGAGCCTAAACCTTTCGATTGACCACCTGCTTTAACCCATTTGACCCATTTAGCCTTTTTATTTTAAACACGAGAGATGAAAATTTGATTATGGATGTTTTATCGTTTTGTAAATAGTGAGATTATATCTTTGTTATGAAGTTACAAAAAAGCGAAAAGCAGAGAAAAATTGTGCAAGAAAAAAAACAAAAAAAAAAACCACAAAAATATTTGTAGTGATCATTGAATAAAAGGCACCAATATTACCCAGTTGAAGTGTTCAGTTTGCGTTTGTTGTTTAGATTGTTGATGTAATAAAAATCAAATTTTTATCACCTTAGCCACTTTTTAAATATCCCATTCCATACCATTCGCCCACCCAAGTTACAACCCGTTAAAGACCCTTTGACTTGTGTTTGCTTTTGTGTAATTTGGTGAAGTGCGATTGAGTTGCAAGCTTATACTAACATGCATTATAATCGGTTTTGAGTGACTAATATAATATATACTAGTGCATCACAACTAGTTATGATTAAACCGAGTGTAGAGGGCAATTGTGAGGGATATGTATGTAGGCTATCTTCTTGAAAGGTAGGCTAAGCTTGGGTAACCACTTGTTTTTAAAAGTTAATCAATTGAATAGTTGGGTAAGCATTTAAGTGTAGAAAATAAGAACATGGTATGACATTGGACCTTACCTCATATATGTTTGAGGATGGGGAGTATGCTTTGTGATTGGAATTGTGAAAGTGTATAATAAGTTTGCTTGAGGACAAGCAAAAAGCTAAGTGCGGGGATGTCATGCGTGGTTGAAAAGTCTCAAGTTCTAGTGCTTAAGTTTAACTTTTTTATGTCCATTTGAGTCTCGAATTATCTACTTTTATATGATTTATGTTTTACGGGAGTTGATAGGTTTAGAATGCATTTTGGGAGTTACATGAAGCATTGGATTGAAGCTAGGAAAAAACGGGTGCAAAAAATAAGCAACCGGGAGCAAAGAATGAAGATTTAATGTGTTTTTGAGAATTTATATGGAGTGGAAATTAATATATTTGTGTATGTCATGAAAGAGGATTAAAAAATGAAGACTTAGCCTCAAAAATGGAGTTGAAACGAAAAAGTTATGAAGAAAACAAGAAAACTGGAGTTTCAGTGACGGTTTGGCGTAGGATACATCAGAAATGGCGTAAGTTACGCCAACTGCGTAGAAAGAGCTCCAAAATGGCATTTTTACGAAGCAAATGGCGTAGGGGAACAAGGGTGGCGTAACCTACGCCAAAAATGGTGAAGTTACGCCAAAGCCTGAGGAAATTCGAATTTTGAACTTTAATAGACTAGTTATGACGGGTGTTACGAATACTATTGATAAAAATCATTCCCTTTGACCAAAACTCATCATCTTCATCATTATCAATCACCTCTAATTATTCCTACCCATCAATTAATCATTTTTCACATCATCCTCTTGAAGATTGAAGACCGAAGAACACAACATTTGATGAATTCTGTGGCCATGCTTGGCTAAACTTTGATTCATATCCGGGTGTAAACATTGATTCTAGGGTTCTAAACATTACGTATTTTCTATCTTGTATTTTCTTTTGAATGTCAAACAATTGTGTTGAATTGCGATTAATCTTTTGTTGAAGTCATTTTAGTTAATTGATCTTGTGCCAATTTCTACTGTCATGAACATGATTTCTTACTTTAACACAAATCTGGAGTTATATGTTCTAGAGTTATAAAGTATATTATTGTCCATCATAGATGTTGATGATTCTTGATACATAAACCTAATGAAACAACCAACCTGTGAACATTATTTGCAATAGTTACAATTGACCCATTTGATAGAACCTTAGTAATCAATTGTTGAAACCCGGGTGTGAATCTCTTATTATCATTGTTAAAACAATCATTTACTTAACCAATTACTTTTTTATACCTATAATCAATTTGAATCCATTGTGGTTCACAACTTTCATACAAACAATTCTTAAATGAAAAAATATCTACAAACTTCATGAGTGACTAAACTTCATAAGTTACCTCGTTTTTATCAACTAAAACCTATTTCACCAACCACAGACTCTTCGTGGTTCGACACCCTTGTTACCACTGCTACATAGTTGAGGTCATATAGGACTTATAAATAGTATCTTTGACCGGACCGCGACATCCGATCATGTACACCACTTGGGGTGAGTCCTCGCTACTGTAACCATTTAATCGTGTGTGTATGTGTGAAATCGAGAATCGGAAGAATATTTGGATAGTACTATTGGTGCCTGAAAAGGCCCACCCCTAATCGATAGCATCGATTATGTAACTGCGTATACCAAGGGTGCACGAATTATGAACTAAGTTGTTATTTTCCGAGAAACAACTACTCGTGTGGCATTGCGTGTCTTGGTTTGGTTATGGGCTCAAAGGATTGCTCGTCATCGTTTGTAGGAGTTAGCTACTCCTTACAAAGGCCACTTCTTGTGTTTATTCCGCACATGTTGTTGTTGTTAAAATGTTTTGTTGTTATGGAACTAAAACCTGTGAACTCACCAATATTTTATATATTGACATCTTTTTAAACATATCTTTCAGGTAACTAAGTGCTGAGTAGATATGAGGCTAGTATGGTCGAATATGGGATGTAGGACACTTGTCAGGGGTTTCACCTATATTTACCATTGGGTTGGGACATAGACGGAAAAACTCCATGTTTGAACTTTATGTTTGTTGTTTTGTGTGATGTTTGAGACAAGGTACTTATTTTTGACATCTTAATGAAATGATCTTTTCTATTTAAATATGGTTTGTGTTAATCTTGACTTTGATATGCTTTCGAGCGTTGCACCACGTGTTTCTGCCATTAACGTGGTGTGACATAAGGGTACTAGTACGTGTATATGTGTGTATTAAGTGTATAATGTCCACTTTTGTATTTTTAAGTTACTAGTAAGAAACCCGCGCGATGCAGCGGTGCCAACAATTTACAACGCCGTAATAGTTTTTTAGTTAGTTTTAAATCCTCTGATGATAAATTGTATAATACGTCTATTAGTTTCTTATTTATAGTATTGATGTGATCTATCAAGGACATTAGACTTACAGATCTCGGTTACATATAACAGTTTAACATAATATTATCATGTAGTTATACACATCAATAAACGAACACATGAATAAGAAAATATTAATCATAATTTACAATAAAAATCTAGGTGCCAACTACTTGCACTGAGTGTAGAAGCTACTTTCTCACATTATTGTAGAGATTTGATGAATTACGTTGTTACAAGAGCTGCATATTTTCATGACTTGTTTGCTTACGTGTTATAAAATTGTTTATGGGTTTATCTCATACTCAGGTTTAGGGCCGTTCAGAAAGCTCGTGGCTCGGATTAAAACTTCAGGGGAAAATGCTAATTTGAGATAACACAGCTTCCTAATATCATGAGAGGGAAAAGGCCGATTTGAGATGTATCACATAAACTAAAACTTTCGTCAATACTTGTTTTCGAATTAAGTATATGTTTTAAGAACACGGTAGAAATGTAAACAACTTAATGAAAACATCAATATAAACAATAACAAAACTCTTTGAATAACATACAACCAAAATTAGTATTGAGCATCAAAATATAATTATAGTTTAACCACGTATGCCTACACATTTTATTACACCTACATGATAGTATTTTCACCTACACAATAATTTACTTGATCATAATATTCCCAGCACATTTATAATTTGACCTACACATTACATAATGCAGCCAAATTACATGTGCTAAAGTTGCCTACACTAAAATCATCACAACTTATTAACACAATAGATGGCCTACAAAGAGTAACATTTAATCAGATTACAAAAAAAACATTTGTCCCTACACTTGTCTCAAGAACACCTAAACATAAAAACAAACATCTAACTAAATTATAACCAAAAAAAAAAAAAAAACCCCAACTCTAGATAATGCCCCTACATGAAATGCACCAATTTACAAGATAAATAACACTTAGATGGGTTATGTAATTAGGTTAACATATGTATTCAATAAACATGTGAATGTTTTAATATGATTCTTGTAGTAGTACATATATTTGTGTGCACAAAAATACACACATTACAGAAGAGGAAGAGGATCAAAAGTTGTGCTTGATGGCATTAACAACAACAATTTTATATTGAAATTGTAAAACGACTGATATTTGATAAATTAAG
Organism: Ambrosia trifida; assembly: GCA_028751855.1. Lineage (NCBI taxonomy): Eukaryota > Viridiplantae > Streptophyta > Magnoliopsida > Asterales > Asteraceae > Ambrosia > Ambrosia trifida. The sequence continues at coordinate 79,846,056 of CM054131.1, read as the reverse complement.
AGACACAACACCTCTGTATGGTCTTCTTACGGGACTTTCACTGCACTGGAAACAAAATTGAAGTAAATTTGGCCATTGTCCACAGGGAGCTTCATACTTTGCAATAATTTTCCCACCATACAACTACAATTAAGAAAAAAAATACAAATTAGAGTCCAGATCAAAAGTATATACAATAGTTTTTTTTAATCAAGATAACATAACACTATTTAATCTATGATAAGTTGATAACATAACGCCTGGGTTTTAAAAAGCACGACTGAGGCGCGCCTAGGCGCGAGGCGCAGCATAGGGCACCTCAGGGCTTTGCGCCTACCCATTTTCCCATAAGCGCAAAAAAAGCGCAGATTTTGACCTTTTTTTCTCGCCGCTTTTGGCCTTGAGGCGCGTGCCTCACGTACTCCATGTATTTTTATGCATAAAAATGTCGTACCTTGGTGTTTTTGGCTTGTACACATAGGTAAAATCGTATAAAAACCTTATTTTGGGTAAATGAAGCTAAAAACCTATGGGAAATATATGAGATATATAAAAAAATTATATAATTAGTGCGCGTTTCGGGTACAAAAGCCCACGCTTTTTACGTTTTGCGCGATGCGCTTAGACCTCATCGCGTTTGTGCGGCTAGCGTTTTTTAAAACCAAGCATAATGCTATTTAGAAACATATCTGAGACAGAGGAAAGAACTAAAAAGGATACGAAACCAAAGGAACACTCATGGATTTAGGTGCAATATGACCTATGCAATAGATGAAACACATAACAATGCCCAATTCTATAAATGAATAAACCTGCAAGGGAACATCTCCTAACCACCTATTACATTAACAAAAAATCAAATTACATAACTCAAATGGTGAATATAGACTAATTAACAATCACCTATTATTGTTAATAACTTTAAGTAAAAAAAATTATGTTTGTTGTAGCAACCTTTCAAATTGAAGTCGTGAGTCAGTAACTTACTCACATTCCTAGTATTATACCAGGACATATCACAGGCCTTTGAGATGTTTAAATTTCATTCACAATTCAATACGACTAATGAGTGATTCACATACGACAGTTTCAGATAGCTAAAACTGTGTATCTTATCCAAAAATTTGGTAAGAAAAGGACTAATTCAACCTTCCAGACCAAAGTCGAATTGGTATAATCTTTAGCAACAACATTTCTATTACTACTAATACTTGCTTTATGTCTTTCTTTCTTTTTTTCTTAGGGGGTTGTTATTAGTTTACCTGCGAGTCAAGTCTTTAGCACCTTGTCCAGCAAAAGCAACGTTCAAGTTAGTTTTGCGTGCAACAGTTGCAGCTTTGACTTTGTGTTGACTATTGACGATTGCATTTACAGTATCAACATGAAACCAATTTCCAGTTGAATGCTCTGCACTATAGTAGACTTCTGCCCAACCCATTTATCCATAGATTAACCAGCTAGGATTTGAAGCAACTCAACAACAACCTCATCACTCTAGCCATAACATCAACCATAATAAGTCAACTAAATATATAATTACTAAAACTGAAATACTCTACAGCTGTATATCAAATAATTACTCAATTACAAACTATACCTAATGTAAAACTTCAAGTTGTTCTTTAATTTTAAGGACTCTAGCCTACTCATCATCAGATGATCCTCTGTACAGATATAGTTCGCCATCTTCATCATCTTGCTGAACCGAATGCGTAGTCAGCAGGGAACCAAGGCCGTCATCGTCTACCTCATCTGCAACTGTCAGAACGGTGTCGTTCTGCTCAAATAGATGCATGTCGCAGTTGCTGCATCACTCTGTGTATAACCGCTCCAATTTAACATCCAATTTCTAACCTGTGTCTTAATTGAAGAACAAAAACTATATGTTAATGAGTAACTTAAAAAATAAAGAATTAATGACCGAGTAGGCTTTTCGAACAAAATACACCATGAATAACTAAAATAATGGACCTTTCCATGTGAGATTTCTTTGCACACCACTAAATGTGCCCAGAAGTTAACACCAAAAAGCGCCTTTTGGGCGCTTCTTGGAATTCCTCTAGGCGTTGAGCGAAAAGGCGACAAGCCTTAAGCCTTAATTTGCCTCGCATTCATTAATTTAGAATCAATGAATTATGCCAAATAATGTCTAGTAAATTATATGAAAATTCAGCGAAATTCTTTTTTTTTTTTTACAGATTTTGACAAACATAATTTGACAATTATCAGCACAATCATATACATTAATTTTTTTACAATTGTGGTGAAGAGCACCCTCTCACTCTTTTATGTACAGTGATGTTGCATGTTCATGTGCTGCCTCTAAGGCTTCTAGTTTAATTTGAAAACCACTTTTGAGTTATCACAGTGGATTGGAAGTTGGAACAATTTGTACACCAGATCTCCTCGCTTGAAAGTTCTGCAGACTTTGTTTTTGACTTATTTGGCTAACGACACTGATATACTTCCTAGTAAATAAACTCTTAAGTCTTAACCTTTATATGAATAGTTACCTACCCTGGATAATAAAGGGTCAGGGCCATCAAAGCATCACCGGGATCGACCAAAATGAATTTTAAAACGTCGGACAGAAGTCAGAAACCAACAAGCTAAAAGAAATATGCAATGTATATATATATATATATATATATATATTGGAGACAACTTAGAAACAAAGTAAATTGAATCGAAGAAAAATTAACGAACATTATTCCAGTTAACTTTTATCATTAGACTGAAACCTAAAGAAGACTACATGAGAGCAATTTTTCTAATCTAATGCGTTTCAAAGTAGTCAAAGGTTTGCGTGCCTGGATGCTGAAGCGCAACTCAGTGCAGCAAAAGCACCTCGCGCGGTCAAAGGTGCTTCGACCAGATTTTGCAAACTCTAGTCTGAACAAGTCTAAACTCTAAACATTAAAAAAGCCTATACCCAGCCCTGAACCAACCTGCAACATGTATAAAACTCCTAAAATGACATGTTTAACCAGGCCAAGGCTCACCCTTTGCGCCCGAAGTGCATCTTCGGCTGCCAAGTTGCAGGTAACAACAACCTCATAATTCAGTTACAACATCTGAAATTCTGAATAATGAGATTATATCAAAGTAGGTAACAACATTACATAAACTAAACAAGAAACGCAGAGTAATGAGAGTATTACCCATCCTGATGGTGGAAAACTCACTTCCACATGTTGTGTGTAAATATCTCTGCAATGAAACAAAATTAATCTTCAATAACACACTATTGAGGTCTAAAATCACCACAAAACACAAAACAAACCCGAAATTTACTCTGACGATATTAACTTGGAAGACATAAATCTAAGCATATATAATATATATGAACAGATTCAAACTTCATTACCTTTAGCAAAAAGCACTCAAATCCTCAGAATTAGTCAAAGCAGATGCAATGCAATGCATAACTATACCTGCCATTTTCATGAAAGTCTTAGAACCACCATAATAACAAAAGCAAGCCATAAAAATAGAGCCATGATTTATTAAATTAGAAGAAATATTAAATCATCTAACGATATGTGATCTGGCCAATGGCCTGCTTGTTACATGTTTGACCCAAAATGCTTCAGACTCCACATCATCCTAGCAAGTATATAGAGCATACACCAACACTCTGATAGTCTTGTCCTCACTTCTAGAAAAAAAATTTGCTGGCCAATGCTCTATAAGTTTCTAAACCTGTTAGTCTAGCAGGTTGCTATCTATGTATGTTCTATGTTTGCAAGACTGGTTGTTACTTATTACAGTCAAGACATTAAAATCACAGTTAATATACAACACAATGCATTTATTATGGCTTGCTATCATATGTATCTACAAAAGTAAGTTTAAAAATGCAATAACACAAGACCTTATGTTGGTATACAGAACTGACAGCAGCGAATCGAGTATCAGCCAAGATTATTTGGAAACTAATTGCAGCAACAACCTGCAGAAGGAAATAAAAAAATATAACTGCCACCAAACAAAAACTTTGTATCAGTTCAATCAATCTGGCCATTATATCAAAGTCAGTTGATTTCCAGATCTAACATTAGAAATGTAGGGTGGTATCTTCTTTATTATCTTGACTTATGGTTTTGCATTTCCATAGATCCGACATGTATACATCCAAAAAAAAAGTAGCAAAACTGTTTTAAAAAAACTCCTAACATACAAAATTTAATAGCGTATAAACATCAAATACTCAAATCACAAACAAAAACTACAGATTTGGTTAAAAAACGGCACCGAGACAATATTAGAAGGAACGATACAGAAGTCTGTGTTGGGAAGACAACCTGCAGCTCCATCTCAGCGATAATCCTACCCATGGGTTGGTGTCTGGATTGAATGAGAAGGCAGGGAGATGGTGGTGGAATCCTAGATCTAGATCGTAAAGAGAGAGAGGAGGAAGGAGATTGAGAGGATGGTTGAGGAAGGCAGTGGTTGTAGAGTTGGCAATGTTGAGGGTTTCCCAGAGAAAGAGAGGCGGCATGTTTTAGGTTTTTTGTTTGGTCAGGGGTTATTTGTTTTGTTTTGACTTTTGAGAGCTATTTGAAATTTGAAACGCATGGGTTAAGCGGGAATTTTGAGTATTTTGGGTTTTGAGGTAATATGCATTAGAAACTTGTACATTGTGCATCAAGAGTCAAATTTAAGAGTTTTTGTCAAATGACCAATCTTGCCCTTGCTATATGCATATTAATATAGTATAGATTAACATTTTGTAAGTTTATATCTTCCTACATATTATTAAGTTCAACATGACATTATGTTTTTAGATGATCATTTTAAAATGATTTAAGCCCCTTTTAAGTGTATTTATGTTGTCTTTCTAAAGAACACCAAAAACATCCTTTTAAACATATGTATGTTAACTTTTATAAACTACAAAAACATCAACAACAGCATCACCACCCCATGTTTTAAAAGTTTCATTTCAACTTTGGAAAACATATAAAAACTCATTTACAAAACCTTTGTTAAAACCTTTGTGTACAACTTGCTTGACAACACTAAACATAAGTTAAAAAAACAAGAACAAGTATAGAAGAGCACTTACAAGTAGCACAAGACTAAGGAAGTCAACAATGCAAGATTTGAAGGGGTTTAGAGTGTGTGACCTTAGTTTAGGCTCCAAGCTCTTTGATACACTTGCATTTGATGAAAAAGGGTTTGATTATGGAAGAATTTGAGACTTGAAGTTTGAAAAATTTGTGTGTGTGTGTGTGGCTCATGATCTTTATAATTCCAAGAAGTATCTAAACACTCATTATAAAATCTATCTTCCATACCTTAGGTACAATAATTTCCACCAACTGTGTAAGAAAGAAAAGAAAGGAGGATGTTGCATGGTGGTGGCCGGTTATGGCGGTTGAAAAGAAGGTGCCCACATTGCAAAAATATCTAGTAAACAAGCTAGTTACTTTCTAAACATAAATTTAGGGTTTGGATGGTCTTAAATTGGTTTTCAAATAGGAGTTATCCGGACATTAAAATAGCCCTCAATAACCCTCAAACATAGCCCATTTTAATTGGTTTTGTGTAACCATATGGTGTTTTAGAGTTTCAAAACACTTTATGTTTTTCAATTATGCCATTTATTTTATTTCCCGGGGATCCAATATCGCTTTTTGTTATTCAATTATAACTTGGTAATCTCCAATGTTCCAACCGGACCAATTTATTCACACGCGATTGCACGGTGCTTTTAATTAAACAAATGTATCCCTATATGAAGAATTTGTTATTCTCTAAAGAATAAATTAATACCATAAATATAAATATGCACTTAATTCAGTTAATCACACACACATACACACACACATATATAGTACGTAATTACCTTAATTTTTCCGTTTGCCACATAATTCGATCTTTTGGGGGGAAATAGAGATTCAACGGATGGTCTGAGTTGCATATAGTCACTTTCAGATCGAGTTACTTCGGTGGTTCACCCAAAAAATTTAATCGAATACTATTCAATTTGGAGAATAGGAGCTTAGTATGTGGCTGGGAGTGAATTCGTAACCGGAGAGAATGGCCAGAATTGATTTCGAAAATAGGGACAAATTGCAAAAATGTTGGATACGATGTTTAAAAAGTAACTGGAGAGAATAGACACTTTAAGCCCCTGAGGTTACTTTAGGTTAGATATAACAAAGTTTGGTTAAGTTTTTCTTAATAAAACTTTAACTTAGTTAACTAATGTTAACCAAAATGTTTTTAAACTTTATAAAATTTAAACTTTTATTAACAAATAACTTAATGAGCTCATATTTTATAGATTTTAACTTGATATTCCACAAAACTTTTGAGAAACCTTAAACGTTTAACATTGACAAACAAATCAAATGAATTTTAATCAAATTTAAATAGTATTTCGACATACATATTTTCTTAAAATGTAGGCCCAATCCATATAAAATACAAATGATAAATATAAATTCGATCATTTCATTAAATTTAAAAACAACAAAATTTATATGGATTAAAATAGAAACATTTAAACACACGAAGGACTAGTTTTGACAACTTGCTAAAAGATGAGGGTGACGGTTGTCATAGTCTCCCATACTTTAGAAAATTTCGTCTCGAAATGTTTTTCAAGTTGAGGGTTTTATGAAACAAAAGGCGTTGTAAGAGTCAAATAGGTTAAAGAAAAATTACATTAGTCATGTTTTGGCAAAAGTTAGAGTAGTTGTCTAATATCCAAAGTAAAAGTTTCAAAATCTTTGATAGTTGACCCAAGGTTAGGAAGTTGAGAGTTTAAATGAGAAAATGTTTGGGAAAGTATGTAAATGGTGAGGGCATAGGTACTAATATGATACAATCTCCCCGACAACGCTATTAAATAGCCCAATATGCAATAGAAAATAATGGGATAGGTTCTTGGTCAAACTCCTAGTCCACCCGCTCAGTATCGCTTGTGCTTATATATAGGGTGTACCGCAGCTAACCCGCCACACAACTGATACTTTAGACTCATAATGATTGTCTACCAATAGCCTAAGTAGAATCACACACCACCCCCATGTACCTATAAACCCATGATTGCATTCCGGACCGTAATCACCGATTTACCTTACACTAAGGTGTTATGCTTTTCCAAAACACTAACATAATTGATACAAGACACAAGGCGTGCAACTGAAATGCGTTAAGTAATAGATACTATAATGAAATAATGTTAAATCATGATATGGTTAGAGGCCGTTCCCTTTCGGGTTCACCCTTTAACCGTAAAGAGACTAATGTGTAAGTATAGGATATGGTTAGAGGTCCTTCACCCTTCGGGTTCGCCCTTAACCGGTAAATTTTTGTTCACATCGTTGGACTCTAAACACCCATATTGATAAAATCCGAGGATTACACCGTTCCCCTCGGGTTAGAGGAATACTCTAATCCGAGTCGTACGTGGGCTTTGGCTTAGATCTCATACGAGTTATCAGTTAGTATGTTTATTGACCATGGTGTTGAACAAAATAATGACAAAGTATAACACGGTCTTGCTCAAAATAGGAAAAATATGCATACAAAATATGCGTTCATGTAAATATATGAGTATAGCATAAAATTTCGATTAAAAGAATGATATAACATAACTCGAGTAAATCATGATTACGCAAAATAAGAGTAAATGTGTTGAATCAAAGTTCAAAATCAGTGATGTAATAATAACGGCTAATAAATAGTGCGAGAATAACCGCAAATAACGCGTAAGAATAACCACTAACAAAAGAGTAATGCGAGAATAATCATAAATAAGATAATGCGCGAACATAACTACAAATAAAATGTTGTAAGAATAAAATAATGAAATTTACTGCAAATGAGAGTGTGCAGAACAGACGTATAGTCTACTGGCATGAGGGTTTAAATTTAGTAGTTTTGCATATATGTACTATACGATAAAAGAAATTTTAGCAACATTTCGATGAGGATATGTCCAATATTTTGCTATACCGAAAGTTTTGCGACTGAGAGTGTGCGAGTGTAAAAAAATAAATAAAAAATAAGCTTTCGTTTATAAAGCGTAGTTTACTCAAACTTCATGAGAATAACTTTTTAGAAGCCGAAGAATGTTTTAGATTCAAAACAGGTTCACATGAAAAGACTTCGTAAGTACACACTTTCATGTGTTTACGAGAAGTCGAGTTGAAAAGTGTTATAAGGCATATTATCAGTCGCAAGGTTCTTTTCCCAAAAACATATATTGAATCCGTTATATGAAAACAAGAAGGTTTACATTTGACTTGTAAATATGCAAAACAAGTTTATAAAATGCAAAAGGAAACCATATAAATCAAATGTGTTTCAAAAGATCAAGACGTGAATAATAAAAGAAAACGTATATAATTTCACAAATATTTAAGAAAATTTGAAGCTTCGAAATAACGTGGATCTGAAAAGCTTAAAAAAATATAACATTTTTGAGAATAGTCTTTAAGTTTTAAAAGGATGATTGAGTCACAGCAAAGGAAATGCTAAGGGTTGTGATTAATGTGTAGGGTTTGTGTTTCAACTATCAGCTGGTAACCTGGTTTCAGAGACCCAAATCAACATTGAAATGACACGTTGATTAAGTAAATCAGCTCGGTATTTTTGATAATATGGTAGAAGTTTACGAGTGGTTCGAAGACAATGGAAAATCTGGTTTGGTTTGGTTTGGGATGGTTCTCCTTGATAATATTTGGAAAGTGTGGGTAGAACACGTATGAAGTTGTGAATGATCCTGGATGCCTTGACGTATTTTGAGAAATGTGATTTTTTTGTATTTAAAAATTTCTTTAACTTGTAAGTTAAAATTTCATTAAAGTTGAAAATTTTCAATTGTTATGAAATGTTTGAGAAAAATCCAAGTGTTACTCATTAGGATTGGGCAAACCTGAAACCTTTAGTTGTCAAAATTTTACAAGATTTATACATTGAAAGTCCGTTTGTTTATAAGGATCGTTAAGGCATCTCTTTGGGCTCATAATGTGCTATTTGTTTCATGGCACAAGGTGTGTATAAGGTGTGTACTAATATGGTGAATAGGTTTCTCCAAGACTGGATACTCGGGTTTTGTGCCTTTATGGAATGATAACACAGGGTAAGTTGCTAGTCAATCGCTTTAGAGGGTAGTGTACCGGTGTGTATCGGGTAGACATGCATTTATGTGTGAGTTCAGTCTAACCAAGAGGAGCTAACTGATGGTAGTTGGATGTGGCTTAGGAGACTGGATGTAGCTATATTGGTAAATTAGTATTTGGTAAATGAGGGTATATTGTGTTGAGAGTACTGCACAAGCGGATACAAAAGGTCATAGTTTAGGGATATACTTTGACATCGATCATATGAGTTTATAAACGTGATGTTATAAAACAGGTTGACTAATAAGTTTGGGAAACTATAATCATTTTTAACGGTGTAATGACGCAACATTCCCAAAATCAGGATGTGGTCGAAGTTAAACATAACATTTAAAATGTTTTGAGTTAGGGGTAGAAAAGTTTTAACTCAAGGGAGGAATGCTCTATAGTGTAAAAATAACAAAACATAAATGAAATAATGTGATAACAAAGGGAACAAAAGGTTTAATAATGATGATGAAGAATCCAAAAGCGAATAATTAATGAATAATATCGTATGAAACAACCTGCGATGAAATTGAGTCTTCAAATGATAAACAAAACATAAGTATCAATAACATAAAACATTGGGATTGTTTCCATAGGAAACTTTGACTACCCCAAGTATTTGAAATTTCCTAGTGACTTGTGGGGGTGTACTTTAGCCTATAATTAAATGCTCATCCCAAGAGTTCCCAGGTAGGTATACGGGTCCCTCATCTGATTGGGATTTATGCGAAATACCAGGCCTAGACAGAAAACTCAGGATACAAGCGCTCACTCATTCAGATTGCACATGCCCCAATCATTAGTGAATTCCAAAACTTTAGCGATATTAAAAACGAGATATAGAAATAGATCCTTGAGATATGGAATTTCACTCATAACTCAAAGATGTATTTCAGAATTGAAAACTACGGTGGGGTGAAACTAGTCACTAAGATAAGGATATCACTCCCAGCTTAGTAGTTAAGTTTCATTTTGAAGAAAATATTCTTTGAGGTGTGTATGTCCCTCCTATCTCAAAGATATATTCCAAAGATAAATAACATATAGAGGAGTGAAACTAATCACCAAGGTACAGACGTCACTCCTAACTTGGTGATATCGTTTCGTTTGTGAAATACGAGTGTATTCTTCTCCAAGCAAAATACCAAAGGAAAAACGAGAAAGAACCATAGCGAAAATATCTTGAAAGAAAATATAAGAGTAAAGAGAAATATACACGAGAGGACTCGTAAATGTAAGCATAGTTATATACTAGGCTAAAAGGCATTCTAATAACCTAATTCCGTATAACCATTGCTCTGATACCAATCTGTAACACCCTAACCGATGGCGGAATCATCGAGGTGTCACGTACTGACGATTGTTCAATGGTTCATGGACTAAAAGTGTAAATATTGATACATTGTTTAAGTAGTTTATTACATTGAAAAGAGGTACAAGATACAATGATTCACTAATCATCTAAGGTGAAATACAATAAATCCAAAATCTAAGTATAAATTCCAAAAGCTAAAAAGGCGTCTCAATAATAACCTGAAACATGTACCAAAAATTTAGGTCAATACAAAAATGTATTGGTCAGACTCCTAGTCCGCCCCCATAATATCGCTCGTGCTTATATATAGGGTGTACCGCAGCTAATCGTCCTCTCTTTTTTTTGTGCTTTCATAGTTAGGCATCCGTGAGTATCGTTTTGTACCTCAGAAGGTTGAAGGTCAGTGATACTTGGATTCAACACCGCCATCATTTTCAACAACACACTTTGTATGGACTTCCCGAATTATCAGTTGTTTATTTATATTTGTCTGGTTTGTTTCATTTGTTTCATTTATTTGGTTTGTTTATATAATCATTTATGCTTACGCTTACACATTTTTCGAGACGACAATGGTAACAAAAGAGTAACATTTTATAAAACAGAAAAAGTTTATAGTCAAAATCAAAAAATTATAATAAATGTTGTTTATATAATCATTTATGTTTATGCTTGTTTATCGAGACGACAACAGTAACAAAAATTAACAGTTTATAAAAACAACAAAAATGTATAATCAAAATCAAAAAATGTAACATAACAACATATTTAGTAAAAAAACAACATTTTTTTACCTATAGTTAATATAGAAAACAACATTTAAAAAAACTATTTATAAAAACGAACATTTTATTACACAAATTTATAACAACTAGTAAAAAACTACATTTTATATAAATAACAACATTTCACCCATCCTAACCATCATTTTGCACCCACCCAACCCATTTCACCCACTCCACACAATTTGAAGCTGAAAATAATGTGAAGGGCTATATGATTCGTATCTCTTTCTTCTAATAAAAGAGTAGCTAGGGGGACACTTGTCCCCATACTAGAGCTCCTCAATATTATAGTACACATGTCAACCAACCATCTTCTAACCCGGATTCGCGCCCCAACCCAATGACCCGTAACATTAAAATATGCAATAAATGTGTTTTTACCACTAGATAAAATCGCTCCTCACTATGTTCAGTTTCCATGTTTTGACTCTCAATACATAGCACCGAGCTTTACGACATTCTACATTATTTGATACATTTCAATAAAAAAATCGTAACTTGGGCCATTAGTAGACCAATTATACATTTTCCATTAACACACCATTAATACAAATTATAAACTATTGCTCCATTCTAAAAATATAATACTGCATTTGATTATAAATTGTTTTAGAAAAATTGTTCAATCATTCACATGGTCTATATCTATAACAACCATCAAACTAACTTCCATTTCCAATTATCTGTAGGTACGATATAATTTTTCTTAATATTATTTCATTTTGATTCATAATAATTTTATGCATTCACACATAAGTTATGTTACTAATTTACGATTTTTTGATTCTTTTTAATTTTCTTTTACATAGTGAAAACCATCATGGACTCTTACAATGAATTTGTAACAAATAACACATTTAGCCTAATTGGCGATGTGTGGGAATCACAAAATGAAAGTAGTCTTATTGTATTTGGAAAAATCTCACAAGTGTATAAAGACTATGGTTGGTACCATATGGAATGCTCTAAATGCCATGAGAAAGTTAGCACAGATTACATTGTTAACAATACTAATGGTGACAATGGAGGGTATGAAATAATACCAAAATACACTTGTGAGAACAATAATTGTGCTGAGATTGATGTTGAAGCAATCCCAAGGTTCTTCCCTAACTTTTATATTTATTTACTATTAATTTGTTGATTTTAGGATATACGTAATACACTTTGCTTAACAAAAACAATGAATTTACATTAGTTATTATGTCCATTTTTTTATATGTAAAAAGTGTAGAAAATATGTTATTATCATAATTTATAATTTTTCGAATTTTCTAAAATTTAAAATTAGTTCGAAATTTTGCAATTCTAAATATTTTTGAGGTTTAGGAGGTAAAGAAGTTGTTATTAAATTTTCAAAATTTTTAAAAATTAATTAAATTGCCATATTTAATCAATCCAATGTAACTATAAATATTGAAAACACTTTAATCATTCTTCGAATTCTTTTTTACTTACATTTTCTTACAAGTTCATTTCATATTCGTTCTTTGTTAGCGTTGAACATCATACACAGCAAGTCTTAGATATTAAGTTACAACAGTTAATGTTTTTAGTAAGTTGTTTACAAGCATGTTTCATACGTACGTTCTATATGAACGTTATCATATAATTTCTATTTATTTTATTATATGTATAAATTATATGATTTTTAATTGTTTATTGTTGTTCCTAGATTGTTTTTTTTTTCAATAAATCTAGATTTGTAAATTTAATATTATACTTTTTTCTGTGATACACATTATTTATCATTAAGTTTCAACTTTTACCGTCACTAACCTCTTTACATATGAAAATTATGTGCAAATTATAAAGTTTCTGATATTTTTTTAAAAAATTCAAATAATTTGAATAAATTAAAGTTTTCAATATTAAATTTTGACAGCTGAAAATTTGGTAAGTAATAAAAGTTTTATTTATAATTTCATAATTATTAGAATTAATTCACTTTCTATAAATAATTTTACCATTTTTTCCTTTAATATTAGTATTAAATATGGAAATTCTGTTACGTTGTTTGACTTTTTTAAAGATTTCTTGATTTCAGTTCTTAGTTGACATGGTAAATACAATTTACATTCTTTATCTACGGTTTGCCATTAAAAAATTTTGTTTACATATATATATTATTATAATTATTGTATCTAATTTTTTAATATTTTCGTTAGTAATAAATGTTTACAAAATTTATATTTTAAAATTTTTAAAATAATGGTATTTAATTAATAAAGTTGTATTTATACTTTCTATTTTAATAAAATTAATTTCATTTCCATATTTAACTTGATGCGTTTTTTACTATTATATTTATTATGTAACGTAATATCAAAATTATAATTTTTTTGAATTTTTTAAAATTCAAAAAAAAATTCAAAATTTTGAAGATTTCAAATTTTTTGAAATCTTGGCGGTAAGTAAATTGTTATCAAATTTTCAAAATTTTTAAAAATTAATTACATTGCCATATTTACTCAATCGAATATAAGTATGAATATTGAAACACTTTAATCATTCAACTAAACCTTTTTACTTACAATTCCTTACAAGTTCATTTCATAATCGTTCGTTGTTAGCTTTGCGGATCGTACACAACAAGCCTTAGATTAAGTTTCAACAGTTAATGTTTGAGTAAGTTTTTTACAACCATGTTAGTATTTGTATGTTCTTAATGATAAATATTTTTTTTTTTTTTTTTTTGAAAAGATACTTTCATTAACAAAAGGCAACGCAAGTCCTCAAATCAAGGACCAACGAGCCAAAACGCCAACATACAAAATCAATGCCGAGGACAAATACACCATTGTTTCCAATCTAAAGTCTTAAATCTAGTTCTATTACGAATCCAGAAATAAGTCTTAGCTTTCACCATCTCTACAAGCTCGCAAGGTTTCCGCTTTTTATTGTTGAAGACCCGTTCGTTTCGCTCGTTCCATAACATCCAAATAGTGGCATACACTATCCCTCTAAATAAATATCTTGATTCTTTAGAATCCGCATTATTACCAGGGAGTTGGAGGAGATCTGGGATGTCAAATAAAATACCATGTTGAAAACGACACCAAGCTTCGATACGATACCAAACTTCTTGAGCGAACATGCAACCGGTGAAGAGATGTATAGTCGTCTCAACCGCCTCATCACAAAAATGGCAGTTCGCATGATCGATAATAACCCCTCGCTTCATTAGCTCCATAGTAGTCGGCAAACGGTCTCGGGCGGCCCTCCAAACCATGATCTTACATTTAAGGGGAAGCCAACCTCTCCACTTAAAACCCACAATAGGATCCCCCACAACGTTGCTAGATAATAATTTCTTGGCTGAGGAAACAGAGAAAATACCATCTTTATCGAACCGCCACTTCCATTTATCATCACCCCCACTCCAATCAAAGTCATATATCTCTTCAAGTAAACCGAATAATTCAGAAACCTCTTCTGGAGAAGACGGGCTAGCGCGCCATCCCCAAGCCATGGATTTGGAGTTATTTGAAACGATGATCCGATTAGCTACCTTCACCCATTTATCTTTCTCGAGCCTAAATAAGTTAGGGTATCTAAAACGGAGGGGTTCATCGCCCAACCAACTATCCCCCCAAAAATTTATTTCGGAGCCATCTCCTATCACCCCCTTGAAAAAAGAATTTAATTTCATGCCGTTCGGGGCAACACTCTCCCCAACTTTAACAATCTGTTTCCAACACCCATTAGAAGATTTGGAACAAGGGACTAACGCCCATGGTCTACTAGTTCCGTGGCATCCCATGATTATTTTTTTCCACAAACTATTTTTTTCTTTTAAGAATCTCCATGTCCACTTTAATAATAAAGCGTCATTCACATCTTGAAGTCTAGAAATGCCCAAGCCCCCTTTATTTTTTGGAGCCGTGATAATATCCCAAGCAACCCAAGGGATCTTCTTCTCGCTACTAGAACCTGCCCAAAGAAACCGTCTCATAATCGCTTCAATAGAATTAATCACTGCTTTGGGGGCCTTATACAACGAAAAATAGTAAACCGGTAAATTTTCAAGCACCGATTTAATAAGAATTAACCGACCACCTATGGAAAGACAGTTCGCTTTCCAGTTAGCCAACCGATTTCGGACCACGTCGACAACCGGATCCCAACTACTAATGCGAGTCATTTTTGACCCCACTTTGATACCCAAATAAGAAAACGGAAAGTCGCCGCGTCTACATCCCAAGAACTCCATCATACTGTCAACTTCTTCATCGGTCGTTCCAACCCCGAAAATGTTGGACTTGTGAATATTAATTCTCAGCCCTGAACAAAGATAGAAGACCCGAAGAATCCTGGCAATGCTAAGAATGTTATCCCGAGACCATTCTCCTATAATAAGAGCATCGTCTGCATAAAATAGGTGGGAAACCTCCTCCACATTCCCCGACAAACGAATACCTTTAAAAATACCAATCCTTTTAGCTTTGTCCATCAACCAAGATAGAGCTTCCATCACAATCAAGAATAAAAACGGGGAAAGAGGGTCGCCTTGTCGAAGACCCTTTTCACACCGGAAATCAAAAGTAGGCGATCCGTTGACAAGGACCGCGGCTCGGGAAGAATGACAAATGCCTTTGATCCACGCGCACCATCTATCCGGAAAACCCATTTGAGAAAGCATAGATAATAAAAAATTCCAGTTGACATTATCATAAGCTTTCTCAAAATCAATTTTCAACATAAAAGCCTTCCTGTTTCTTTTCTTCAACAAATCCATGATTTCGTTCACCATAAGAGGCCCGTCAAGAATAAAACGATCCGTCAAAAAGGCCGATTGAGTATCCGAAATAACACGACCTAAAACCTTTTTAATACGATTAGCAAGGATTTTAGAAATAACTTTACTAATCATACCAATCAGGGTAATAGGCCTGTAGTCTTTTAGGCCCAAAGGCGTTTTCACCTTTGGGATTAAAGTGATGAACGAAGACCCGCATCCAATATTAATATTACCTGTATCATAAAATTCAGCCAAGATATTAAAAAAATCATCTTCGAAAAAATTCCAGAATCGTTTAACGAAACTGAAATTAAAACCATCCGGCCCCGGCGCCTTATTAGAGCCACAACCAAAGGCGGCTTCTTTAATCTCTAGTCTCGAGAAAGGAACAGTCACGGCAGCCATATCTTGGTTGGTGATTCTTTTGATACCCTCGCACAGCAGCTTTGGACGAACCGCATGATGCTCACGGAAGTGGGCTCTAAAGAAACGAAGGACCTCTTTTTTAACAAGGGGCGGATTGGTCACCCACTCCCCGTTAATTAAAATACCCGGGATAGAATTTCGGGCCTTTCTACCGTTAACCAAGTTGTGGAAAAAACTTGAGTTCTCATCCCCCAACGCCGCCCATTTGACACGAGACTTTTGTCTAATGTCTTTCGCCTTGTGTCTCTCTATCTCTTCAATACCTTTCGAACATTCCGACCAAATCCACATATCCGTTTCGTCGGCATCTTCAAGCTCCATTTGTATCTCAAGGTCTTCCTTTTCTTTCCGTAACCTGGCTTCATCATCTTTCTCAATCGTACTGTATGTATCAAACCAAGCTCGAATATTCCCACGCAAATGTTTTAGCTTTTTCAGTAAATTCAAATCTGCCGGTCCCGAGTTCACCCAATTATCGGCCGCTGAAACAATCATGTCAACACATCCCGGGCGATCAAGCCAAGAATCAAACATTCTAAAAGGCTTCGGGCCAAAATTCGTGTCTATAACCGAAAGAACTAAAGGGGAGTGATCAGAAATATCCCTGTTTAACGCCCGGACACAAGTGGTAGGCCATTTGTTAAAAACATTAGAACAAACCAAGAATCTATCAATTCTACTCCAAGTACACACCCCCCTCCTATTCGACATATAGGTGAATCGCAATCCCTTCAAATTGTATTCCCGCAGACCATTCCCATCTATGAAGTTATTGAAATCCCGGGCACACACCTTATCAAACCTCGATTTTTTTCTCTCCCCCGGTTCGCGAACCGCATTGAAATCACCGTGTAAAATCCACCACCCCTGATTGGAGCCAATAATATTTGTAATCTTGCTCCAAAGTTGACGTTTATCAGCATTAGATTGTGGGGCGTAAATATTTAACATATTCAGCCTACAAATATTTAAATGGTATATTTATTTCATCATATAATGTATATAAAAGCATACATAAATAACAAATAATACTAAGATGCTCATACCATTAGTTATGTATGATAAAGGTGCATGACTTTTATTTTATTGGTTTGGGGGTCTCCGCTTTGGAGATTCCCCGTCGTTTGGCTCTTGGTGTGGTTTAATAATATTTGCCTTTCAAAAAAAAATATTTATCATTAAGAACATACCAAAATGATCTACATTCTACATTTATTTCATGTTTCGTTTTTTTAAATGGTAATAGATTTAAATATATATATATTTATATAAGTTTATATATATATATATACTTATAACTACGTAAAATTAAATACCTTATTTCTTAATTGATTTTTGTATAGTTGGCACATGTTAGCGGTCATGATATATTCTATTGTGCTCTGTGCCATGTGTAATTTACCAGCCATACTAACCTGAACGCACATGTGGATGGTAAAAAGCACAAGAAGGCGTTGGAGGCCATTGGGTTTATTAATTTTATTTGATAATTATTATTTTTTTAGTAATGTCGTATGTTTTTTTTTCGGATTTTGTTTTTTTGCTATTATAATTTCGTGTTTAACATTATGTTTGGTATTTTTTTTTTCATAATAATCTTAAGATTTGATGATTTTGAATGGTGATTTATTTGTTAATGAGTTTCCATATTGTTTTTTTAATGATTTGGTGATTTTGAAATTATGGTAGTTGATTGTTTGGTTTGGAATTGCATGTTAATATAATCTTACATATATTCATTGCTTTTATGCACACTCAACTTCAATAATAAAACTATTAGTTTAATATTACTTTTTAATTTTTAATTTACTTCGGTTTGCACCGTGAGTACCCACGGGTAGCTAACCTAGTAGGGCTATATGACTCGTATGTGTCCCACCCAATCATCGACAATCATTGGCATTAATTGCCTATACTACTACCCATATAGGGATGTCCAAATAACCCATGGGGATGTCCAAGTATCCATAGCCATATATTTTTCATACAGTTAGGGCTGTAAATCCTTCGAACGTGCAACCACTCAATTCTTACATGCTTATAGTGTTGATCGGTGAATGAGAACCACACGAATCATATGAAGTGGTATGCATCCTAGATTTTTATTACTAACTATTTAATATTTTCTTTTCTTTTGTACTAACATCTTCTTCATGTGTACCAAGTTTATAATCTTATAACTAAACAATAATTTTAGGACCTATATAGAGATATATGATCAATTTTATATTTTGTTTAACATATAACTTTTTCGCTTATTTATATAAACTTTATTAACATCTATAACGATAATCTATAATCTATAACTACTAATAAATAAAAATTATGGGTGACACATGTCACTTGTAGATTTACTCTCAATTATTTTTCCACATTTTGTACAATTGTCATCTCCTCGATAATTCTTAATTTTTCCTTCCCTAATTCTAACAATTAACTATTAATTATTACAATTAACTATTTCCTATTACAAATCATTTATTATTCATCACTATAGTCCCTTTCCTTTTTACTGTTTCTCAACTCCTCACAATAACCATAACACATGATTTACTGAAGAAGGTAATCGTTTGACTTTTCAATTCCTCCTCTATGTTTAGATTTTAGGTTACAATTAGCTTGCTTTTATTTTACCTTTGTAATATCGATTTAATATTATACATTTGTTTCTCATTTGAATAGGGTTTTTTATCCTCTTCTTGATGTCGAGTCGAATCAAGGTTAGAACAGTTCTTAATAGCTAATATTTTGTTTTTTTATCACTTCCTATTAATTTAAATCCGCAAGCTTTTTTTTAGATTAGTTTATTGTGACATCCGGTAAGTTTCTTTTCGTTCTGTTCTTTTCATTTCGTTCTTTTTGGGCCTTGCGCAATTTTCGGGACGAAAATTCTTTCAACGTGGGGATGATGTGACACCCGGCATGTCCGGCTTAAACATATTAGTAACATCTAAGTCTACCTTAGCGAGAAACGTTTATAAACAAACTTAAATGGGTTAGTTGAGTCGGGTCAAGTTAGGATTGTCCATGGTACAATGATCTGGAGGATCATTGGGAGTCGTTTTGGTAATACACTAGTACCGGGTTCCGTTGTTGGTGACATTACATGAACTAATTAAGTATATGTGTAGATTATGGGTTGTGTGGTGGATTATATACATAGATGTGTTTAAATGATGTGTAAATGATTATCTGTGCCTAAATGTGTTAAATATAGACTAAGGATGCATGCTTATGTGTTAGGATGTGTTAGAATGCGTTAAACACGACAAACTGGAAAACTAGTTTAAAAGAGGTCTTGGTTCGACCACTTCGAGTGGTCGAAGGAGAAGAAATTGCCTGGTTCGACCCTTGTAAAATGGGCGAACCAGGGAAGTGGAAATTGAGAAATTCCCTTCGACCAAACAGGGCTCATTCGACCCTGTGAAAGGGGCGAAGGAGACTACATTGACAAACTGAGTATTTTAAGCTAAACATGAATCGATTTCAAAAGTTTTCAAATTGGGTAAATAATTCATGCATGAAAGTGATGTTTCCATAATCTTTACCATTTTGGGAAAGGGCTGAAACGGGCGTATTATTGGGGGAAATCGATGGGGTTTTGTAGGGATAAGTTATCCATGCTTGACTGCTGTGTTTGATGATGTTTCGGGTCGTTTTGAATGTGTTTGAAGCGTTTTTAAGAAAAATCATACAACAGGGGCGAACCTGGCCTCCTTCGACCAGTCGATGGTGCGAAGGAGGGATCCAGGGTCGAACCTTGCTTTTTATTGGACGAATGTGATAAAACGGGCGAAGGAAGCATCAAACGGTCGAACGAGATGTAAAAGGGTGCGAAGGAGACAAAAAGGTGCGAAGGAGACTTAAAACTGACTGGTTTCGACCGTTCTGATGCAGAAATGAGATTTTTAATACAAACTAAGTGTTTTATGCTTGAACCTTGTGTGTAATCTATGTGTACTTGATTAGTTAGGGTAATGGGTCACCAACGGGATGTCGGGTCGGTCTAGTGTGTCGGTTAAACATTTAAACACGTTTTAAAACATACTTGGTTACGATCTGGACAATCAGGGACTAGATAACCTTATGGTTATTAGTCGGAACACTTATGTGAACATTTTGATAGATCTCCGGTAGAGGGATTATCAAGGGCTAAACATCTTTACTTATATTTGAAGAACGCTACTTAAGGTGAGTTCACGGCCCCACTTTTACTGCATTAACTTTTGGGGGAGAAAACATGCACTAGACAGTTTTGGTAACATATGTCATACTATGGTTTTAACTTTATATTGCTATATGATCTTTTGAAAAGTCCCGGGGGAAACCATGAATGTGCGGGGTTGCACAACGGGGGAAATGTGGATAGATCTATTGGGCGTGACCTGCCCCACTCGTCGGCTTGGAGGGCCGGGCGGGTGCATATTGTCTCGAACAGGTACATTGGTATCATGCTGAACATACGGGCTGCTTAAACATGCTGAACATTGCTAAACGTGTCTAGTAATGGTTTCCAATCGTAGTAGTAATGAAACATACGCCTAGCTAGCGTACTTGGTAACATTGATATAGTATGGACATCGTAACGTTTTGGTAACATTTTGAATAAACCTGTGAACTCACCAGCATTATATGTTGACATCTTTTTGGCATGTTTTTCTCAGGTCGCTAAGGTAGCAACATATGGAACTAGGCGCACGGGTCTGCACTGGCGTCTAGAGTTTAGTTCACGTTTTGCATTAAACATTTGAAACATTGAAACTTTGGATTGTAACTCGTTGAAAGCTTCCGCTACAGTTTGTGGGTTTATGAAAACTATGTCTTTTGAATGTTATATATTTCCATATAGTGTTGTTTATTGTGACCGTTGACTTGGATCCTGGTTTGTCATGCGCCTCGCAGTAAAACTCCGCAAGTGGTAATTTGAGGGTGTGACATTTATTGTTTTTTATTAAAATGTTTGGTTTGTATGATGACAACCAACCGACTTTATCTTTTTTTTTCTTCAACTAAGGTTTGTGAATTTGGTCTCTGTATTCTATTTTTTGTTTATTGATCTGTATTCTATATTTCTATTTGTGTAAAGCATCTGATTTTGTTTGAAGTCAACAACTATATATCTTTTACAATATGTTGCTCAATCCTATTTTTCTAATAACTATTCATAAACAGATATATTAAAGATGTTTTCATTATTCTTGAAGAACATTAAGGATCATGATAATATGGTATTTATCTTATTTATAATAATAAATATAATAATAATAATAATTTAATTTAGTTTCTTTGTATAGTAATATTTATATTGATTATTAAGTTTTATGCCACCATATTTATTAGGAATTACCAAAGGCTTTTGTGATAACTTCTTATGGTTGAATAGTGAATGTGGAATTAGCAATTAAACCATTAGATTAAGTGGGCCGACCAAAATCATAAACCCTTACTAAATTACTTTTCCTTAAATTGTTTATCGTATCATATATCAAGTAACAATTCATATAACTTCATCTTCTTAATGATATACCTTTATAGGTTTATTGATGCTCTGTTTTAGTTTTAAATCTTCGCTTGATTGATGCTTTGTTTTAGTGTTAAATCGCTTGATTGATGCTTTTTTCCATTTTTCTTAATCCTTTGTTTAGTCTCGTCTTCTGTTAACAATTTAGTGTTAAATGATTTAGGTTTTCAATGATATTGTTTTCGATTTTTTTGCATACGATTGTTTCTTCTTTTGTGGACGAGTTTATGTTAATAAAAACCTCTGTTATTATGTTGGTGTTCATCATGCGTATTCGGATTATGATATTGTTATTTTCATGTTGATTTGAATCTTATATTTGATATTACTTTGATTGGTCAATAATGGATTACATGTTTGTAGGAATTGTACGTTTAATTGATTAACAAAATTATAGCATTAATTCGAATTAATCTCATTTGGCGATATTTTTTTAGAAAATTTGAATTTAAAATTATTTTATTTGGTTTACTTTGACCAATTTTTTTATATTTTAAATTTTGGTTAACCTTTAAAAATATTTGAATACTAAATGTTCTATTTAAGTACTTAATTTCAAATTTTAATATCTATAAGTTAAATATTTTTTTTGTTAGTATTATAAAAATTCAAAATTTTAATTTAAGAAAATAATGGTAGCGGTTATAGTTAATTAATACATTTATTAAATTTAATTTAAATTTTGAATGGTCTGAATCTTAAAAAAAACAAATTTTTGAATTTAAGTTAATAATGGTAATAATTACATTTATTTTTACTTTTAAATTAGAAATTTTCTAATATATTTTGAATTTATTAATTAATAATTTTGGTTATAAATTTCTCAAATCAGTTACAAGGTAATATTCAAATTTTAAATACTATAAATTAAAATTATAGATTTTGGTTAAACATTAAAAATATTCAAATACTAAAAGTTCTATTTAATTATTTAAACTCAAAATTTAACATATATACTTTTAATTTTTAAATTTCGGTTAATATTTTAAAATTTTGAATAGTTAAATTTAAAATAATAACGGTAAAAATTAGACTTAATAAAAACACTTAATACATTTAATTCAAAATTTTGAATAGAGTTGGTTTTGCTATTCAAAAAGGGGTAGCGGCGCAACTTGTAGCCCGTTTATGTGACAACCTGCACCCTTCACTTTTCATAAATGTGCATAATTGGTTCCTCAACTATTTTGAAATTTTCATTTTTAACCTTTGTATTTTAATAGGACCAAAATTCACAATTTAATAAAACTTATAATTTTTATAAGTAAAAGTATGCACGTTTTATACTCACATCTACACCCGAGCACGTATGTTTCAGACCTTGATACTCAAAGCCCTTAATTTTCGGTCCTAAAACAACTTAGAAACAGAAGGAAACAAGTCTATAACTTAAAAAATTGATTAAATTAGAAAAAATATTTTTTTAGCCCTCGCGGTCCGCTAAGACAGTCTCAGTCAAAGTCACAATCAAAGTTTCAGTCAAAGTCCCAGTCAATGTCCTGGTCAAAGTCTTAGTCAAACAGTCAAAGTCATAGTCAAATATTCAATTCATCATAAAACCTTACTTTATGGTGTTGACCAATTTTAAAGCCTAATTGAATCCAAAACTAGTATAAAAACCCACCTATGACCCATTACACTTTGCACCTCTAAATCGATTGTTTCAATTCGATTAATGTCACACCCTCAAAATCCACTTGCAGAGTTTTACCGCGAGGCGTATGACAAACCAGGATCCAAACCAACGATCACAATAAACAAGTCTAAATGAACATATGCAATTTAAGAAAACATAGTTTAAAATCCCCAATTACAGCGGAAGCTTATTCAAAACATAATCCAAAATAAACCAAGTGTTCAACGTTTGAAAACCATGCAATCCTAACTAGACGCCGTGCAGACGCGTGCGCCCTAGTTCCATTGTGCTACCTTAGCGACCTGAGAAAACATGTAAAAGTTTACGTCAGCACAAAAATGCTGGTGAGTTTACAGGTTTTGTAATCCAAGTACCAAGTTCAACCTGTCCATACTATAACAAATCGAAAACCAAAGTACGCTAGCTAGGCGTATGTTTTGTTACTATCACGATTGGAAAACCATTACTAACTCGCAAACCAGATGTCGTGCCCGATGTAGTAACCTGTTGTTCCTATTTGAGACAATATGCACCCGCCGACCCTCCAAGTCGACGAGCGGGGTTGGTCACTCCCAATAGCGCTATTCACATTTCCCCGTTGTGCAAACCCGCACATTCATGGTTCCCCCCGGGACTTCCAAAGATCGTATAGTAAACAATGGAAACCCATAGTATGACAGTAGTTACCAAACATAGTTTTAACACATGTTTTCTCCCCCGAAAAGTGAAACCAGTTAAAAGAGGGGCCGTAAACTCACCTTAAGTTGCGTTACTCCGTAACACGAATAAACTCAGCAGCTATGCTAGTCCCGTAAAGCGGCGACCTAACATATGACAGTTACAAGTACTTAGACTAATAACCCGCAGGTTAGTTAGTCCCTAGATGTCCAGACCATAACCAAGTTCGTTTGAAAACACCGTGACTGTTTAACTGACCCAATGTACAAGACTCGACATCCCATTGGTGACCCGAGACTTCCCGTGTTATGTTTACGCTCCCAAACAAACAATCATGCAATTACACTTAACATACGTTAACGTCCAACAAGTTATAGCACGTAGTTCACGTATCACATAATTACATCCAAACATATGTTACCAAGTTATTAGATATGTTACGAGGTTCCTAGCATGTTCCTAGATGTCAAATCGGGTCTCGGAATGCTAATTTACACTTATAGCAGCAGTACACGCGATTAGGAAAAGTCAACTAGCATTTAGGTTGGTCAACTGGCATTTAGGAAGGCTAATCGCATGTAATATAGGCATTTAGGGTCATAAGACATGTAAATCTTGAGTTTATAGGCGATTAGGGCTATAAGACACGTATTTCAGGACTTAACTAGCATTTAGGATCACAATTGCATGTAATAGAGGCATTTAGCCCCCAATTGCATGGTATATAGGCGATTAGGGCCTCTTTATAGGCGATTGGCCTCCTAATCGCCTATAACATAGGCGATTAGGGTTGCTAATCGCCAATAACCCAGCTGTTCCGGTTTTTCGCGCGTTTAACACTCCAAATCAGATCCAGAACGCGTGTAATCATCCAATATCAATCCAACAACTCTACCAAACATTTTTAAACCAAAATCCTTCGTTTAGCCTCGTATTATCAGCCCTGCATGCAACTATGTAATCCAAACACAATACACATAGCATGAAACATCACATTAACATGCATAACTATAACCCTAATGAACAATTACTCAGATCCTATCATCATGCCATCATTATTAATCTGAAACTAACCTAATAACATGTAATCATCCATCTTGAATCATAAAAACCCTAGCTTTTAATCATAAACACACATAACACATGTATAATAGATAGAATCCGATTAACAACACTTATTAACGATTTTCAGAAAGCTTATTTGTTTTAGAACAGGTCTGGACCATTAGGGATTTAATAAAAACGTTAATAAAGATTGCATGGATGGAAACCACACCTTAGATTTGTGAAAGATTGATGAAATAAGCTTGAAACCTTGTGTTTTGATCAAAAATCACGTTCCAGAGGTTGTGTGTGTGTTGGGGCGGGTTATGGGACGACTAGGTTTGCTATTATGAAGTTTAGGAGGTTAAGCATTGTATTTATAGTCGTTTTTAGTCGTCCAGCACGTAACACGCGATTGTGCAGCATTTACACGCGATTAGCATTGCTAATCGCATGACTGTGCATGCATTTAGGGCTAATCGCCCCCTGTAGCATGCATTTAGCATGCTACTCGCCCCTGATGATGCCCAATCGCATACCCTATAGGCGATTGGGCTCCCCTAATCGCCTATAGGGGTTGGTTCCATGTATTTTGCGCGTTAAACCCCGTTTTAACATATGTTAACACATTTTCACATACCGACAAGTCACATAATGATTTTAAACACATAACACTTGCAAACAACCATATTCACACTCGTTCACCAATTCCCGGGACTCGAGACTTGTATGTTCCGTATAACCTGACGATTCTACGAATCGTCACCATTTGTACACTTGGTTAAGGACTAACATCTAATGAACCTCTAGACCAACATCCAATGATCTTCTATACTAAACCGGTAGTTCCCGAACCATAACACGACTTAACTAACCCAGTTAAGTACAATACACGCGTGACTCGCTAAGGTAGACTTTCATCTAGACAACGTTGTTAACCAGAAATTGCCGGGTGTCACATCATCCCCACGTTAAAAGAATTTTCGTCCCGAAAATTGCACAGTACCCAAAAGGAATAACAAAAGAAACAGACAAAAGATAGAAACCAAGAGAGAGATTTACCCGAGTTGTCACATCATCCCCACGTTAAAAAGGAATCTCGCCCCGAGATTCATTCAGCAGCAGTGGAGACATATCTCGATTCGAACGCTTCCTTAGGAAAGAGATGAGGATATTTAGACTTCATCTGATCCTCCCGTTCCCAAGTGTACTCTGGTCCCCGGTTCGAGTTCCAGCGAACCTTCACAATGCGAATCTTGCTATGACGTAGGCTACGAATCTTGTAATCCAGAATCTCCACAGGTTCTTCCACAATCCGAAGACGATCATCAACCTTGATCTCTTCCAGCGGAACGATGAGAGACTCGTCAGCCAGACACTTCTTTAAGTTGGACACATGGAAGACGTTATGTACGTTACCGAGCTCCGTCGGTAAATCAAGACGATACGCCACCGGTCCAATCCGTTCCAGGATCGTAAATGGACCGACATATCGAGGGTTGAGTTTGCCACGCTTCCCAAAGCGTATGACGCCCTTCCACGGTGAGACTTTCAGAAGTACCTTGTCATCAACTTGGAATTCCAATGGCTTGCGACGCTGATCAGCATAACTCTTTTGCCGATCCCGTGCCGCTGCCAACCGGTTACGAATCTGTACGATCTTTTCCGAAGTTTCGTACACTAGTTCAGGCCCAGTGAGTTGACTCTCACCCACCTCAGCCCAACAAAGAGGAGACCGGCATTTCCGCCCGTATAGTGCCTCGAACGGAGCTGCCTTGATACTCGTCTGATAACTGTTGTTGTACGAGAATTCTACTAACGGTAAATGAGCTTCCCATCCTTTGCCAAAATCGATCACACATGCCCGCAGCATGTCTTCTAAAGTTTGAATCGTGCGCTCACTCTGACCGTCAGTCTGTGGATGGTAAGCTGTACTCATGTCTAGTTGGGTACCCAAAGCCTTGTGCAACGACTTCCAGAAGTGAGAAGTAAAATGGGAGTCACAATCCGAGATAATAGAAACCGGCACCCCGTGCTTAGAAACAACTTCCTTCAGATAAAGACAAGCCAAACGGTCCATGGTGTCGGTCTCTTTAATAGCGAGAAAATGGGCTGATTTCGTCAACCGATCAACAATCACCCATATCTTATCATTCCCGCTTGGTGACTTAGGAAGTTGTGTGACAAAATCCATTGTAATTCGTTCCCATTTCCACTCCGGAATTTCAGGTTGTTGCAAGAGACCCGACGGTTTCTGGTATTCCACCTTGACCTTAGCATAGGTCAAGCATTTGCTCACGTATGAGGCTATATCCGACCTCATGTTTGGCCACCAGTAAAGCACCTTCAGATCTTGGTACATCTTATCCGAACCAGGATGAATAGAATACCGAGACTTGTGAGCCTCATCAAGGATAAGCTCCCGAAGTCCCCCGAATAAAGGAACCCATATGCGTTCTGCGAAGTAGTGCAGGCCATCAGGCCTTCGCTCGAGGTGCTTGTCGACACCGTGCATAGTTTCAGCTTTAAGGTTTTCCTCCTTCAAAGCTTCTAACTGGGCAGAACGGAGTTGATCAGGTAGAGATGAATGAATGGTGAGTTGCAACGCCCGAACGCGACGAGGTTTAGTTGATTCCTTCCTGCTCAAGGCGTCTGCTACAACATTCGCCTTGCCAGGATGGTACTTAATGGCACAATCATAGTCGTTCAGGAGTTCAATCCAACGACGCTGTCGTATGTTCAAATGTTGTTGGTCGAAAATATGTTGAAGACTCTTGTGATCGGTGTAGATGGTGCATTTGGTACCGTACAAGTAATGTCTCCAAATTTTCAACGCGAAAACCACTGCACCCAACTCCAAGTCATGGGTGGTGTAGTTCTTCTCGTGCACTTTGAGTTGACGAGAAGCATACGCAATCACTTTCTCGCGTTGCATCAACACGCAACCGAGACCATGAATAGAAGCATCACAGTAAACAACGAAATCATCAGGGCCTTCAGGTAAGGACAAAATAGGAGCAGAACAAAGTTTGGATTTCAGTTCTTCAAACGCTGACTCTTGTGGTTCACCCCAGTAGAATTTCCTATCCTTCTGCGTGAGAGTGGTGAGGGGTTGAGCGATCTTCGAGAACCCCTGAATGAAACGACGATAGTAGCCCGCAAGGCCTAGGAATTGTCGCACCTCAGTTGGCGTCTTTGGTGCTCCCCAGTCCTTGATCGCTTCGATCTTAGCTGGATCGACATGAATTCCTAGTTCATTAACCACATTTCCTAGGAACTGAACTTCGTGTAACCAAAAGTCAAACTTTGAGAACTTGGCGTAAAGTTGTTCCCGTCGCAAGAGTTCCAAAACCAAACGCAGGTGTTCCTCGTGTTCAGTCTTGTTCTTGGAGTAAATCAGGATGTCATCAATAAACACAATGACGAACTTGTCAAGATATGGCTTGCAAACGCGGTTCATCAAGTCCATGAAAACCGCCGGTGCGTTCGTGAGACCGAAAGGCATGACCAAGAATTCAAAATGACCATAACGTGTACGAAAGGCAGTCTTTGCAACGTCAGCTTCCCTTACTCGCAACTGGTGATAACCGGACCTCAAATCAATCTTGGAGTAGTAACTAGAACCCTGGAGTTGGTCGAATAGATCATCAATACGTGGAAGAGGATAACGGTTCTTGACGGTCAATTTGTTCAGTTCTCTGTAGTCCACACACAATCGGAAACTTCCATCCTTCTTCTTGACGAATAGAATCGGGGCTCCCCAAGGGGAAGAACTTGGTCTGATGAAACCCTTGTCCAAGAGTTCCTGTAACTGACTAGACAATTCCTGCATCTCGGGAGGTGCAAGACGGTAGGGGGCCCGAGCAATAGGAGCAGCCCCTGGTACAAGATCAATACCGAACTCGACCTGACGATGGGGAGGAAGACCAGATAAATCATCAGGAAATACATCAGGAAACTCGCGTACAACAGGAATATCGTCGATCTTCTTCTCATCACTAGAGGAAACAGATAGAAGTGCCAAAACGGCCGAGTAACCCTTTCGAAGACACTTAAGGGCTTTCATGCTAGAGATGATATTTAGCGGAACACCGCCCTTGATACCGTACACAGAAAGGAATTCTCCATCAGGGAGAGGAATCCGAATAATCTTGTCGTAACAGATGATCTCCGCGCGATACAAGGACAACCAATCCATGCCTACCACAACGTCAAAACTACCCAAAGGTACTGGCATAAGGTCGATGGGAAAAAACAAACCCGACAACTCTAGTTGACACTCCCGAAGGATACAAGTAGCTTCAATCTTTTTACCGTCAGCCAACTCAATAATATACTTACTCTCTAATGGTACGGGTACTACATCTAGCAGTCAACTAACTTCCATGGATACAAAACTCTTGTCGGCACCAGAATCAAATAAAACACTAACAGAGCGATTATTGAGAAGGAACGTACCGGTAACTGTGTCAGGATCCTGTCTAGCCTCAGCGGCTCCAATGACGAAGGCACGTGCATTTCTGCTGCCGCCCCCGTTGTTCCCGTTACCGTTGTTCCCGCCCTGCTTCAGTTTCGGACAATCCTTCTTGTAATGCCCAGTCTCACCACAGTTGTAACATCCTTGTCTTCCCGTAGTTCCTTGAGCAGCAGGAGCCGGGGTATTGCTTGGGGCCTGGGTCGATGGAAGTGTAGCCCGACAATCTTTAGCAAAATGCCCATATCGCTGGCAGCGATGGCAACGGTTACTGTCGCAGTTCCCTTGATGATGACGCCCACACTTGTTGCACTTAGGTAACTTTCCCGCATAACCACCCTGTTTGTTACCAGAAGAAGAAGAACCCCCGTTATCAAATCTCTTACCCTGTTGTGCTGGTGCAGATCCTTTCCCTTCATTATCCCACTTGCGCTTGTTATTCTCTGGGGCCTTGACAGTCGAACCCTTAACAGGCAAAATACCCTCATTCACCTTTAAGTTCGTCATCCTATGAGCCGATCGGACCACCTCTGAGTATGTAGGATGATTTCCAGCAGCCACTAACCCTGTGATTTCTGGTACTAACCCCGAAATATAGTGTTCGATCCTCCTGTATTCTGGTACATGGCGATCAGGACATAGCACAGCCAACTCATTACGCCTTACCGTGTACTTCTCAATTTCGGACCCAGACATCTTGAGGTTCCACACCTCGTGCTCTAACTTCTGCACCTCTTCCCTTGGACAGTACTCACGCTTCAGCAGTTGCACAAAATTCTCCCAAGGCATAGCATAAGCCTCCCCAATACCCATGTTCTGGGTGATATTGTTCCACCAGGTCAAAGCAACATCCTGGAATAAAGCAGCAGCATACTTGACTCGATCCTCTGGGAGACAGTTACACATCAGAAACACTGACTCCACCTTTCCCAACCACCTGAGTAAGCTCACCGCACCCTCAGTGCCAGAGAATTCCTGGGGCTTACAGTCCCGAAACATCTTGTAGGTACACATGGGTGGGGGTGGGTTAACAGGACCACCTAAAATAAAACGTATGAGAAACCACGAAGGATGTAAACAAGGTTCACTAATGAAGCAAAGAAAATGGATAAATCAACTTACTGCCACCATTGTGCCCCAACTGGAAGGCAGCTTGTAGCAAGTTGTTCAGATCTTCCTGTGATAGGTTAACACCTCCACGACCACCAGCACCACCGCGACCACCACCACGTCCACCATTGCGACCACCTCCACGTCCTCCTCATACCCCAGACATGATTCTGGCAGAAAGAACGAGAAAATTTAGTTTCGCAGATAATGATAACCACTAACGTTTACAAGATCAAGCTAGATCCAATCCAGGACTATCCATTCGAACCCAGAGCTCACCAGGGCTTTCATGCATTTCGGTTTATGATTTTGTGTGCACCCAAAATGATAAACCGCTCTACATGGTCCTCCAAGTGTTCTCCTAGTTCAAAATTCAAATCACCGAACATAGACTCTTAGCTATACACCGTAATATTACGGTAGTTTATGGCAAGTGTTTCTATTGGAGTATGAAAGGGAGATGTCCGAGCCTTGGACAAATCTCAAGAGTACACGATTTACCCCAATACACCACACTGCCTAGAAAGCAAGTAACTCGACCTAGGATAGAACGGATGATGTAACATAGAAAGGTCAGATGATTTAGAGACACCCCGACAGCCCATACGTAATCCATCAAAATGTTTAGTACTATGTGATCGTCTAGTGTGTGCGACTCGGCTATAGACTAGACTCTACATGCAGTCCTAGTTCACTATAACCATTGGCTCTGATACCAATCTGTCACACCCTCAAAATCCACTTGCGGAGTTTTACCGCGAGGCGTATGACAAACCAGGATCCAAACCAATGATCACAATAAACAAGTCTAAATGAACATATGCAATTTAAGAAAACATAGTTTAAAATCCCCAATTACAGCGGAAGCTTATTCAAAACATAATCCAAAATAAACCAAGTGTTCAACTTTTGAAAACCATGCAATCCTAACTAGACGCCGTGCAGACGCGTGCGCCCTAGTTCCATTGTGCTACCTTAGCGGCCTGAGAAAACATGTAAAAGTTTACGTCAGCACAAAAATGCTGGTGAGTTTACAGGTTTTGTAATCCAAGTACCAAGTTCAACCTGTCCATACTATAACAAATCGAAAACCAAAGTACGCTAGCTAGGCGTATGTTTTGTTACTATCACGATTGGAAAACCATTACTAACTCGCAAACCAGATGTCGTGCCCGATGTAGTAACCTGTTGTTCCTGTTTGAGACAATATGCACCTGCCGACCCTCCAAGTCGACGAGCGGGGTTGGTCACTCCCAATAGCGCTATTCACATTTCCCCGTTGTGCAAACCCGCACATTCATGGTTCCCCCCGGGACTTCCAAAGATCGTATAGTAAACAATGGAAACCCATAGTATGACAGTAGTTACCAAACATAGTTTTAACACATGTTTTCTCCCCCGAAAAGTGAAACCAGTTAAAAGAGGGGCCGTAAACTCACCTTAAGTTGCGTTACTCCGTAACACGAATAAACTCAGCAGCTATGCTAGTCCCGTAAAGCGGCGACCTAACATATGACAGTTACAAGTACTTAGACTAATAACCCGCAGGTTAGTTAGTCCCTAGATGTCCAGACCATAACCAAGTTCGTTTGAAAACACCGTGACTGTTTAACTGACCCAATGTACAAGACTCGACATCCCATTGGTGACCCGAGACTTCCCGTGTTATGTTTACGCTCCCAAACAAACAATCATGCAATTACACTTAACATACGTTAACGTCCAACAAGTTATAGCACGTAGTTCACGTATCACATAATTACATCCAAACATATGTTACCAAGTTATTAGATATGTTACGAGGTTCCTAGCATGTTCCTAGATGTCAAATCGGGTCTCGGAATGCTAATTTACACTTACAGCAGCAGTACACGCGATTAGGAAAAGTCAACTAGCATTTAGGTTGGTCAACTGGCATTTAGGAAGGCTAATCGCATGTAATATAGGCATTTAGGGTCATAAGACATGTAAATCTTGAGTTTATAGGCGATTAGGGCTATAAGACATGTATTTCAGGACTTAACTAGCATTTAGGATCACAATTGCATGTAATAGAGGCATTTAGCCCCCAATTGCATGGTATATAGGCGATTAGGGCCTCTTTATAGGCGATTGGCCTCCTAATCGCCTATAACATAGGCGATTAAGTTTCTAATCGCCAATAACCCAGCTGTTCCGGTTTTTCGCGCGTTTAACACTCCAAATCAGATCCAGAACGCGTGTAATCATCCAATATCAATCCAACAACTATACCAAACATGTTTAAACCAAAATCCTTCGTTTAGCCTCGTATTATCAGCCCTGCATGCAACTATGTAATCCAAACACAATACACATAGCATGAAACATCACATTAACATGCATAACTATAACCCTAATGAACAATTACTCAGATCCTATCATCATGCCATCATTATTAATCTGAAACTAACCTAATAACATGTAATCATCCATCTTGAATCATAAAAACCCTAGCTTTTAATCATAAACACACACAACACATGTATGATAGATAGAATCCGATTAACAACACTTATTAACGATTTTCAGAAAGCTTATTTGTTTTAGAACAGGTCTGGACCATTAGGGATTTAATAGAAACGTTAATAAAGATTGCATGGATGGAAACCACACCTTAGATTTGTGAAAGATTGATGAAATAAGCTTGAAACCTTGTGTTTTGATCAAAAATCACGTTCCAGAGGTTGTGTGTGTTGGGGCGGGTTATGGGACGACTAGGGTTGCTATTATGAAGTTTAGGAGGTTAAGCATTGTATTTATAGTCGTTTTTAGTCGTCCAGCACGTAACACGCGATTGTGCAGCATTTACACGCGATTAGCATTGCTAATCGCATGACTGTGCATGCATTTAGGGCTAATCGCCCCCTGTAGCATGCATTTAGCATGCTACTCGCCCCTGATGATGCCCAATCGCATACCCTATAGGCGATTGGGCTCCCCTAATCGCCTATAGGGGTTGGTTCCATGTATTTTGCGCGTTAAACCCCGTTTTAACATATGTTAACACATTTTCACATACCGACAAGTCACATAATGATTTTAAACACATAACACTTGCAAACAACCATATTCACACTCGTTCACCAATTCCCGGGACTCGAGACTTGTATGTTCCGTATAACCTGACGATTCTACGAATCGTCACCATTTGTACACTTGTTAAGGACTGACATCTAATGAACCTCTAGACCAACATCCAATGATCTTCTATACTAAACCGGTAGTTCCCGAACCATAACACGACTTAACTAACCCAGTTAAGTACAATATACGCGTGACTCGCTAAGGTAGACTTTCATCTAGACAACGTTGTTAACCAGAAATTGCCGGGTGTCACAATTAAACTCTCCCTCATACCTTTCTTCTAGAGTATATTACTTCTACATTTGAAGCTTTGATTATAAGCTCTTGTAATTGGCGAATTGGAAGCTTGATATTTTTCCTATTCGGTTTATTTTCTTCTAAATTGGACTAGTTTCGTTGTTGAATCTTTGGATTGCCCGCATTTTCACGCTCGCTTAGTCATCTAGTCATTTGGCGAAAGTGAGTATTTCCTATCCCCGTTTAGCTTTTATTCATTTTTGGGGTGTTACATGTACACTTATACAAATTACAAATACAAGTTCACATTTTTACAATACAATTCTAGTACTATGTGCATTTGCTTACAAACGTGCTTTATGCTTAGACATTTCATGTAGAATACATTTGTACTTAGTGAAATCATTAACAATGTACAAGCCGACCTTAACATTGGATAACACTATTGGATTGACAACCCGCCTAGGTTGATTCTCCCCCTTTTTCATCGGAGAATCTGTGGTCATTGTTAAGTTATTATCCATTTATTGGATAAGTACACTGTCGTTCGTTTTAGTACATTTATACAGTCACATGATTGATTTCGCTCATTTGTATGATACATAGTTTACATAATTGCATTGTAGCTTTGCACTTGAATTGTATAACATTTTCCAACTTACTATATGTATTAAAACTAGGAATGCTCACCAACATTTCATATGTTGACAAAACTTATTTTGTACATGTTTCAGGTGCAGTTTGATGTTAGTTCCATAGCATTGGATTTTAGTGCTTGCTTTTAATAATTTATTTCAAATTTCCTGTTTTGTTCAGACTTTTGTATTTTTCCCATTTCATCCATTTAAGACAATTTAA
Source organism: Ambrosia trifida (assembly GCA_028751855.1). Classification (NCBI taxonomy): domain Eukaryota; kingdom Viridiplantae; phylum Streptophyta; class Magnoliopsida; order Asterales; family Asteraceae; genus Ambrosia; species Ambrosia trifida. The sequence continues at coordinate 79,811,019 of CM054131.1, read as the reverse complement.
ATTATTCAATAATATATTTACATTTTAGTACCATGTGCTTTTGAACAATCGTCACTACGTGACACCTCGATGATTCCGCTATCGGTTGGGGTGTTACAGTTTACCCGTCACTCACTTGTAAATTTTGTTGGTTTTTAATGATAATCAGCTTATATTTAAAAAAAAAACTATATCTTTTAAAATATTTAAAAATTTTTTAATTTAAGTTAATAGTGATAACCATTACACCTAATTATTATCTTCAAATCATAGATTTCCTATTATATTTAAAATATAAATATTAATAATATTTTTTATTAATTTCCCAAATTAGTTATAAGTAAAAATTAAAATTTATATACTACAATTTAAAGTTATAGATTTCTGTTAAACTCTAAAAATATTCAAATACTAAATGTGCTATTTAAGTATTTAACTTCAAATTTTAATATCTATAATTTAAATTTTTAAAACGAAAAATTTGAATTTAAAATAATTATGGTAACATTTAGATTTAACTAATACCTTAAGTTCATAATTTGAATGATTTGAATCTTTAAAAAAAATCCAAATTCATTAATTTAAGTTCATAATGGTAACAATTACACCTAATAATTATTTTTAAATTATAATTTTTCTAATATATTTAAAATTTAACAAATTGTAATTTTGGTTATAGAATTCTCAAATTAGTTACATGTTTAAATTAAAATTTTGAATATTATAATTTCAAATGATAGATTTCAGTTAAATTTTAAAAATATTCGAATATTAAATAATCTATTAATGTATGTAATTTCAGGTTTTAATATCTACAATTTTAATTTTTAAAATTTTTTAATATTATAGAAATTCAAAAGTTTGAATTTAAGATAATAATGATAACAATTAAACTTAAATAATTCATTTAATTTAAAACTTTGAATGATAAAAATCTTTTAAAAAAATTCAAACTTTTGAATTTAAATTAATAATTATAACAATTAACCTACTTATTACCTTTAAATTATAGATATCCTATTTAAAATTTAATAATTAATATATTTGGTTAAAAATTTACCAAATTAGTTACAATTCAAATTAAAAAATTATTATTTTTTCTAATCATAATTCAAAGCATTACATATATATTATGCTTTTCAAAATCATTTATTATTTGATTCATTCGTAAAGATCACAATTCTTGGTGAATATAAAGATATTTCAAGCATAAATATTTAAGCATTTGGTTTTTGAAGGTTGTTATTCATTTCAATGTAAGTAGAATATCTTTTTAACCAATTTTTATGATATAGTTTCGTTGTTGTTTATTAAGTTTATTGTGGTTGTACTCGAGTGTATGTTTTATATAATATGTAAATAATAACTTATAATCTTGGTGCAACTTCAAAATAATGCATAACATTTAGCATAAAACTTGCATAATAAAGTTGATATTAAACTCACTTCTTCCTATAATAAACCTTCTTTCTGGCGCCATATGTAGTAAAATGAGCTAACTTGCATTTTGTTTAATAACTCAAAATGTCATTTTAACTTTTTCGGCAAGTTGTTTTTGGCGGTTAACTTAGACTCGGATTAGATTATTGTCTTGAATTGTTTTGTTTTTTTAATATATTCATCGTTCATACCTTTTTTATTACCCAATTAGATTATTTACTTCTTTTTGCTTCAAATATAAACATGATACGTCTAAGTGATCTAAGTATCAATCGAAAGGTGACACTTTAATTGGTAAGTTGTTACAACTTTAATTAATTAATGTAAAAAAAAAAGAATTTAAACTTTAACCCACATTTAATTTAATAACTCAACTTATATTGAATTTGTTTCTTTTTTTTTTAGGTGACCTGGAATTAATACCATTATCTAACATTTTAAATGGTATTTGAATTATATGTTGTTATTTTTTCTGACTTGGTAACTTCATTTAACTATTGATTACGTTCATGCTTTTTTATTCTTATATGAATATTTAACTTTTTTGTTAATGCATGTTTAAACAGATTTTTATATAATAAAGTTTCAAATTCAAAGTATTAGTATTGATTGAACCGTGTGTTCACACGGGCAATAAACTAGTAATACAAATAAAACATTTTACTATCTTTTAAGTTATATATTTAGAAAGTTGTTCACTATCAAATCAATTTTTAGTAGAGAATTGTGGAATTTAAATACATAATTTGTTCATGTTCGCATATAAGACTTATTTAATTAAAAGGTTGTATGTTTGTGTTATATTGTTGTTGTAAGGGAGGCTGGTGTGCACTCGGGCACCCCATTTAGGTAACCCCTATCCCATAGTAACACCGTCACCACCCCATTGGGTAGGGATGTTTGGGTGGTGGTCTCGGTTGGTACAACCCGAGAAGTATATGTGTGTGAGTATGAGAGATATAGAGAGAAACGGTAGTATGTAGAGAGAGAAAGCATTGAGTTGGTATGTTTTTTTTGAACGGCCAACGAATCAATTCCAAGCACTCTCGGGCACCCTTTTGGCGAATCAGGTACTCGAGAGTACCCGGGCCACCAATTGCCACCAATTCATAGGAAAACCCGACCACTCACCCGCCCGAAGGCACGACGGTGAAATAGTCGGTAAAACCGGTCGGGATCAGGACTCGAACCCAAAGCCAATGGCCTGGTCATTCCTCATTTCTCATCCACCAATGTCCTCCAAATGTAGCTAATGGAAATTGAACCCAAGCCTCCCATAGGAAACTTTAGACCCTTAACCAACTGGGCTACAAGTGTTAGACCATTGAGTTGGTATGTAGGGTAGTTTTCCAATGCAGAGGTAGCCCACTTGATAGTGGCTTATGCCTGTTGAGGTCTTAGGTTTAAATATAGGCAATTTTGTATTTGTGTAGAATATAATGGGATGTAAAATTAGTCACTTGAAAAAAAAGTTGATGTAGTTGAAGATAAACATGAGTTGCTAATGAGTGATTAGTGGAACTTAGGGTAGTTTAGGATTGCACACCTTCCTCTTAACATTTTAGGGTTTAATAATACAATACGTTAAAAATTATGTTAAATGAATTTTGACATGTTGTTAAAGAAAACGGTAGAGCAATATTCTTGGTATATAATAAACTAGTTTGTCCCCTGGAAGACTTCTAGGACAGACAAATCTAATATGAAGTGATAAAAATGTGTGTACCGTAAAATGAATATATCGTGTTTTAGGGAAAAAATTGTAAATAATCAACACTCGATAACTTGTAGAACCTACTTCTAATTCTACATGTGCACATCTTGCTCAAGTGAAGTCTTTTTACAGCTTTGTCACTTCCTTAAGACATTTTAAAGCTGTGACGTGAATCTAGAAAAAAAATAACCATATTGGTATCAAATGATATGTCTTGATGACAATGATAGACGATTTTTATGTGTAAAGTGAGCACATGTGAAAGAATGACATAAATTTTCAATCTTTATTATGGATATACAATCGATCACCTAGGTAATACCGAATAAAACAATCAACATGTAAGCAGTGAAGATCCATTTTGAAAATAAATAATAATGATATAACTGCTATCGACTTAAAAGATTGTACAATGGTAACTTTTCATGTCTCCAGACTATTTTCTCTATTCATACATAATTTAAGAGGCAGGCATGCATGGTGGGGTGATTAATTATCACTTATTAGCTTGAGATTTACCTGGTATCTAAAACTCATAGGCTACATCTAACCGGCTTAGCAACCTTTATAATCAATGTTCCTAGCAACACCAATCAAAATACAGAAAATTAGAGTTTTACTAAACTGACTACATCTTTGAATATATATATTCTTACATGTAATAGTAGGTTCAAAAACATATAAACGATCTTAACATGATTAGTGACTTGCCTAGACATGATTAGTGCATTACCTTAACAGAGTGTATTTTTTTTCCACATGAACAAAAACTCACTAAAACTAGTCATTTTTTTCGTGTTTTTTTTTTTTTTTTTTTTTTTGTATAGCACTATGCTACTCGTTGGAAAGATAATAAAATGCTTGTTAATGTGGTTTAACTTTTTTTTTAAATGTCGTATAAAAAGTTATTAACGTTTAAGAGTTGTAGAGGGAAGCGCATGTGTCATGTGTATAAATAAAGTTGTAATCTAAATTATAACCTAGACTATCAAGTAACAAAAGGGGAGGGGCTGAAGTTTAATATTGTCAAACCAATGAGCTAATAAGAGGTTGCACAAAACAAAACAAACCTCGGGATAGAGGAGTATACGATTTTGAAGGGAAGAAATCACCCCAACCCTAAAACTCACAAATCAGCCCCAAAACCAAGCTAAAATCAGTTGTTGAACTTGCATGTGATGTGAATTCGTAGGTCATAATAAACTCAAGGTTAGTTGTAGAATGCATTTGATGGTTGTTTTATGTTGATGAGATTCTTAGATGATGGTAGTAATGTATGATTCTTGGTAATCTAGCTTAGAAATTGAAAGTAGTGTGTTTAATTGTGAAATCTACTAAGTTACATGTATGATTTTTGCTAATTGAAGGAAATTGTATGAAAATATGAGTATGTGAAGATGGGTTTTAAGAAGGGAGTCCATGTTTGACTTTCTGCAAGTCAAACAAGGCTACAGCTTAGTAAAGATAAAATTTTATGTTGTAATTTTGCTAGTTATAATGAAAGTAGAAATGTATAATGTTGATGGGAGGGTTGGGTTTCCATAATTTGGTACATGAATCTTAATTGAAATTAATGCACACCAAGTGTATGTTGAAATGCCTACATGAATGAATAGAAAAGCATCATGTTCAATATTATGTGGATTAATTGAAAATGGTTAGCATATGTTAAGTCATCAATAAGTTATGGCTAGATTGGTATTAAAGAAAAGATGAGTTCATGAGTTCTAAACTATAAGTTCATCAAGTGTAGGTATTAAGATGGAAGGATCAAGCAAGTAAGGAGGTCACGACACGCAAGACAAAGGTAAGTTGGTTTATCTTAAATCAACTATTTCTATGTGTATATTATTGTGTCCTAGTAGTTGGGTCAATAGTTGAAAAGATGTAGAATGGTTGGAAAGACCTTATTGGGTCAATAGTTGGAAATATGTAGAATGGTTGGAAAGACCCTAATGAGTCAATGGGTTGGAAATGGGTGGAAAAGTTGAAAAGGCCTTAACGGGTCAACCAGGATGGAAAGACCTTAACGGGTCAAATGGTGGAATAAGGTAGAATAGGTGGAAAGACCTCAACGAGTCAAAAAGGATAGGAAGACTTAAATGGGCCATACAGTTGGAATCTTGTAGAATAGGTAGAAAGACCTTAACGGGTCAAGGTTGAAAAGGCCTTAATGGGTCAAATGGGTGAAAGTATGTAGTACAATACCTTAATGAAAATGATGGGGATAGTTGGTTCTCTTTTAAAATGTATAGTAAACTAACTTGTTGGTTGTGTTGAGTAATAGGTAAGACACATGCTTGAAGATCAAGTCGCGGCTCGAATTTTGGGAATGCACAAGTGTTTTGGTGGGTTTAGGTGTCATGGCTAAAATCTTGGGATCTATTTTTGTTAACAATGTTTTATATCTTAAAAATGTTTTGGTTGAGGTTATATTACATGTTGGGATATATCCCCATGACAACCTTTCCAAATTATGTTTTGAATCTTGAACTAGTTGTAAATAACTTTAATGGTTAGTATGCAAGTATTTACATGTGTATGCATTAAAAAAAACGGCCCTTTCATAAAAACAGTTTAACACATGTAAGAGTATTATCGTCCAATCGCAAAATCAAATTTCAATTCAATTCAATTTGCGTCACCCTTTTCTAGTTAATCAGTTTTTTGTTTTGGAAAAAAACTCACGTAACTGACAAACATAATAAAAAAACTACTAGAATAGAAACCATGGTCTGTTTTTGAAAACCCGTGACCTTGGAGCATGGTCTGTTTTTTTGTAATGAAAAAAACAGAACATGATTGACTAACTAATTCGATTATAGAGCATTATGGCTACGAAACGTAAAATCTGGTAAGCATTTCATCATTGTTTGTAAATAACTTTTGATCTTACTTATTAAACAACATCTACAACTTAAAAACGTTTTAATGAATCAGATGATGAAGGAGAAAGAAGAATCATATGCGTATGTTAGTGATTGAAATATGCACGTTATAAATGAATAACATGCACGTTATAAATGAATAACACACACGTTATAAATGAATAAAAACACACATTATAATGAATAAAACACACGTTATAAATGAATAAAACGCACGTTATAAATGAATAAAACGCACGTTATAAATGAATAAACACACGTTATAAATGAATAAAACGCATGTTATAAATGAAAATCGCACGTTATAAAACTATGTATTTTATGTTTAAGGATTTAATTTTATTTGATTTGAATCTGTTTGGAAAAAAATATGTACTTTATGTTAAGTTCAAGTGTATTTTAAAACGTAATTTATAATTGTCAGTAACACATTATATGTCTATATCAAAATTTAGTACCGCCTTTCTCTCCTGCAATTACTCGAGAACTCTTTGCGTTTTGAGAATGATGTGCAAGACGAAAACTCATAGGTTAACAAGTTTTAGCGACAAAAAATAAAATCGTCACTTAAATGCCCCCAAAAAAGAAATTCATGTTAGGAAAACAAAGGTTGACTATTGTCAAATTAATATGTGTGATTCAGTAATCGTATTGTTTTGGAAACAATGAGATCATGTCGGCGATGATGGATTTTGCTTGGTTTTCTTTCAAATATGATTAAAAGAAAAACAGAGCATATAGTGAATTGAAGAAAACAGAGCATGACAAAATTGCTTGTAAAAAACGTTGATAGTTTTGAATTTGAATTTACGTAAAAACATGGATACAAAATCATTGCTACTATTAGAATGTGATTAAAGACGTGGTTTAAATGTCCAAAATATCATTTGATTACATTAGAACATGGTTGAGAGTTTTAACTGTCAGTTAGATGTCAATTACACGTGGCAGCATATTGTTGCTTGTTACCCTTTGTATGTTAAGGTACTTTGTACTGAATACTTTTTCTCAAATGCATAACTTTCAAAATCCTAGATAAACTACTTTACGTTATTACTCTTTATGATCACTATTAAAATCCTCTAATTAGCAAGTTTTTTATGCATTGTGGTGTTGTACTGCAAGCTTAGAGATTATTCTTAATTTTTTTATTTATGGAGGGTGAGATGGTGGTCCTGGATGATGAGAGTGGTAGACTGGTGGGTGTGGCTTGAAAGTGTCAATGTTTTCTTTCTTTTCATTTTATTGTTTTTTATTGTTTTGTGGAGCTCAACATCTCTCTAAAATGGAGTCTATAAGTATAAGTAAAATGAAATTATAAAATTAAAAAAAAAAATTGGAGTCCATAAGTAAAATGAAATTATAAAATTATAAAAATAGTGATGCAAAAATGAATGATAGTTGAAACGAAGTCTTGTCACACTAAAAATAAAATGAAAATGCTTAATAAAAGGAATGTAAAGTAGTTTTATTAAAAGCAAACGGTCATTTCATTTATAATACTCCACCGGTATCAGAAATGCATCTCCTTCGCCGGCCCGAGAGACTTATTGAACCCGATAAGAAAGAATGGAGTCCTAAAACTAAAACTTGGATCTTTCTCAAAAGAAGCATTGTTTTTTATCACCATACTACAATCTAAGTGGTGAATTTAAAGGATATTAAACTTATGAATTTAAAGTATATTAACTTAGTTCTTAAATATTTATTTTCTTACCAATGGGGTGGTGGTCCATTGGCAAAGGTAAAACCTTTAAAACACCTAGGTTGTGGAAGGTCTTGGGTTCAAGTCCCACAAACTACAGAATTTAAAAGAAATTAACCTTTCAAAAAAAATTTATTTTCTTAAGAATAATCTAGAATACATCAACATGAAGCTTACATGAAATGCACCATAAAATATGTGTTATAAAGTAGTATAATAATCTACTAACCTTTTTAAAGTATTTTGATGTGAAAACTTGAGTTACTATACGTTTTGACGTATATTAAATCCAAAAAAGGTCGGATCAATTATGGTCTATACTTAATGGCACCGAGACGCCGCCGCCACACAAGTTGTATCTAGTAAGCACAATATAATTTATTTTTTCACACTCGTATACTTAAAAATAATCTCTGAGTCACTCACAAACATGTAAATCAATAAAAGATTAATTTTAGGCATCATTTAAATTTAAAGCAATCAAGGAGATCTCTTTATAAACTACTAGCTGATTATCCCGGAAGTGTCCCGGGGTTAAAAATCTAATATGACTTAACAGGGCCGGTCCTGAAATTTCAGGTACCCAGGCCGAGCTGCAAAAATTGTGCCCTTAGCTTTAGCTTTAGACCTTAACGAAATAAATAATGTAAACTATTTTTTTTTAAGTTACGATTGAAGTAATATCAAATTGATGGATCAAATTTTATTTCCCACTTAGATTGTAGTCTAACGGTAACAAACTCTCTTTGAGGAGGTTAGAAGTTTGAATCCCACAAAGTATGAAAATATAAATGGGTGAAAGTTTGGAAATTAAAAAAAATTGTTTCATAACAAAACTAAAAGCTAAAAAGGAAGTCAAAACCAACCGGTAAAAAGCAAAAACAACTCAGTATGAGCCTGCAATTTTTTTTTTCTCAAACCATTTTATTTTCATTTTTAGTTCTTAGCCTCTCTCAACATTTCTTACTTTCTGTTTTATATAAACTATCCTTCACGTTTATTAATACTTGATTAACAATTTTGGGGCTCAAACATACAAAATTCCATTGAAATAAGGACATCACTGTTAAGAAAACTTGGATTGCCGGAGGGTCATTGTGCCCCCGAGAAATTGGGCCCGGGCCGGGAGTCCTCCCCGCACCCCTTAAGGGCCGGCCATGTGACTTAATAAAGAAGGACAAAATAAGTAAACAGTCTCAACCACTTTTAATGCTAAAGAAAGTTGTTATAATGTTTATACTACGATAAGGGGCTCTCATGCTGCGTTCCCAACAGATTAAAAAAAATCTCAACCTCTTTTAATGCTAAGCATATCGTTATAGCTCATGAACATGGGCAATTCATATATGTAATAGTAGGTTTAAAAAAATATATACTATCATAACACGATTAGTACTTGCCTATATATGATTAATAAATCACCTAAACACATGTGTGTTTTTTTCTGCATGAACAAAAACTCACTAAAAAAACAATTTTTTTTCGTTTTTTGTATAGCACTATGGTGCTCGTTGGAAAGATAATAAAGTGATCGTTAATTTGGTGTAATTTTTTTTTTTCAAAAAAAAATGTCATACATAAAAGTTACTAACGTTTAAAAATTGTGAGTGGAAAATAAGAAAAAAATAAAAATAAAAATACTAATTGAAATATTTGAAATTTTAAAATAATAATTAACATTTAAAAATGTGAGAGGAAATAAGGAAAATATATTAATTAACATATTTGAAATTTTAAGATAATATAGATATATATTTTATTTAAAAAAAGAAAATAAAAATTTTAAAAATTTATCTTTTATTTAAAATAATAAATTCAATACTATCACCTCAAAGTGCCACATGACACATTAAATGAGGGGTTGAGGCCTCCATTGAATGCCACCTCATAGAAATTGAATTCTTTTATTATAAGCTAGATTATACCCCGTGAGCGTCCCGGGTTGAGAAATTTAATATGATACATCAATTTTACATATGAAATAGACTGATGTATAACTCTAATATTAATATCTAACCTAAAACAAATTAACAATGTACAACTCCAATGCTAACACCTAATCTAAAAGAATGTAGAACTTTAATGTAACTCTAATATTAACACCTATCCTAAAGACTAAACAAATGTACAACTCTAACATACTAATATTGATACCTAACTTAAAACAACGTATAACTCTATTAACCTATTCGGCTCTGGTTGAAAAAAATTCATATTTACTGATTTGAACATAATTAGTGACTTGCCTATACATGATTAATGATTTACAACACTTTGTGTTTTTTATTTTCCTGTATAAACAAAACCCCACAAGAAAATTTCTTCGTTTTTTATATAGCACTATGGTACTCGTTGGAAAGATAATAAAACGCTCGTTAATTTGCTGTAATTTTTTTCTTTAAAAAATCTCGTATATTAAAGATATTAACGTTTAAAAATTATGGGAGGAAACATGAGGGTGAAAAATCCAATTTTGTTTTTAAATTATTTTTTTCCTAAAATATCTTAATGCCACATGGGATGACACATGGCACACTCAAGGAAGAGAATGCCTCTTTGAGTGCCATGTCATTAAAATGGGTGGAAAAGTTGAAAAGGCCTTAACGGGTCAACCAGGATGGAAAGACCTTAACGGGTCAAATGGTGGAATAAGGTAGAATAGGTGGAAAGACCTCAACGAGTCAAAAAGGATAGGAAGACTTAAATGGGCCATACAGTTGGAATCTTGTAGAATAGGTAGAAAGACCTTAACGGGTCAAGGTTGAAAAGGCCTTAATGGGTCAAATGGGTGAAAGTATGTAGTAGAATACCTTAATGAAAATGATGGGGATAGTTGGTTCTCTTTTAAAATGTATAGTAAACTAACTTGTTGGTTGTGTTGAGTAATAGGTAAGACACATGCTTGAAGATCAAGTCGCGGCTCGAATTTTGGGAATGCACAAGTGTTTTGGTGGGTTTAGGTGTCATGGCTAAAATCTTGGGATCTATTTTTGTTAGCAATGTTTTATATCTTAAAAATGTTTTGGTTGAGGTTATATTACATGTTGGGATATATCCCCATGACAACCTTTCCAAATTATGTTTTGAATCTTGAACTAGTTGTAAATAACTTTAATGGTTAGTATGCAAGTATTTACATGTGTATGCATTAAAAAAAACGGCCCTTTCATAAAAACAGTTTAACACATGTAAGAGTATTATCGTCCAATCGCAAAATCAAATTTCAATTCAATTCAATTTGCGTCACCCTTTTCTAGTTAATCAGTTTTTTGTTTTGGAAAAAAACTCACGTAACTGACAAACATAATAAAAAAACTACTAGAATAGAAACCATGGTCTGTTTTTGAAAACCCGTGACCTTGGAGCATGGTCTGTTTTTTTGTAATGAAAAAAACAGAACATGATTGACTAACTAATTCGATTATAGAGCATTATGGCTACGAAACGTAAAATCTGGTAAGCATTTCATCATTGTTTGTAAATAACTTTTGATCTTACTTATTAAACAACATCTACAACTTAAAAACGTTTTAATGAATCAGATGATGAAGGAGAAAGAAGAATCATATGCGTATGTTAGTGATTGAAATATGCACGTTATAAATGAATAACATGCACGTTATAAATGAATAACACACACGTTATAAATGAATAAAAACACACATTATAATGAATAAAACACACGTTATAAATGAATAAAACGCACGTTATAAATGAATAAAACGCACGTTATAAATGAATAAACACACGTTATAAATGAATAAAACGCATGTTATAAATGAAAATCGCACGTTATAAAACTATGTATTTTATGTTTAAGGATTTAATTTTATTTGATTTGAATCTGTTTGGAAAAAAATATGTACTTTATGTTAAGTTCAAGTGTATTTTAAAACGTAATTTATAATTGTCAGTAACACATTATATGTCTATATCAAAATTTAGTACCGCCTTTCTCTCCTGCAATTACTCGAGAACTCTTTGCGTTTTGAGAATGATGTGCAAGACGAAAACTCATAGGTTAACAAGTTTTAGCGACAAAAAATAAAATCGTCACTTAAATGCCCCCAAAAAAGAAATTCATGTTAGGAAAACAAAGGTTGACTATTGTCAAATTAATATGTGTGATTCAGTAATCGTATTGTTTTGGAAACAATGAGATCATGTCGGCGATGATGGATTTTGCTTGGTTTTCTTTCAAATATGATTAAAAGAAAAACAGAGCATATAGTGAATTGAAGAAAACAGAGCATGACAAAATTGCTTGTAAAAAACGTTGATAGTTTTGAATTTGAATTTACGTAAAAACATGGATACAAAATCATTGCTACTATTAGAATGTGATTAAAGACGTGGTTTAAATGTCCAAAATATCATTTGATTACATTAGAACATGGTTGAGAGTTTTAACTGTCAGTTAGATGTCAATTACACGTGGCAGCATATTGTTGCTTGTTACCCTTTGTATGTTAAGGTACTTTGTACTGAATACTTTTTCTCAAATGCATAACTTTCAAAATCCTAGATAAACTACTTTACGTTATTACTCTTTATGATCACTATTAAAATCCTCTAATTAGCAAGTTTTTTATGCATTGTGGTGTTGTACTGCAAGCTTAGAGATTATTCTTAATTTTTTTATTTATGGAGGGTGAGATGGTGGTCCTGGATGATGAGAGTGGTAGACTGGTGGGTGTGGCTTGAAAGTGTCAATGTTTTCTTTCTTTTCATTTTATTGTTTTTTATTGTTTTGTGGAGCTCAACATCTCTCTAAAATGGAGTCTATAAGTATAAGTAAAATGAAATTATAAAATTAAAAAAAAAAATTGGAGTCCATAAGTAAAATGAAATTATAAAATTATAAAAATAGTGATGCAAAAATGAATGATAGTTGAAACGAAGTCTTGTCACACTAAAAATAAAATGAAAATGCTTAATAAAAGGAATGTAAAGTAGTTTTATTAAAAGCAAACGGTCATTTCATTTATAATACTTCACCGGTATCAGAAATGCATCTCCTTCGCCGGCCCGAGAGACTTATTGAACCCGATAAGAAAGAATGGAGTCCTAAAACTAAAACTTGGATCTTTCTCAAAAGAAGCATTGTTTTTTATCACCATACTACAATCTAAGTGGTGAATTTAAAGGATATTAAACTTATGAATTTAAAGTATATTAACTTAGTTCTTAAATATTTATTTTCTTACCAATGGGGTGGTGGTCCATTGGCAAAGGTAAAACCTTTAAAACACCTAGGTTGTGGAAGGTCTTGGGTTCAAGTCCCACAAACTACAGAATTTAAAAGAAATTAACCTTTCAAAAAAAATTTATTTTCTTAAGAATAATCTAGAATACATCAACATGAAGCTTACATGAAATGCACCATAAAATATGTGTTATAAAGTAGTATAATAATCTACTAACCTTTTTAAAGTATTTTGATGTGAAAACTTGAGTTACTATACGTTTTGACGTATATTAAATCCAAAAAAGGTCGGATCAATTATGGTCTATACTTAATGGCACCGAGACGCCGCCGCCACACAAGTTGTATCTAGTAAGCACAATATAATTTATTTTTTCACACTCGTATACTTAAAAATAATCTCTGAGTCACTCACAAACATGTAAATCAATAAAAGATTAATTTTAGGCATCATTTAAATTTAAAGCAATCAAGGAGATCTCTTTATAAACTACTAGCTGATTATCCCGGAAGTGTCCCGGGGTTAAAAATCTAATATGACTTAACAGGGCCGGTCCTGAAATTTCAGGTACCCAGGCCGAGCTGCAAAAATTGTGCCCTTAGCTTTAGCTTTAGACCTTAACGAAATAAATAATGTAAACTATTTTTTTTTTAAGTTACGATTGAAGTAATATCAAATTGATGGATCAAATTTTATTTCCCACTTAGATTGTAGTCTAACGGTAACAAACTCTCTTTGAGGAGGTTAGAAGTTTGAATCCCACAAAGTATGAAAATATAAATGGGTGAAAGTTTGGAAATTAAAAAAAATTGTTTCATAACAAAACTAAAAGCTAAAAAGGAAGTCAAAACCAACCGGTAAAAAGCAAAAACAACTCAGTATGAGCCTGCAATTTTTTTTTTCTCAAACCATTTTATTTTCATTTTTAGTTCTTAGCCTCTCTCAACATTTCTTACTTTCTGTTTTATATAAACTATCCTTCACGTTTATTAATACTTGATTAACAATTTTGGGGCTCAAACATACAAAATTCCATTGAAATAAGGACATCACTGTTAAGAAAACTTGGATTGCCGGAGGGTCATTGTGCCCCCGAGAAATTGGGCCCGGGCCGGGAGTCCTCCCCGCACCCCTTAAGGGCCGGCCATGTGACTTAATAAAGAAGGACAAAATAAGTAAACAGTCTCAACCACTTTTAATGCTAAAGAAAGTTGTTATAATGTTTATACTACGATAAGGGGCTCTCATGCTGCGTTCCCAACAGATTAAAAAAAATCTCAACCTCTTTTAATGCTAAGCATATCGTTATAGCTCATGAACATGGGCAATTCATATATGTAATAGTAGGTTTAAAAAAATATATACTATCATAACACGCTTAGTACTTGCCTATATATGATTAATAAATCACCTAAACACATGTGTGTTTTTTTCTGCATGAACAAAAACTCACTAAAAAAACAATTTTTTTTCGTTTTTTGTATAGCACTATGGTGCTCGTTGGAAAGATAATAAAGTGATCGTTAATTTGGTGTAATTTTTTTTTTTCAAAAAAAATGTCATACATAAAAGTTACTAACGTTTAAAAATTGTGAGTGGAAAATAAGAAAAAAATAAAAATAAAAATACTAATTGAAATATTTGAAATTTTAAAATAATAATTAACATTTAAAAATGTGAGAGGAAATAAGGAAAATATATTAATTAACATATTTGAAATTTTAAGATAATATAGATATATATTTTATTTAAAAAAAGAAAATAAAAATTTTAAAAATTTATCTTTTATTTAAAATAATAAATTCAATACTATCACCTCAAAGTGCCACATGACACATTAAATGAGGGGTTGAGGCCTCCATTGAATGCCACCTCATAGAAATTGAATTCTTTTATTATAAGCTAGATTATACCCCGTGAGCGTCCCGGGTTGAGAAATTTAATATGATACATCAATTTTACATATGAAATAGACTGATGTATAACTCTAATATTAATATCTAACCTAAAACAAATTAACAATGTACAATTCCAATGCTAACACCTAATCTAAAAGAATGTAGAACTTTAATGTAACTCTAATATTAACACCTATCCTAAAGACTAAACAAATGTACAACTCTAACATACTAATATTGATACCTAACTTAAAACAACGTATAACTCTATTAACCTATTCGGCTCTGGTTGAAAAAAATTCATATTTACTGATTTGAACATAATTAGTGACTTGCCTATACATGATTAATGATTTACAACACTTTGTGTTTTTTATTTTCCTGTATGAACAAAACCCCACAAGAAAATTTCTTCGTTTTTTATATAGCACTATGGTACTCGTTGGAAAGATAATAAAACGCTCGTTAATTTGCTGTAATTTTTTTCTTTAAAAAATCTCGTATATTAAAGATATTAACGTTTAAAAATTATGGGAGGAAACATGAGGGTGAAAAATCCAATTTTGTTTTTAAATTATTTTTTTCCTAAAATATCTTAATGCCACATGGGATGACACATGGCACACTCAAGGAAGAGAATGCCTCTTTGAGTGCCATGTCATTAAAATGGCTTTGGTTTATTATATGTATATATAGATTATGTTAACTTACATATTTAATTTCGAGTCAGTGTAATTTAAAAATAGATTAGTGGGTTTACCTGCGTGTCGCAGCGGGATTCACAAATGGATTACAATATAATATTATGATATTTAGGTTTCTTCCAACAAGATACGCAAAAAGAATAGACATGTGCACACTATGTTTTAACAAGTATTCAAAGAAAAGAAATGTGCACCGTCACTTACAACTGATTGCAGCTCACCACATAAACTATGTACTCATTATTAAACAAATCTTAATAAACCAAAAGTATGTTACTATAGCAGACCAATATGAACATAAACATCACTATTGTGTAAGTTGTCTGGTCATTGCATATCTACATAATCGTGCCATTGAAGACACATTGCTAAATGATAATGTTTATTTACATGACAAAAACATGTAGTAGTAATATGATATTGTATACACTATCATATGAAGGTCACTGTCTATTTAGAAATTAAAAGTTGTGATTTGAGTGAGTTCTATTTTCATATAAAAGTTGATTATCTTTTAGGGGCATTTAGCAAAGAAAAATGGTAAAATTTAGGAAATTGTAAAGAAACTCTTGGTATACCATCTAAACTTTGGACAATTTAGACATATTAGCCCATGTCTCCTCCTTTATAATGTAGTATAGATATAGATATAGATAATAATAATAATAAATATGTAACATATATTTCTGTTTTCTCCCCTACCACTACGTCAAAATTTCTAAAAACAACTTCTACCCCAGTAGTTTCAAATGATTATGATTGAACAAAATCTAAATTGGATTCATTCTAAACTTCGGATCTGATTCCCAAATAACACTATATTTCTTGAGTCTAATTACTATAATAATACTAGTAAGAAACCCGCGCGATGCGGCGGCGGCGAAAATTTACAACACGATACTTGTATTATGTTAGTTTATCAATCATTTAGTGGGTTCACTCACGTTTTGGGGCTGGCAAACTAATTTGTTACAAAATTTATATGATAACGTAAACGCAACTATACATAATACGATTATAATATTAAATAGGAATTGACAATTAAAATACTATAGTTGGATTTCTCCGCTCTACACAATGGGAAATATCGGTTTGCATAAATCATATGCAAATGAGAATAGCCTAGCGGCATTTTGATGATGAGATAAGACTCAGAGACCATAAGGTCCCGGGTTCGAATCTCACAAAGGGGGTTTTCTCATAATTATTATGAGTTTCCTCCTGAATTGGTGACTTGGTGGTGGAATATGATCACGTGGTAACATTGGTGGCACGATGATACTCCAATGTTCCGTGAGTGATTCCAATTTGTTGGCCGTTCAAAAAAGAACATGTAAAATGGAGTTATTGCAACTGTTATGAACTATTTACAAATGGATATAGAAAATAGCATTAGATGAACTTAAACTAAGTTTAAATGCTTCTTGGAAAAACGGTATGTTTTCAAACAACGTACGTTGTGATTTAAAGATGGCCGAGGTATAATAATATTAATGTCAACAATAGTAAATGATTAAAATAGCCAAATAAACATAAAAGATATAGTGAGGCAAATATTTCCTTATAAAAAGAAGTTTTGGTTGCTAAAGCTATTTCTTGTTCTATATCTTTAGCGATTATGAGTATATGGTAACCATTTTCTGAGAAAAATAAAACAAACATAAATATAAGGAATAATCTACAAGTTTGACACATAATTTTCCTAATCCACCATGACTTGAAAACATAACATCACATATTAGTAAACTTTTATATTTTTGTACTAAAAAAAATCATCGGTTATGAAGGGTACCACCTATTTAGCAACAATAACACGATCATTCACAATTTTGGGTGCACCCTTACTTGCTTTCTAGAACTACATTTCAAGCAAAATAGCTGGTCATGCTTGTTTTTCTTGTTTTATACTTCTTGAATAGTATTAGGATTATCTTATGAGATTTTTTTTAGCATCTTTAACAATGATCAAAGTATACATAAAAAGAAGTTATTGTTATCTTGCAAATTGGAGGGTATTTGGAGTAGATGCCCTCCAAATTAAATGAAGTAGCCTTCTACGTACCATTTTACACACACGCCCAAACATAATCGTTTTTACGTCAATGTTATTTATCGCACAAGACTGTAGAACGAAAGGGAAGAAAAGTCATTCACCGAATATTCTAACTAAAATACATACAACACAACATTAATGCAAAATGGGCATCTAAATCCCACAAAAACTAAGTGAAGTTCGGTATTATAACTAAAATACATACAACACAACATTGAAGTTCGGTATTATAACTAAAATAAATACATACGACCCTATGAACTTACGACCCTATGTATTTACGCTTAGAAACCCAGTTAGTGTAGCAAAGACTAACCCAAAATAACATGTGCCTAAAAAGAGACGATGCAGAGTTGCAGACTCCATTTTTGTATATCACTGGGCTATATCTGTCAAAAGTGTGGGAAATTTATTGTGTACCCAAAAGAAAACATAGTTTAAGTGTTGTCCACATCAAGACAGATAAAGTATGATTTTTACTTCCATTTTGAATATTTGTAGAGGCTAATAAAATAAGAAACTAAAACAAGTTATGTCTGCAAACTTCTTTAGAGTGAAAAAAGGCTGACATATATTGAAAGAGTAAATTCTTTATGTTTTATAAATATTTTTCAAAACTTATTGCTATCTCTTGTATGATTGTGACAAGGCATGAACTTACGACTGTGACATCCGGTAATTTTCTTTTCGTTCTGTTCTTTTTGTTTCTTTCTTTTGGGGCTTTGCGCAATTTTCGGGACGAAAATTCTTTCAACGTGGGGATGATGTGACACCCGGCATGTTCGGCTTAAACATATTAGTAACATCTAAGTCTACCTTAGCGAGAAACGTTTATAAACAAACTTAACTGGGTTAGTTGAGTTGGGTCAAGTTAGGATTGTCCAGGGTACAATGATATGGAGGATCATTGGGAGTCGTTTTGGTAATACACTAGTACCGGGTTCCGTTGTTGGTGACATTACATGAACTAATTAAGTATATGTGTAGATCATGGGTCGTGTGGTGGATTATATACATAGATGTGTTTAAACGATGTGTAAATGATTATCTGTGCTTTAATGTGTTAAATATAGACTAAGGATGCATGCTTATGTGTTAAGATGTGTTAGAATGCGTTAAACACGACAAACTGGAAAACTAGTTAAAAAGGGGTTCTGGTTTGACCACTTCGAGTGGTCGAAGGAGAAGGAAAGTGTCTGGTTCGACCCATGCAAGTGGGCGAACCAGGGAAGTGGAATTTGAGGAATTCCCTTCGACCAATCAGGTCTCATTCGACCCTGTGAAAGGGGCGAAGGAGACCACCTTCGACCAATTAATTGGGGCGAAGGAGGACTAGTATAAATACCAACCTTTGTCATTTTTCATCATTTCACAAACCCTAACCGTCCCAAAACGCTCTCAAACGATCTTAAACACTAAGGAAGGAGTTTTTGCTCTTCTTTTTCACAATCTAACCTATCTACAACATCTAAACAAGAATCCAAGGTGTGTTCATAATCCTAAATCTTTTTAAAAGCATTTTAATTCATTTTCATCTAACCCTAATTGTCCGGATCTGTTCTAAGGGTGTTTTATGATTAAAAACCTTTTAAACATCTTTCTAAATCAAAACATGATCATTTAGCATAGGTTTTCATAATGAATAACATGTGTAAATCGTGTGTTATGTGGTGTTATGTGTTGTTCACTGATTTGCTGCTATATCTATGATAGAAACATGATGTAGGATTGTTGTTAATGAGGGAATATTGTTGTCTAGGGTTAGGAATGGATATGATAATATTTGGGGGTTTTATTGGATTAATACTTGATGTATGAATATTTATGATCAATAGAATGAATAAGAAAGATTGGATAATCGACAAACTGAGTATTTTAAGCTAAACATGAATCGATTTCAAAAGTTTCCAAATTGGGTAAATAATTCATGCATGAAAGTGATGTTTCCATAATCTTTACCATTTTGGGAAAGGGCTAAAACGGACGTATTATCGGGGGAAATCGATGGGGTTTTGTAGGGATAAGTTATTCATGCTTGACTGCTGTGTTTGATGATGTTTCGGGTCGTTTTGAATGTGTTTGAAGCGTTTTTAGGAAAAATTATACAACAGGGGCGAACCTGGCCTCCTTCGACCAGTCGATGGTGCGAAGGAGGGATCCAGGGTCGAAACTGGCTTTTCATTGGACGAACGTAATAAAACGGGTGAAGGAAGCATCAAACGGTCGAACGAGACGTAAAAGGGTGCGAAGGAGACTAAAAGGTGCGAAGGAGACTTAAAACTGACTGGTTCGACCGTTCTGATGCAGAAATGAGATTTTTGATACAAACTAAGTGTTTTATGCTTGAACCTTGTGTGTAATCTATGTGTACTTGATTAGTTAGGGTAATGGGTCACCAACGGAATGTCGGGTCGGTCTAGTGTGTCGGTTAAACATCTAAACACGTTTTAAAACATACTTGGTTACGATCTGGACAATCGGGGACTAGATAACCTTATGGTTATTAGTCAGAACACTTATGTGAACATTTTGATAGATCTCCGGTAGAGGGATTATCAAGGGCTAAACATCTTTACTTATATTTGAAGAACGCTACTTGAGGTGAGTTCACGGCCCCACTTTTTACTGCTTTAACTTTTGGGGGAGAAAACATGCACTAAACTATTTTGGTAACATATGTCATGCTATGGTTTTAAACTTGTGTACTATACGATCTTTTAAAGTCTCGGGGGAAACCATGAATGTGCGGGAATGCACAACGGGGGAAATGTGGATAGATCTATTGGGTGTGACAAACCCCACTCGACGGCTTGGAGGGCCCGGCGGGTGCATATTGTCTCGAACTGGTAACACTCGTAGCATGGCTACAACACATCGGGCTGAACACATGGTAACAGTCTAGTAATGGTTTTCCAATCGTAGTAGTAACAAAACATACGCCTAGCTAGCGTACTTGGTAACATGGATATAGTATGGACATGGTAACATTCTGGTAACATCTTGATAGCCTTTTGAACAAACCTGTGAAGTCACCAGCATTATATGTTGACATCTTTTTGGCATGTTTTTCTCAGGTCGCTAAGGTAGCAATAAATGGAACTAGGCGCACGGGTCTGCACTGGTGTCTAGAGTTTAGTTCATGTTTTGCATTAAACATTTGAAACATTGAAACTTTGGATTGTAAATCGTTGAATGCTTCCGCTACAGTTTATGGGTTTATGAAAACTATGTCTTTTGAATGTTATGTATTTTCATATAGTGTTGTTTATTGTGACCGTTGACTTGGATCCTGGTTTGTCATGCGCCTCGCGGTAAAACCCCGCAAGTGGTAATTTGAGGGTGTGACAGATTGGTATCAGAGCCAATGGTTATAGTGAACTAGGACTGCATGTAGAGTCTGGTCTATAGCCGAGTCGCACACACTAGACGGTCACATACTTTGGGTCTATTAGTGGGATACGTACTAACATTGTCGGGGTGTCCTTACATCATCATCATGTTTCTTCGTTACATCATCCGCTTTTATTTGGGTTCCTACCTACTCTTGTTTTCTTCTTCTGGATTGAAGAAGGAAGGGTTACTTTGTTGGTTCTAGCACACACATGCCTTCTTACACTTGCACCTATCGTAACACGTTACTAGGCGATGATATTCAGTGACTGGGGTATGGATTAGGGGTACATCTGGAGGACCATGTAGAGCAGTTTATCATTTCGGGTGCACACGAAATAATAAACTGGAATGCATGAAAATCCCGATGGACTTCGAGTTTGGATGTATAGTCCTGAATTTGTCCCTAGGTTAACTCTTGTAAATTTCTAGTGGTTGACACTGGAAGTGAATCTGAATCTCTTGATTTCTTGGTTGGTTAGATCATGTCTGGTGCTCGCGGTGGTGGACGTCGTGGTGGCGGCGGTGGCCGTGCTGGCGGCGGTGGTCGTGCCGGAGGCGGTGGTCGTGGAAACATCAACATGACCCAAGCTGAACTGAACAACTTGCTCCAGCAGCAAGTGAACATGGCTATGGCTAATTTCCAGGCTGGGATTAATGCCATGGGTGGTGAGTTGATTTCTGTCGACCTTGTCTCATTTTTGGGTTTCGTGCCTTTTCGTTTGTGTTTTATTCGTGTACCGTATTTCAGGTGTTGGTGCCAATCCACCCCCACCTCAGTGCTCTTACAAGAAGTTTAGGGACTGTCAGCCCCGTAACTTCGCTGGAACTGAGGGAGCGGTGGGACTGCTCCGATGGCTGGAGAAGGTGGAATCTGTCTTTGTTATGTGTAACTGTCCTGCTGGGGACCGGGTGAAGTATGCTACTGCGACATTTGAAGGGCCTGCATTGTCGAGGTGGAATGCTACTACACAGAACATGGGATTGGGGGAGGCTATTGCTATGCCTTGGGCAGAGTTTGTGCAGCTGTTGAGAGGTGAGTACTGTCCGAGAGAGGAGATACAGAAGTTGGAGCATGAAGTCTGGAGCTACAAGATGGTTGGGTCTGAGATTGAGGAGTACACTGTGAGGAGGAATGAACTGGCGGTGCTGTGCCCTGATTTGCACACACCCGAGTACAGAAGGATCGAGCACTACGTGTCTGGACTGGTGCCGGAGATTGCTGGGTTGGTAGCTGCTGGAAACCTTCCTACTATTGCTGAAGTTGTTCGATCCGCTCATCGGATGACTAACCTGAAGGTGACAGAAGGTGTTTTGCCTCCTAAGAGTGCTACTGTGAAGGCTACTGAAGGGAACAAGAGAAAGTGGGATGGTATGGGAAAGAGTGTTGTACCGGTGCCGTCTCAGCCGGCAAAGAAGTTTGAGTCGTCTGGATCGTCTTCGGGGCAGAAGACAGGTGGGTATATCGGGAAGCATCCCAAGTGTAACCGGTGTGGTTACCATCACTCGGGGAACTGTGATAAGGCACGTTGTCATCGGTGCAACCAGCTTGGACACTTGGCCAAGGATTGTAGGGCAACACTTCCGTCGGCACACTCAAGGAAGAGAATGCCTCTTTGAGTGCCATGTCATTAAAATGGCTTTGGTTTATTATATGTATATATAGATTATGTTAACTTACATATTAAATTTCGAGTCAGTGTAATTTAAAAATAGATTAGTGGGTTTACCCGCGTGTCGCAGCGGGATTCACAAATGGATTACAATATAATATTATGATATTTAGGTTTCTTCCAACAAGATACGCAAAAAGAATAGACATGTGCACACTATGTTTTAACAAGTATTCAAAGAAAAGAAATGTGCACCGCCACTTACAACTGATTGCAGCTCACCACATAAACAATGTACTCATTATTGAACAAATCTTAATAAACCAAAAGTATGTTACTATAGCAGACCAATATGAACATAAACATCACTATTGTGTAAGCTGTCTGGTCATTGCATATCTACATAATCGTGCCATTGAAGACACATTGCTAAATGATAATGTTTATTTACATGACAAAAACATGTAGTAGTAATATGATATTGTATACACTATCATATGAAGGTCACTGTCTATTTAGAAATTAAAAGTTGTGATTTGAGTGAGTTCTATTTTCATATAAAAGTTGATTATCTTTTAGGGGCATTTAGCGAAGAAAAATGGTAAAATTTAGGAAATTGTAAAGAAACTCTTGGTATACCATCTAAACTTTGGACAATTTAGACATATTAGCCCATGTCTCCTCCTTTATAATGTAGTATAGATATAGATATAGATAATAATAATAAATATGTAACATATATATTTCTGTTTTCTCCCCTACCACTACGTCAAAATTTCTAAAAACAACTTCTACACCAGTAGTTTCAAATGATTATGATTGAACAAAATTTAAATTGGATTCATTCTAAACTTCGGATCTGATTCCCAAATAACACTATATTTCTTGAGTCTAATTACTATAATAATACTAGTAAGAAACCCGCGCGATGCGGCGGCAGCGAAAATTTACAACACGATACTTGTATTATGTTAGTTTATCAATCATTTAGTGGGTTCACTCACGTTTTGGGGCTGGCAAACTAATTTGTTACAAAATTTATATGATAACGTAAACGCAACTATACATAATACGATTATAATATTAAATAGGAATTGACAATTAAAATACTATAGTTGGATTTCTCCGCTCTACACAATGGGAAATATCGGTTTGCATAAATCATATGCAAATGAGAATAGCCTAGCGGCATTTTGATCATGAGATAAGACTCAGAGACCATAAGGTCCCGGGTTCGAATCTCACAAAGGGGGTTTTCTCATAATTATTACGAGTTTCCTCCTGAATTGGTGACTTGGTGGTGGAATATGATCGCGTGGTAACATTGGTGGCACGATGATACTCCAATGTTCCGTGAGTGATTCCAATTTGTTGGCCGTTCAAAAAAGAACATGTAAAATGGAGTTATTGCAACTGTTATGAACTATTTACAAATGGATATAGAAAATAGCATTAGATGAACTTAAACTAAGTTTAAATGCTTCTTGGAAAAACGGTATGTTTTCAAACAACGTACGTTGTGATTTAAAGATGGCCGAGGTATAATAATATTAATGTCAACAATAGTAAATGATTAAAATAGCCAAATAAACATAAAAGATATAGTGAGGCAAATATTTCCTTATAAAAAGAAGTTTTGGTTGCTAAAGCTATTTCTTGTTCTATATCTTTAGCGATTATGAGTATATGGTAACCATTTTCTGAGAAAAATAAAACAAACATAAATATAAGGAATAATCTACAAGTTTGACACATAATTTTCCTAATCCACCATGACTTGAAAACATAACATCACATATTAGTAAACTTTTATATTTTTGTACTAAAAAAAATAATCGGTTATGAAGGGTACCACCTATTTAGCAACAATAACACGATCATTCACAATTTTGGGTGCACCCTTACTTGCTTTCTAGAACTACATTTCAAGCAAAATAGCTGGTCATGCTTGTTTTTCTTGTTTTATACTTCTTGAATAGTATTAGGATTACCTTATGAGATTTTTTTTAGCATCTTTAACAATGATCAAAGTATACATAAAAAGAAGTTATTGTTATCTTGCAAATTGGAGGGTATTTGGAGTAGATGCCCTCCAAATTAAATGAAGTGGCCTTCTACGTACCATTTTACACACACGCCCAAACATAATCGTTTTTACGTCAATGTTATTTATCGCACAAGACTGTAGAACGAAAGGGAAGAAAAGTCATTCACCGAATATTCTAACTAAAATACATACAACACAACATTAATGCAAAATGGGCATCTAAATCCCACAAAAACTAAGTGAAGTTTGGTATTATAACTAAAATACATACAACACAACATTGAAGTTCGGTATTATAACTAAAATAAATACATACGACCCTATGAACTTACGATCCTATGTATTTACGCTTAGAAACCCAGTTAGTGTAGCAAAGACTAACCCAAAATAACATGTGCCTAAAAAGAGACGATGCAGAGTTGCAGACTCCATTTTTGTATATCACTGGGCTATATCTGTCAAAAGTGTGGGAAATTTATTGTGTACCCAAAAGAAAACATAGTTTAAGTGTTGTCCACATCAAGACAGATAAAGTATGATTTTTACTTCCATTTTGAATCTTTGTAGAGGCTAATAAAATAAGAAACTAAAACAAGTTATGTCTGCAAACTTTTTTAGAGTGAAAAAAGGCTGACATATATTGAAAGAGTAAATTCTTTATGTTTTAGAAATATTTTTCAAAACTTATTGCTATCTCTTGTATGATTGTGACAAGGCATGAACTTACGACCCTATGTATTTATGATTCTGCCAAGGCATGAGCACTAAGACCAATATGCCATGTGTTCATTATTATCTTGATCCTGCAATAAAAGAGCCATTCGTTATACCTTACACAAATTAATAAACAGTAAAAATTTCATTTTGTAGTTATTAATCTCTGAAGAAGTACCTCAATAGTTGAACCCATCATCTGAATAAGACCATCAAAGACGTTAGTGTTTTCAGCTACAAAATTTCTCTAGGATCTGTCTTCGCAAGCTATTACCTCCAAAAATGGTAGCAGTTTGACATAAATTTTGGCCTCTAATAAATGGATTCAAAATATTAATAGTATGTCATAACTCCAAGTTAGAGTCAAATTTAATAAATCTGGTGCCATCAACTGTTTTATAGATATGATCTCCAGCAAAGGTGCCATCAACTGTTTTATAATCAATAGTTCTTTAATATGTTAATGGGGAAAAATCAGATTTTTTAAGTTTACCCCATTGGAGGCCAGTTCGCCACCGACATAGGCATTTTTATTCAACTGGATTGACTTGTGAATGCATGCCTTGGAGGGTAACAAAGAGCCATATAATTGTATATATCTCCCAGCTCTTCCCTAATATAAAAATAATGTACAAACAATTACTCAGCTAGCAGCCCGGAAATGATTCAACGACTATAATTTACAAACATGGGTATCAACATAAACTATTAGCACTTTCAAAGTGTGCCATATGTTCTTTTCTCATTTTGAACCAATATAATTGCAGAATTACAAGCATGTATAAACAAAACCAATGCAGAGATTTATTTGAATAACAAAATGAACAAAGGTTATGTAATTAACACCATCACTTTGTTGCTCTGCTGATATAATATGTTAAATATAGGAATAGATTTGATGCTCAAGTTAATGGTGCACTTCATTGTTACTCATTGCACTTCATTACTCCAATATCCAAAAAGGCCTACACCAGAAATAACACAAAATTGAACTCAGTCAATGATTCTATAAATTCAATGAATTATATATACCTTCAATTAAACATTATAGGATCTTTGTAAATCAAATTATATGAGCAAATATACAACAATCCTAGCTAATCAACATAACTTAACACAAACTTGATAATTAAACTACCATAGCAGCTTTGTAGACATACGTAGTAGCCTATTCCGCCCCGTTAGCTCATCTCTGATTTTGAACCTGGCTAAATACTGGTTTAATGATTTAGAGCTCCATCATAAAGACAAGTTACTATTTTATTAAAGATTTTAAATAAATATAACCAAATTATAAAGGGCCTGGAGTACTTACGGGTGGGTTCACAGGTAGAAGACGCATTGCTAGCCCCAGAACCTTACAACAAAAATGAGACAAATTGATAAATCTATCATACAAATAAACCCAATTTATTTTACTTACATGAGGTCAATCTCTTTCGAGTCGAGACTGGAACGACGTCGCCGTCTTGTCAGCATTAGCCACCCCCAAAACTACCAACTCAAACACTTGCCCTTATTCGGAATGTTAGCAACTCAAAAATCCAGACATATAATTTAAGCTTGCAACTCAAAAAACCCCAGATCTATAAGTTTAGAGCATACACAAACATCATATTAGAGAACTGAAGCGCATAACCTAAACATATCAAAAAGGAGGTTACCGGACTTACCGTGAGTTGTCGGAACCTACCTCAACCACCATCTACGGTCAGAAACTCGTACCGATGTAGTTGAGAATATGAGAAGCCTATAGTGAAAAAAAGGAAAACATGAAGTTGATGACATTATTTTTTACTCGTACAGATCTAGTTCAGGATCATATTGTCTCTAACGGTGGAATCGAAGTGAATCTTCATTGATCTTGAAATGGAAGATGAATCGCCAAAGAGAGAGAGAGAGAGAGAGAGAGAGAGAGAGAGAGAGAGAGAGAGAGAGGAGGGGGCGGAATTGGTTTTGAAATGTAAATGATGAATATGAAAACCCTAATACGATGTGTATCCCGTGTGTTTTGTTTGGTGGCATAGTAGGCTTGTACATGAAGCATCATGACTTGCACCCTTTAAAACATTAGAAGTTTTTGTGCATTGAATCATTGTACAATATGCTTCCAAGATTTGTACAACTTGAAAAAGTGGCAAATGACCAAAATTGCCCTTCCTATATGCATATTAATATAGTATAGATATGTGATTTTATAAACATAGGCTTTAAAAAACTTGAAGTTTTGATTCATAATATAATAATTTAAGTTGCTTTTAAAATTTAATAAATAACTTTATGAATATTGTTTCAAACACATAATCCTTCAAAAAAAATTGATAACTTTTATATAAAATGTGACAACCGGCAACTTTCGATCTACAGTGATGTGATTTTTTTATTATTAAGAGTAAATATTTATTATAAATATTGTTAATTATAAAGTTTTGGAAGTTTACTGATCGTTTTAACAATCAAAACTGCGACCGATTAAATTAACGCGATGTCAACGCGTGCGTCGAACGCACGTGCCAGTCGACGAAAATATTTATATTTTTGCTCGGTTTAGTTGTGTTTTACATTTTAAACAAAACCGACTACTTTTTATAATTAATTATCGGGCCTAAAATAGAAACCGAGGCATATTACGTTTAACAGGGATTCGATACGCGGTAGAAACCCACCAAGGAAACCCTACCTATAAAATCTGTTATCTACTTCTTCTCCTTCATTCTTTTGGCAGCCAAGAATCAACCAAACCCTAACTCCTCTCTCTCTCTCTCTCTCTAAACCTCTCTCCATAACCTCTCTCTCTCAATCTCTCTCGCCTCCCTCTCTCGTCCCTGTTTCAGAAGCAGCCGGCCACCACCAAAGCTTGAGTGGTGGCGGCGCAGGGCTGTGGCCCCGTGAACATCTTCAAACCCTGCAGATCAAGGGTTGTGTTCAGGTTGGCGGCTGTGGTCAGCAGGTGACTGGTTATCGGGCTGTGGTCATGGTCATGGTGGCGACAGGTCTGGGTTCTGGTCCGATTGCAGCTGGTAAGGGCTTGAGATGGGTTTTCGGGCTGGGTTACAGGGATGCTTGGATTGGGTCGTCGTTCGGATGGTGGTGCTCCGATTTGGTTCTGGGTTGTGGTCATGGGTTCAAGGCAGGTGGCTGGTGGTGTCATGGTGGTTCATGCTGGGCCGGTGTTTAGTTGTGGTTTGAGGATGGTGAAGACCGGTGGTTCTTGGTGCTTGGGTTCGGGTTGTGAGCAGTGGCAGTTGGATAGTTTGGTGGTCAAGGTGGTGGCCGGATGTTGGGTGTGGGTGGTGATTGTGGTGGTTCATCCTAGGTGGTGGTTGTTTCCAGGTTTGGTAGTGGTTAGGTGTGGGCCGGTTGTGGTTGTCAAGGGTGGTAGGTGCGGCCTGGTGGTGGTGGTTATGGCCGATGGTGGTGTCACGAGGTGGGGTTCGTGGTGGTCCGATGGTGGGTTCAGGTTGGGTCCGGGCCAGGTTTTTGGTCACGAACACAGGTTGTCTCGAGTCAGATCTCGATGGTCAAGCCTCGGTCAACACGCGGTCAAACTGGTCAAACATTGGTTCCGGTCTACACATAGTTCGAGCTGGCTCCGGGTTACGCTCGTACGAAACGTTATACTTTAATTCGTATTTGTTATTATTGTTATGGATATTATGTCTTTATATATATATATATATATATATATATATATATATATTTATATATTGATATTCATGAAATAGTTTTGACTCGCGAACAGACCGAATAATAATAATAAACGGTAACTATATATTATATCGGACGACTGGTAATAGTGACTAAAATGCGTGACTTATAATATCGATATTGGACTAAATTAGTTGGACTATACATGTATTTATATATTGTTGTATCTTTATATAAATAAGTAAATTATATGAAAGTTACCGATACATATAAATGTCTCGTTAATGATATTTTGCGGATGAATAGATTTGTTTGTCTTGTGTTCTGAAGTTGATTTTGGGAATTTTTTTAGACAACTTGTGTTGTCTGGTTCACACAAATACAGAGGAGAATATGCCGAAATTTTATAAAATCCAAAGCGCGACTAAGTTAATACCGTTGTGTATGTTTTTATAAACGAATTTCCAAGCGTCTTAATAAATGTATTTATATAAAATCACGACGCTTTGACAATGATATTTGTAACAATAATAAGTGAATCCGGACAATATTTTGAAACAAATATATATAGTTTTGCCAAACGTCAAGTATGACGAGCTTTTGAAAGGTTTTAGACAACAAAAGTATGTTTATTGTTCATATTCAAAAATATATAAACGTCTGATTTACTTGGGAAAACATTATGCAAAACAAAGTTCCGAATACTTTAAATGTCAGATTTTGGGAAATAATGCAGCATCTATTATTACTTAGAAATTTATAACAATAAGAATTATATATTTTGCAAAGTGTATTTTCCTAAAAATAAACGTACAAGTCAAATGCATTTATTCGACTAACGAGACGAGCTACGGCTCAAGATAAGTTATACATTTTGAGACATTAGTCCAACGTGGCGTACACACGAATAGTGACAAGTGTGCAACTTGGGTACTATGTCGTGTGTTAACGCATAAGTAAAATAAGCCACGATCGGTTCGTCGAGTTAAAGCATATTAGTACTCGAGTTAATACACACGAGTCTAGATAGTTGGATAAACTATCTTTTAGCCGGATAATAGGCTAGGCTTATATGTGATAGACTTTTAAGGTGTCCTTTGTTGGTAATAGGGCACGAGGAAGTCGGTCAAAGCTTCGGGCTTTGTTTGCTAGCTAAGCGAGGAAATTAAGGTGAGTTCATGACCCCACTTTTTACTGTTTTATAAATGTTTTCGGGGGGAAGACATCCTTCTTTTATAAAAACCTGAGGAATTTAAAGCGAACAAGTTTCTGAGAAATGAAAGTGGTGTGTGAGTGTCACAGCCCCACTTTTACTGTTTTGCTTTCGGGGGATAAACATGCTACATACTTACATTCTAAAGGTCATGTTATACTATGGTTATGGATATTTACTATACGGGCATTCATCAGGGAGTCCGAGGGGGAAACCATGAGTATGTGGGAACACATATCGGGGAAATATGGATAGATCTATTGGGACGGGCAAACCCCACTCGACTGCTGGAAGCCGGGCGGGTGCATATTGTCTCTACTACCAGGGTCACCGTGATGACGGTGGCTCACGGTTGGGCAAAAACAGGAAAACGTGTCAGTAATGGTTTCCCACTCGTAGTAGTATGTCTAGCTAACGTTCTTATAACATAGTATTAACGGGAATGATCTTTTCAAACTTATGGAAAATCTTTGGTAAAACTTATTAACTCACCAGCTTTATGCTGACTTTTTAAGTAAGTCTTTTAGGTTTAAACTTTGGTAACGGCACGGTTGGAGTAGGAGACGTCTTGGGTCGGGGATCCTAGAGGGTTAGAAATGGCGTTCAGTAAATAAGAGTCTTAGATACAACTTTCTGCTGCATGGCAAAGCTACCAAACGTCACAACCGACGAGGGAAAAGTCGGGGTGTGACATAAAAGGTATTTAAGCTTATTAATAATTTATTTAAGATGGAATAATGATTTACATAAATAACAAGGTGTAGGCAAACTTTAGAGCTTTTCTATATCCCAAAAATTGTACAAGTTGCTTTTGCAAATAGAGGTAGTATTTGAAGAATTTTCATGACATCTTGGGTGTGAAGTAAGAAACTCTTCAAATGTCATCTTAACTTTGGATAATTTGAACATATTTTTCTATGCCCCTCCTTTATAATGTAGTATAGATTAGCGTAAGAAAACAATTTTCTTTTTCTTTATTATTTCTCTAATTCCCAAAGAGTATAAACAAAAGTAATTAAAAATATTATCATAAACTGCCACCAAAATCACGTTTTCTTTCTTTAATTTGTCGGTTAACAACACGATTTTATTAAATAAATTGATCTTGTCTAACCACATCGGGCTATTATTAGGAACCCGGTGTATTCGGGTAGGGAGATCAGGTAACCCTACCTGCGTGGAAACTCCGTCGTTGTCACATTAGGTAGGGGTTACGAGTGGTCGTCACATGTTTAGTGTATGTATGCGACAGTTGTTTTGAAAAAAATCAATCTCATTCTAAACTTTCTTTTCAACTAAAAATCAGTTTTCAACCAAAAATCATGCAAACGTCACCAATTTTACAAAATTTTATCATGGGATGACATGGTATATTCTTAAAAAAAATTCTCATCTCTACAAAAAGAAAATGATGACAGTCTTGACGCTCTTGGAGTAATCATTCCACCGCTTGATGACGATGATATATTCTCAACAAATAGTAGCCTTGATTTTATGACGGATGTTGTCTCATGAGCCATACATCAAGGCACGGGAACGTCTATTAGAAGATATATGGCATGTGATCATGATAAAGGTCACCAAGTTTTAATGCAATATTATTTTGTTGGCAACCCTAAGTACAATGAAGCTATTTTTAAAGTAAGGTATCGTATGTCAGACCCTTTATTGATAAAAATTGTAGGTAATATAGTGTCACACCCACGAAAGTGGAAACACAAGAGTGTAACCCAAAAGCTTTCCAGAGCATATGATTAAGCAAACACTTACATGACATGAATACCGAAAGTTACAAATCGTATTACATTCTTATTCCCTGAGATTTAGAGATAGTTTAATACTAATTGACAATTAGGTAACTCTTCCAAGGCTTGGTATTCTCATATGCATGTAGAAAACAAGTTGGAGGCTCCCTATCTTGAACATAATACCTGAAAGACATGATTAAAATCATCAACATAATGCTAGTGAGTTCATGGGTTTTTAATAAAATTGTTGTAAACCTTATCTCAATATATTGTTTTGAAAATCTTTGTAAAACGATTAAGAAAACTTATAACTTGTTACCCAAAACATTGTTGAGAACACTCGAAAATCATTCATTTGGAATTCTCAACCGGCATTCCTTGGACTATTTAGAAAATCATTCCCTTGGAATCCTCAACAAGTGTTCCTTGGAATATTTAGAAACCATTCCCGGCATTCGGTGAATCATTAAAAAAAAATTTCCCTTGGAATCCTCAACGGGCATTCCTTCGAATAAATGGAAAACCTTTTACTTTAGAAATCCATACGCTTAGCAAATGAAAACATATTTAATAATATCAATG
This sequence comes from Ambrosia trifida, assembly GCA_028751855.1. Classification (NCBI taxonomy): domain Eukaryota; kingdom Viridiplantae; phylum Streptophyta; class Magnoliopsida; order Asterales; family Asteraceae; genus Ambrosia; species Ambrosia trifida. The sequence goes on along the minus strand of CM054131.1, from coordinate 79,778,476 downwards.
ACTAGCTAGGACATTGACTTATGTGATACCCAATAAGCAAGGTAATCAAACCACAAACACTGAGATATTAAACCTTCGCCTCGCAAACAACACTAACACGATGCTAAACCTTTGATACAGCGCACCCTCTTCTGGAACCTACCAGGTTAGAGCGACTAACCGATGGTCGGGCATGTTACTCCCGGTAGTATCATCCGACCGAACCCCTAGTCACTAATGATTAATGATTACTTATGAACCGTGAGACTTATTGGACCCAAGGGCCATAGAGAAATCAGACTCATCACACATAAATGATACACACTTCCTATGACATCCGTCACCCTCATCTTTTATAAATTTGGCAAAACCAGTCCTTATACTTTCAATCGTTTTTGAACTTATTAAAAGTTGAGTTTATGTTGATCAACAAATTTTTTTTATACATCTAAGTGCCTACGTTTTATCCAAATGCGATATTTTCCGTTTTAAAGTTTATTTTGGAATTTTTAAGTTTTAAAGTTATAAAAGGATTTAAGCATTATAAAAAGTCTTAAGATAGAAACTTTGTTAAAAAATGTTAGATTTATTTTGGGTTAGTGTTTGGTTAGTGTGGTTAGTTTTTATAAAGAAAAAAGATAACTAAAACCATAACAAAACTAACAAGTTTAAACTTGAGGGACCATATTTGCCCAAAGCTGAAAGATTCAAATTCAGTCATCCCTCTCTCCCACCCTCGCTTTTCAGGCCAATTTTCCAATCACCGGAGTTTTGGTCCGGCCATCTTAAAAAGCTAATTTTTTTCACATTTAAACTCGATTTTATTGTGCTGGCTATTATTCTCCATCATTTATAACTAATTACGAAGCTTATAAATGTACAATTAACGTGTTTAAAGTGGGTTTATAACTGACTCGTTTGAAACCGTCGGACTTTAAGTCCGATCAAGACCAAGAAGCATAAAACGCTTTGATAGCTATAAATTGGGCATCTATAATCATCCTGAACCCTTTGCCGACCTTAAATCCATTAGAAATCAATCTTAATTGCATACTAAGAGCTCGAAATTTGTCTTCAAAGCTTACTCTATGATTTATTTTAATCGTGCATATCGTGTTTGTAAGTATATCTTTATTGTTGCCATTTCGTAGGGGTGCAAACGAGCCGAGCAGCTCGCGAGCTACTCGAGATCGACTCGGTAAAAAGCTCGAATGAGCCGAGTCTTATTGAGCTCGAGCCCGAGCTCGAGCCCGAAATAAAGTTCATTTGGTTATCGAGCTCGAGCCTTGAATGTAAAGCTCGGTTGGGCTCATCGAGCCTTATCGAGCTTTGCTTATTTATGTCAATTAATATTATATAGCCCAATTGTATTGTAACCCATGAATTAACTAAATTACTTTGGGCCTTGGGCTTCTTAATTGTCCAAAACGAGATCATTAATGGTACAAAACGAGTCCTTAATAGTCAAAACGAGCTCCTTAATCGTCCAAAACGAGCTCGAGCCGAGCTTGGGCTCGTTTAAGATCTTGCCACATACATTTTATCGAGCTTTCGAGCCGAGCTCGAGTTCTTAAATATGCTATCGAGCCGAGCTCGAGCCCAAAATACAAGGCTCGAATCGAGCTCGAGCTCGAGCTTCTGAAAATTGTCACGAGCCTAGCTCGATAATGCAAGGCTCGAGCTCGGCTCGACTCATTTGCACCCCTACCATTTCGTTAGGTTTGTAATTGTTTACAAATATAGTTTTAAATTTTTTTATTAAAATTTCATTTTTAATGATTTTGATCCCAAAACTTTTGGAAAATTATTTCTAAGTATGATAAACTGAAATAAAATTTATTTTCTCAGAAAATAGTTATTTTTGCCGTTTTTACCATTTTTAATCATTAAAATACTATTTAATTTCATTAAATCTGTTTTAAATACAAATAAATTGAGAAAAACTGTGAAAATTTTATTGTGATCATTTTTCATTAGAATTTATTTATTTTTAACAAAAATATCGTTTTTGAGCCATATCATGTATTTTAGTTATACTAGTAAGAAACCCGCGCGTTGCGGCGGCAACGATAATTTACAATGCTATACTCATTTTACGTTAGTTTATCAATCGTTTCGTGATGTATTGGATAGTAATTAAGCTAGTTTTCTTTAGCCGGATAGTGCAGCCGTGTTCCAAAACTGTGCCGTTTGTTGACGGAATCTAGTCACAACCGTGTTTCAAAACTGTGCCAAATCGTCATGTTTAGTTTCCTCAAATGTGGTAATCTAAATCTTTGAAACGGTAAAAACATTTAAAATATAATAAATTCAGGTGGAGGGTAACACGATTCTTTCAACGGGTAACCTTATTGGTGTAATATGTTACAATTCAATTAAGTTAGTTAATTTATGGATCTCCCACATTAGCAAACATACGCATACTGCTCTGGTTTTCTGGACATAACACGTCTATTCACGTTACGTTTATAAGAAGTAAAAATAACCAGATATCTTAAACCAAATATAGCAGGTGCCATAAAAAATTATACTTTTCATTGTTGTGACACCCGGCAAACTCCGGTTAATAACTTTCGTTAAAACTAGTAAGTCTACCTTAGCGAGTCATGCATATTACGTCCTTAACGAGGTCAGTCGAGTCGGTATGATGATTCTAGGAATCATCGGGAGTCGTTATGATGATCCGCGGGGTCATCGGGAGTCGGTCCATAACTACGGGTACAAGGATCGGCGATTCGTGGAATCGCCGGGTTTAATGCACACACGAGTCTCGAGTCCCGGGAATTGGTGAACGGATGTAAACGTGTTAGTTATCATGCATTATATGTTTGAAATCATTATGTGACTTATCGGTATGTGAATACGTGTTTAAATATGTTAAAATAGTGTTTAACGCGCCAAAAACCCGTTCCAGCATCATTGGGGCGATTAGGAGCTGGGAGAACCCCTAATCGCCTATATCTTCATGCGAGTAGGGGAGTTTAGAGGCGATTGGGACCTAATCGCCTGATGTTACACGCGATTAGGCCCCCAATCGCATATAAGGTCCTGCTAATCGCCCATACTGCAGGGTCCGGGTCAAAACACCTATAAATAGAACCCTTAACTCCCCAAACACCTCTAGAACAACCCTAGCTGCTCCCAAACCACCCACACACCTTGAAACACCTCTGGAACTCTTTTTGCTACAAAAATCATCATCCCCAAGCTTACACACCTTTCTTTAGCAAAATCCAAGGTGTGTTCTTCATCCCTAACCTTTGTAAAGTTGTTATTTCGAGTTCCCCAAAGTTCCAGACCTTGTTTTACCAAAATGTGTCTTTAAAAACCTTTCAAAAGAGTCCTAAACTAAGTCTACACCTTAATGCTTGTTATATGTGAAGTTTACATGCATATGTTGGTCTTCTTGGTGATTTTAACATGAATGTTTTCAAGATATGATTGTACTTCTGCTATGTAGAGGTTATTAGGAGGGTTGTCTTAGAATCTTAGCCATTATTATGGTGTATTGAAGAAAATGCATATTTTGACCCATTTGTATGTTCTTGAGGATTTAGGATGATTATGGTATGATTGTTGATGCAATGTTGTTAGGATTCATGCTAGGAAGATGTTAGATCAGAGGTTTGATGATTTACATGTTTGTAAAGTTTGAAATCTGATTGTTTCCATTTAAGGAAAGATAAGGTTGGTAGAAGAAACCTAGTACTTTGCCATTTTAGGAAATAATTGCATAGAACATGCTAGACCAGTGATATGTTGGGGGTTTTTGCTTGAAATGGGTTGGTAAATGATTTAGGTTTGATATTGGGTGTCGTTGCATGTTTCGGATCTGATTTGGAGGGTTAAACGCGCGAAAACCCATTGCACAGCTGCAACAGGCGATTAGGAGTCCTAATCGCCTGAAGCAAGGGGCGATTAGGAGTGTTAGGGGGCGATTAGGCCCTGATCGCCTGAAGTGTCAGGCGATTAGACCCCTGATCGCCTGTTGACCAGGCCTACTCACCAGTTGACTTTCCTAATCGCATGTACTGCTGTCATGAACGCGTTTTGACATCCCGGAACACGATTTGACACCTAGGAACATGCTAGGAACCCCGGGATACACCCAATGACTTAGTAAGACGTATTCGGACCTGTTTATGCGTTAATTGGACATTATGCTAGACTAGGTGAACTCTTGCGCGTGTTAAGTGTTTAATTGCATATGTTGCATGATGTCTTGCATTTATCTAACACGTGGGACGTCGGGTCACCAATGGGATGTCGGGTCTTGTCTGGCACGGTCGGTTTAACAGTTAAAGGTGTTTTCAAACGTTTATGGTCACGGTCTGGACATTCGGGGACTAGTTAACCTACGGGTTATTAGTCCGGGTACTTACATACATCTTATGATAGGTCGCCGCTATTGGGGCTATCATAGCACACTGATTTAACTGTTTTCAAGTAACGCGATCTAAGGTGAGTTCACGGCCCCATACTTTATTGGTTTTGTTTTCGGGGTGAGAAACATGCGTATACATTTTGGAGCACACATTTACATGTTATAAGTTATAAACACACGTTTTCATGTTATACTATGGCTCACATCTTATTACTATACGGTTCATCTAAGTCCCTTAGAAACCACTAATACGGGTATGTAGCGGGGAAATATGGATAGCGCTATTGGGCCTGACAAACCCCACTCGACGGCTGGAGGCCGGGCGGGTGCATGTTGTCTCAATCACACTAGGCTTACCGAAGATGAGGTAGTCTGTAAACAGGGGTATCACACAGTCAGCAATGGTTTCGCCCGTATGAGTAACACACTTGACGCCTAGCTAGCGTACGAACAAGCATAGTATGAACAGTAACAATAACGGTAACGGTAACAGTTTTCAAAGGATTAATGAAACTATTATTGAAAAAGAAAAACCTGTGAACTCACCAGCATTATATGTTGACATTTTTGGCATGTTTTTCTCAGGTCGCTAAGGTAGCGGTTAATGGTTAGGCGCGCACGGAGTCCTGCACGGCATCTAAAAGTCTTGTTGCATATTAAACTGTGATTTGGAAAAACTGTAATATGTCTTTTGGTGGTAAACAAGAAATGCTTCTGCTGCTGGTTTATGGCTCAAAGCATAATGTTTTGGTTGTTTAATGGAATGTCTTACGTATTTTCTTACATTTAGTTGTCGTTCGTTGTGACCGTTGACTTGGATCCTGGTGTGTCACGCGCCTCGCGGTAAAACCCCGCATGTGGAAATTTGAGGGTGTGACAGATTGGTATCAGAGCCAATGGTTATAGTGAACTAGGACTGCATGTAGAGTCTAGTCTATAGCCGAGTCTTGCACACACTAGATGGTCACATACGTACGAGTCGTGTCTTTGGGTAAACATATTAACTTTGTCGGGGTGTCGGTATCCTTAACACACAGTGGCTTATTATATTCCTTGCCTTTGTTGTTTCTATCATTACTCTATCCTTCCTTCGGGTTAAAGTCGGTGGGACTTGTTCGATGAACCTTGCACGGCGGTGGTGTACATTGGAGCAGCTTCGGCTCATTCTCGAGATCTGTCCAGGATTCGGACATCTCCCTCCTATGCTCCAATGGACACATCTGCTTACACACATTATCTTGTGCATGTACTAGTTGAAATCTATCTCTAAGTGATTAGTCACTTGGAAATTCCTTGAGTCGGTCGATTCTTCTAAGTTGAGGGTATAGAGTGGCTTGAGGTTCAAGCTCGGGGCACGCCTAGAGGACCATGTAGAGCAATTTATCATTTCGGGTGCACACGAAATCATAAGTTGAAATGCATGGAAAACCTGGTGGACCTCGCGTTGGGATCAATGGTCACGTTTGAACCCAATTCTTTATTCCTTTTTGAATCCTGTTGGTTTAGCGTTGGTGATGGACTGAGTGTTTTGTTCTTGTTCTGGCAGAAGATGTCGGGAGCTCGTGGCGGTCGTAGGGGTGGCCGTGCTGGCGGCCGCGGTGGTGGCGGTCGTGGCAACATTAACATGACCTAGGAGGAGCTGAACAATCTGATGCAACAGCATGTGAATGTGGCTTTAGCTGCGTTCCAAGCTGCCCACAACGCTATGGGTGGTAAGTCGATTGCTACCTACTCTACCTTGTTTCTGGGCATCTTATTTCTCTTCTTGATTGTTTACCTGAGCGTTCTGTCCCAGGTGGCGCTGTTAATCCCCCTCCACCTCAGTGCTCTTACAAAAAGTTCATGGATTGCAAACCCCACAACTTCAATGGGACCGAAGGGGCAGTGGGACTGCTTCGGTGGTTGGAAAAAGTTGAATCCGTGTTTTCTATGTGCAGTTGCCCGGCGGGCGACCGCGTGAAGTATGCTTCGGCGACCCTTGAGGGTCAAGCTCTGACTTGGTGGAACTCCACCACCCAGACCTTGGGTATTGGGGAAGCCCACGCTATGCCCTGGACAGAATTTGTCCGACTTCTGAAAAGCGAGTACTGTCCGAGGGACGAGGTCCAAAAGCTCGAGCACGAGGTCTGGAATCACAAAATGGTGGGGTCCGAGATTGAGGTGTATACGGCTAGGCATAATGAGCTGGCGGTGTTGTGCCCGGATCTGCACACGCCGGAGTACAGGAGGATCGAGCATTATGTTGCGGGGCTGGTACCAGAGGTTAGGGGGTTAGTAGCTGCGGGAAATCTTGCGGTGTATTCTGAGGTTGTTCGGTCGGCTCACAGGCTGACGAATATGAAGGTTGCTGAGGGTGTTTTACCTCCTAGGGGCACCACTGTGAAAGCACCGGTGGACCACAAGAGGAAGTGGGATGGTTCTGGTAAGAGCTCGGGTTCGGGTCAACCGCAGCAGCAGGTGAAGAGGGTTGAAGCTTTGGGATCGTCGTCCGACCTGAAACAGGGTGGGTATACCGGGAAGAAACCGAGGTGCGATCTGTGTGGGTTTCATCACTATGGGAATTGTGACAGATTTCGTTGCGAGCGCTGTAATAAGACGGGCCATTTTGCTAAGGATTGTCGGGCCAGTCTTCCAACTAAGCCGGCTCAGGCTACAGGAGCTACTCCCGCTTCGTGGGGAAATCAAGGCTGCTACAACTGCGGGGAAACGGGGCATTTCAAGCGCGATTGTCCTATGATGAAACAGGACAATGATGGAGGCAAAGGGGAACCTGATGCTACTACCGGTATGTCCTTTATTTGTCGTGTTGCTTCCCTTTTACTTTGGCTTTCGTACTGTCAAGTGTTTCATATCCGTTAAACTTTATCTGTTACTATACTCTGTGTCTACACCTTGGGAGGGTAAGTCCTTGGTTATCGTGCATCGTGTTGCATTTTGTTCGGGTCTCGAGTGTCTAAATTCGATGTGAGGAGGTAGTCTGGAAGCACTGCTTGGACGGTACCTGATACTTCGTTTATACCGATCTCAAGGGTCTTCAGCATACCTCCGGTCGGGTCAGGTTGGTTATGAGACCGCTAACTACAGCCGTTCCATATTCGTGTCGAGGAATTAGCTTCTCGGGTCGGAGTACTCATCCTTAAAATCCCTAGTCGCGACCCTTATATCTTCCTGTACTTTCGGGGAACGTTGCTTTGGACGCTGGATGCTCAGTTGCGTGCTTGGTGGGTCATCTCTTGTGTTATCTAGATTCATTACGGTTCACGTGGTGGGCCGAGACTCTGATGGGTCAGGGGTTCCCGTGTGCTTGGGTTGACATTCATTACTGTCGGAGAGCGAATCTCGGGGCGAGATTCCTTTCAACAGGGGGATGATGTGACGACCGGGAAAATTTTTCTTTTTATCGCTTCGTTCTATTTTGCTTCGGGAAATTTTCGGGACGAAAATTCTTTCAACTGGGGGATGATGTGACACCCGGCAAACTCCGGTTAATAACTTTCGTTAAAACTAGTAAGTCTACCTTAGCGAGTCATGCATATTACGTCCTTAACGAGGTCAGTCGAGTCGGTATGATGATTCTAGGAATCATCGGGAGTCGTTATGATGATCCGCGGGGTCATCGGGAGTCGGTCCATAACTACGGGTACAAGGATCGGCGATTCGTGGAATCGCCGGGTTTAATGCACACACGAGTCTCGAGTCCCGGGAATTGGTGAACGGATGTAAACGTGTTAGTTATCATGCATTATATGTTTGAAATCATTATGTGACTTATCGGTATGTGAATACGTGTTTAAATATGTTAAAATAGTGTTTAACGCGCCAAAAACCCGTTCCAGCATCATTGGGGCGATTAGGAGCTGGGAGAACCCCTAATCGCCTATATCTTCATGCGAGTAGGGGAGTTTAGAGGCGATTGGGACCTAATCGCCTGATGTTACACGCGATTAGGCCCCCAATCGCATATAAGGTCCTGCTAATCGCCCATACTGCAGGGTCCGGGTCAAAACACCTATAAATAGAACCCTTAACTCCCCAAACACCTCTAGAACAACCCTAGCTGCTCCCAAACCACCCACACACCTTGAAACACCTCTGGAACTCTTTTTGCTACAAAAATCATCATCCCCAAGCTTACACACCTTTCTTTAGCAAAATCCAAGGTGTGTTCTTCATCCCTAACCTTTGTAAAGTTGTTATTTCGAGTTCCCCAAAGTTCCAGACCTTGTTTTACCAAAATGTGTCTTTAAAAACCTTTCAAAAGAGTCCTAAACTAAGTCTACACCTTAATGCTTGTTATATGTGAAGTTTACATGCATATGTTGGTCTTCTTGGTGATTTTAACATGAATGTTTTCAAGATATGATTGTACTTCTGCTATGTAGAGGTTATTAGGAGGGTTGTCTTAGAATCTTAGCCATTATTATGGTGTATTGAAGAAAATGCATATTTTGACCCATTTGTATGTTCTTGAGGATTTAGGATGATTATGGTATGATTGTTGATGCAATGTTGTTAGGATTCATGCTAGGAAGATGTTAGATCAGAGGTTTGATGATTTACATGTTTGTAAAGTTTGAAATCTGATTGTTTCCATTTAAGGAAAGATAAGGTTGGTAGAAGAAACCTAGTACTTTGCCATTTTAGGAAATAATTGCATAGAACATGCTAGACCAGTGATATGTTGGGGGTTTTTGCTTGAAATGGGTTGGTAAATGATTTAGGTTTGATATTGGGTGTCGTTGCATGTTTCGGATCTGATTTGGAGGGTTAAACGCGCGAAAACCCATTGCACAGCTGCAACAGGCGATTAGGAGTCCTAATCGCCTGAAGCAAGGGGCGATTAGGAGTGTTAGGGGGCGATTAGGCCCTGATCGCCTGAAGTGTCAGGCGATTAGACCCCTGATCGCCTGTTGACCAGGCCTACTCACCAGTTGACTTTCCTAATCGCATGTACTGCTGTCATGAACGCGTTTTGACATCCCGGAACACGATTTGACACCTAGGAACATGCTAGGAACCCCGGGATACACCCAATGACTTAGTAAGACGTATTCGGACCTGTTTATGCGTTAATTGGACATTATGCTAGACTAGGTGAACTCTTGCGCGTGTTAAGTGTTTAATTGCATATGTTGCATGATGTCTTGCATTTATCTAACACGTGGGACGTCGGGTCACCAATGGGATGTCGGGTCTTGTCTGGCACGGTCGGTTTAACAGTTAAAGGTGTTTTCAAACGTTTATGGTCACGGTCTGGACATTCGGGGACTAGTTAACCTACGGGTTATTAGTCCGGGTACTTACATACATCTTATGATAGGTCGCCGCTATTGGGGCTATCATAGCACACTGATTTAACTGTTTTCAAGTAACGCGATCTAAGGTGAGTTCACGGCCCCATACTTTATTGGTTTTGTTTTCGGGGTGAGAAACATGCGTATACATTTTGGAGCACACATTTACATGTTATAAGTTATAAACACACGTTTTCATGTTATACTATGGCTCACATCTTATTACTATACGGTTCATCTAAGTCCCTTAGAAACCACTAATACGGGTATGTAGCGGGGAAATATGGATAGCGCTATTGGGCCTGACAAACCCCACTCGACGGTTGGAGGCCGGGCGGGTGCATGTTGTCTCAATCACACTAGGCTTACCGAAGATGAGGTAGTCTGTAAACAGGGGTATCACACAGTCAGCAATGGTTTCGCCCGTATGAGTAACACACTTGACGCCTAGCTAGCGTACGAACAAGCATAGTATGAACAGTAACAATAACGGTAACGGTAACAGTTTTCAAAGGATTAATGAAACTATTATTGAAAAAGAAAAACCTGTGAACTCACCAGCATTATATGTTGACATTTTTGGCATGTTTTTCTCAGGTCGCTAAGGTAGCGGTTAATGGTTAGGCGCGCACGGAGTCCTGCACGGCATCTAAAAGTCTTGTTGCATATTAAACTGTGATTTGGAAAAACTGTAATATGTCTTTTGGTGGTAAACAAGAAATGCTTCTGCTGCTGGTTTATGGCTCAAAGCATAATGTTTTGGTTGTTTAATGGAATGTCTTACGTATTTTCTTACATTTAGTTGTCGTTCGTTGTGACCGTTGACTTGGATCCTGGTGTGTCACGCGCCTCGCGGTAAAACCCCGCATGTGGAAATTTGAGGGTGTGACAATTGTCATACCAACTTAAAGTAATGGTCTTGGTTATCTTTTGAATTTTAGTTTACCTCACAATAAACGGTTAATTACAATTATAACAAAAGTTTAAGAATCATAATTTTCAATATAATTTTTTCTAAATAATTTCAAACTATTTTTGCATAGGTATGCACATATAAATGGCATGTTTAAATAGTAGCAACATTTAACCATAGAAAATAGGTGTGAATCAACAACATATGCACGACTGTGCAAATAAACTACTCTATTCATGGTCTTTTTTATAGTAATATAAATGTATACGAAAAATCATTCTATTGAAGCCAACAAAACATTTAAAAAAAATGAATCGTGAAACAAAATTAATAAATATTTATAATTTTTAAAAAAATACAACCAATTAACACACACTGTTTGGCACACATACCACACCCACATCACACACACACACACTACATACACATACGTACAACCAATATACACACACTATATTTTGTTTAAAGTACCTTGCACACATACAAACAACACAAAAGCACTACACACAGACCCTATTAAAGCACTGTCATAGTGAGTAGTGTGAACAGACCATTCCTTAGTCTACAACTTTCACCACTTTAGAAATTCAATGTGCAGCGACCATTCCTCAGTCTGCAACTTTCACCCCTTAAGGAATTCAATGTGAACTTTCACCACTTTAGGAATTCAATGTGCAGTGACCATTCCCCAATCTGCAACTTTCACCCCTTAAGGAATTCAATGTGAACGGACCATTTTTGGAGCTTGCACGCTTTGTACATTGGCACTCTTTCACCATTTCGTATCTTGACACTCTTTCACCATTTCTACCATCTGAAATGGACTCAAAGTCAGATGACAACTAAAGTTATTGCTTTATTTACACCATAAATGATAAATGACAACCATTTTGCCACTATTTTAAATAGTGATTTTTTCCCAAAACAAGACAAAATCAAACTACAACTAAAATATAAAATTTCAAAAAATACAATATATCAAATTACATTTTTTTTCCAGTTGCAATGGAAATGGATTACTTCTATGGCCTGGGATGATTAAAGTAATACACAAAATCAAGAAAAAGGAAAAGTGTATAGATAGAAAAATGACAGTTTTAAGACAAAAAATAAGAAAATAATAATGATTAATTATAAGGGAAGATATCATACCATGTACCTAGCACGTGTTGTACAACTTGCGGGTTATCAAACATCGGGCATGTAAACTTTGATGCCACATCTTTAGGGGCTTCATTAGCATTTTGTGATACAACTTGCGGGTTACCAAATAGCAATGCTCATCAAGATCGCTAAATATGTTATCAAAAGAAACTCCGTTTGCATTTATGATATTTTCTTGCTATCATTAAGCTTGAGACGATACATGCAAAAGCATTAATAATGAAACAAATAAGAGAATGCCATAATTATTCAGGAGTGAAATCACTACATCAAATGTATTCCGAACAATCTGCACATACCAATTGGTATTAAATAATTGTGATAGCTAAAACTCATATTGTGATTTCAAGTCTCAAAATTTTAATAAGGAGCTAAAATAGTTCTTGTAAAAAGACCAAAATAACCTCATGGCCACCGTTCATGGTATCACGTCTAATCTTTCTTCCAAATCTTTTAGTGAATTAGCGCATAAAAGAAGAATTGGGCCTGCAAAGAATTGACAAAAAGGATTTGCAATAAATAAAGCAGGGTAGCAAAATATTTGAAGAAATTTGGCAGATTTTATCGATTTCAAAACCAAGGGCAATAGCCTCTTCACATACCAAATCTGACCAATAATCATGACACTCAGCTTGACATGGAATACACACAATTCAAAAGTAAGCATATATTTTGTACGTATTTAATACGCTAATAATATTTTTACCATGATAATATAAAGATTTGAATTAAAACGATTTAAGAGGCTGTAGGCATCAGTAATATATTTTAGGCGACTTTTAAGTTTTAACCCATTTGACCGGCTCCACAATTAGTTTAAAAACACAGCCAAAGTCAAGCTACATAAATTGCCAAGTCTAGGTCGAAGTGGTAAAGAATAGCGAAGTGGTTGAAGAATGGCGAAGCGGTAAAAAACACAATTAGTTCAACAAAACTACAAACCTCAATTGTTGGAGTTTGGTAACCTGAATAATCAGCCATTAGGTGTTTTTTTCCTTTTGCTGGAGCAGCTTCAACGCAATATAACTCTTGTTCCTCGCAGCCCGTGGAGCTAAATCTTCCTACATTTAGAATACAATAATATAGATAAATATTCATATATATGATAAAATAATCAATTTGGAGCCGCAATTATAGATCCTAATAAGTTGTTTAATAATTTTTACAACTGTAAATAATTCGTCATGTGTAGCTTCAGTTTCTCACACACCTCAAGGTACATAATCGGAGTTGCAATTTCCAAAATCAGTACAGTTTCTTTGATTAGCCAACCATGTTCAAGTTTGTTCTTAAATGTATTAAAATCTTGTTATTATCTTTTGAGGGTTGGATTTCTTTAAAGCCAGAAAACTGGAAGACCAAAAGTTTTGTGAATACAATTTTAAAATCTCAATTAAACCTGACCATCAAACACACATTGCATGATAATCCTATGAAAAATAACTAAAATCACAAATAGTCATAATAGTCAACTAACCAATCCATAAAAGATGATACAATGTCTGATCTATCCATAGTGACGCACATGACTTCCATTTTATGAGCTTTCAGTGTTTGGACTTCTTTTCTTGTCGCTAGATCCATACCAAAACAAGTGTGTTTTAGGACATGTAAACATCAAAATGCAATAACATCAAAAGATAGTAATAATGGTATAAACTTAAATTGAGAGAACTTACATCACTAATAGGAATGGCAACAAGAAACATCCTATTGCGAGTGAGCTGCTTGCCACCAAGACTTGATTAAACTAAGAATTAACATGCAAGAACTTCAAAACTGCTTCAATTTATGTTGTTTCCCTGAAACAACAACATACCTGGAAGTATTAATATGTTCCAAACAAATGGATACAAACCTAATCACTATCACACACATAAAACTTTTATCGATTAGTAACAAATGACATACAAGAAAAAAAATCTAGAAAAGATTAGGAATGGATCAGGTAGATGATATTAAATGTAAAATTCATACGCAAGAACTTCAATATTGCTTCAGTTTATATTGTTTCCCCACAAAAGCATCATTTGTAAGTATGAGACTATGAGTAAGTTCCATGTGCAAAAATTGATGATTTTAACCCCCCTCCCCCAAAAAAATAAATAAATAAAATAAAAAATAAACCAAGAATTAGCACTTTTAAGTGTTCATAATGCTTCGATAACGCGCCTAAACTGCAACTACATGAAAGGAAACCCTAAGCCACACAAATTTATTTCTACAACCACAAATAGAAATCTAATTACTGAAAAAACACTAACAACGAACAACAACAGAGAAGAAAATAAAAAAATCACTTCGTAAGCCAAAAAGAGGAACAAATTTATTACCTAGTTTTTGTGACGGACCAACAACGTTTGGAGCTTGCAGTGTGGTTGCGACCAACGGGTGTGTTGCGGAAATCGAAGGCAAATGAAGTCTTTGAAGAATCGAAGAGAATTATCGCAGAGTGAGGGAGGCGGCAACAATGGTGGATTTAGGGTTTCTCCAAAGAGAGATGAATGAAGCAGGAGGTGATTGTGTTTAGGGTTTTTTTGTTTGTCAGCATGTGGGTCTTTGAAGTGGGCTATTGAAGTTTAAGAATACTTTTCAACATTGCATGCTTGAAATTGCTGTACAAAAAGCTTAAAGGGTTGTACATGTTGAAAAATGTGCAAAATGACTATCTTGTCCTTCTAATATGCTTTATAATATAGTATAGATTTATGCTTATTTAAATACATAAATCATTTATTAATTCATAATACATAAATTTGTTTTATAAATTAAATATTTTATAAAATAGAAATATTTTTATGTTTGAAAGTCATAATCCTCAACATTTATTTCATTTGTGTAACTTATATTTATTTGTCCAATTATTTCTAATTATTGTATTTGTTTACAACTATAGTTTTAAAATAATTAATTCAATTACTTTGTCCAAATCATTTGGAACTACCTCTTAGTTAGATATACAATTGGTAATAAGTGTTTTACCTAATCATATTTATAAACCTTGTCACATTGTTTTTGATATACAAATCTTGTATTAATTTAATTTATCACAAAAACTATAATTCCCCAAATCAACTTAGTGAACCCTAATGCCTTAGACCCTAGATACCTTAGACATTTTAAGTCATTTTCCCTCATTAGTATTCCTGTGTGTATATATGTATATATATATATATAAGTTAAGTTCTTCGGAATTCCCAATTTTATTTTGTGACGAGCTTTGTTGGATTATCACGCATACAAAATTGTGAGTATATATTTCCCCTTTTTTATTTTACTGTTTGGGGCTACTCATGTACCTTATGTCAAATTACTATTTCTTTTCACTAAGTGCAATTCTCATGTGTGTTTACTTTGTGTTACTTTGTGTATCTATGACTTGTCAAAATCATTAACCGATGCGTTCTAGCATTTCAATGAATAGTACTATGGTATATACCCCTTGTGACTCTGTTGAGAGTCCTTGGTCATTGCTATGTGTTTCATTACTACTGTTAATAGCGCATACTATATATAAATTTCATTTCACTTTCATAGGGTTGATTTTGACCTGGATACTACCTATTACATAATTGCAAACAGTATACAACACATGAATTGCGAAACGTTTTTTTCACTGTATGTATTCAAAACAGGGTCTCCTCACCAATACATTTTTGTATTGACCTATACTATTTTGGTACATGTTTCAGGTTATTTTGAGATGCCTTGTTAGCTTTCGGAATTTATACTTAGATTTTGAACTCATTGTATTTTAGTTTAGATTGTTAGTTTGAATCATTGTATCTTTGTATCTCATTTCAATGTAATAAACTATTTAATCAATGTATCAATATTTACACTTTAGTACCATGAGGTATTGGACAATCGTCACTACATGACACCTTGATATTTCCGCCATCGGTTGGTGTGTTACAGATTGGTATCAGAGCCATGGTTATAGGGAATTATGTTATTAGATTGCCTTTTAGCCTAGTCTATAACTAAGCTTGCAATCACGAGTCCTCTCGTGTATATTTTCTCTTTATTCTTATATTTTCTTTCAAGATATTTTTTCTATGGTTCTTTGTCGTTATTCTTTTGGTATTTTTCTTGGAGAAGAAGACACTCGTATTTCACAAACGAAACGATATCACCAAGTTAGGGGTGGTATTCATACCTTGGTGATTAGTTTCACTCCTCTATATGTTATAATCTTTGGAATATATCTTTGGGATAGGAGTGACATCCACACCTCAAAGAGTATTTCCTCCAAAAAAAGAAACTTAACCACTAAGCTAGGAGTGATATCCTTAACTTGGTGACTAGTATCACCTGACCATGGTTTGCAATTTTGAAATACATCTTTGAGTTAGGAGTTAAATCCATATCTCAATGATCTATTTCTACATCTCGTTTTTAATCTCACTAAAGTTTTGGAATTCACTAGTGATGGGGGCACTGAGGTGCCAAAAAATTGATATTTTTCATGTATGTGTATAGGATCGGCTATTCAAACAAAGAATACGATCAAACAAGTTCAATTCAGGTGCGGAATCCCTGAATTGATCACGAAATGATAATAATACTAGCAAAACACACAAATCATCTCAAACGTTTTCATTTCAATCATAAACATTGTTAATAATCTTTACAAAGCTTGTTTATAATGATTAAACTTAATTACAGACTTGACAAAAACCCTAGGGAGACAAACACTCTGAGAGGGAAACAAAATGACCAAAAGTTATCATTCAAAAAATGATTCAGCCTTATATAGACCTGCACATTCGACCAAACGATTGGGCGAATGTGCAGGTTCGACCATTCATACTGGGCGAACCAAAACATATATACAATCAAAACTACATTCGACCTCCCAGAGCTCCCTTCGACCAAACTATTCTACCTTCGACCAGTTGATATCCACCTTCGACCGTCCGATAACATCAAAACATAATAGAATTTGCAATTCAATAGCACTAGTTGCACTTCGTGTATCTACAAACTCCCCATCGACTATTGCTTGAATTGCTTCAGTCTTCGCTCTTCATCCAATCTCTTGTTCATCAGCTTAATGTTCAACAACTTCTTTTGTTCCTTCGTCATCACTGGTTCATGAGTTTGCTTTAGTTTCTTCTTTTCGATCTTTTGAACTTTAACAAACTTCCCCAGCTTCTTATCAAAATCACAACCCGCATTGACATCCCACGCAAAACATAGAAATACCACACGTTGGTATTTAGCTGCCTGTTCACTGTCTTTCTCTTCACAGTAAATCGGATTATAATATAGCATGATGATGTCCTCATGAGAGCAATTGATCAACCACATCGGGTCAAAAATATGAATCTTCTTGAAATCTTTCATTCCATCCTTCAGAACAATAATAGCCTCTGCCGTCTTCCAGTCGTAGTACCACCACGTAAAATCTTTCGAAAAGTGTTGTGGAATCGGCATCAAAGGAATATGCTTCAACACTTTTGGTGGTTTATACTTCAAAGTCACCTTGTACAACCCCGTAATCTCATCTTTCTCCTTCTTGTGTACTATCCTCTTAGGATACTGCGGGGTGAACACATCCCATTTCATTCTGCTCTCTCTTGCCATGCGATCTGCAAAGTAACCAACAACATCGTTGTTTACTGTAGCACCTAGCATCGTATGTCTGCAGATATCGCGAACAACCCAATACGGTAGTGTCTTTATTTCATGGAATCTGTTAAAGTACAAAATTCCTTTCTCGCACTTCACAGCGACACACCTGAGCTTTCTCAAATACTTCCATCCGAGAGCTTTGCCTTTGAATAATTCATTGTGGAATTTGTAGAAACTACCTTGTACTTCAGTCTTAGGACGGTTAGCTTCTTTTTCTTTAAGTTTCCTCAGCAATTCTTTCAAATCATTAGATTGTTCAACATTTGGCTTCTGACAATCTGAGTTTTTGAATACTTCATCAACAAATTTCTTGCTTTTCTCCTGAGCAAGTTTCTCAGCCTGGCTCAACAACTCTTTAGACAATTTGGGAAATCCATAATCTTTATCATTTTTGAAGTATTCTGGATATTCCTCACTAGTAATATCCTCAATTTCCACTTCCTCAAGTACTGGAACATCTCTATCATCAGAGTGATTACCTGCTTCTTTCTCAGGTATATTCAGTATTTGGTTCTCACACATCAACTCTTCAAGAGATTTACCAACCTGTTTAGCCAGTCCCTCTAATATCTCTTTAGACACGGCTGCAGAAACTTCTCCGTCTTCCAGATCAGGATCATTATATTCAAGCTCAAAATGCATATCATTTGACTTAAATATTTCTGGAAATCTACCAGTCATCTCAATCGTCCAGACTCTATCAGTCAACATCTGGCGATATAACTTCTTATCTTCTTCAGATAAAGCTCTGATTTTCTCATTCCAGAAAATATCATCATCGTCAGTGTTTCCACCAGGAGCTTTCGAGCTAGATTCTCCTACATCTTTTCCTGATCCCCTCTTTTCACACTTATATTTATCTGTATCATCATCATCGTCATCATCATCATCACTATCAGCAGAGCATTTAATGTTTATGTGTTTTATCCTAAACTGAATCTGGCATGGTGTGTCTGGTCTGGGATGCCCTAAGTTCATTTAAAGGCAACCTTAAGTCTTTGTTTTATTCTAACTACCATGCAATTGTTCACCCGACTAGGACACCCATGGACTAGAGGCTTCTGTACCACTATCCACGTGTGTCACACACTGTATGTGTTAGAAAATGTTCGTTTTGTCGTTAAAGTGACTATGTTTAGTGTATTTTTGGTAAAACAAGTGTCTTGACTTACTAAATGTTATCGAGTGTCACTTATGTCTCGGTCATGTAAGTCTAGGGGGCATTATGGACACCTCTTTTGACAATTTTGTATAAAAATGGCATTTTTAAGTATTTTGTCCTTGATTATATCCACATGTGAGTGTATATCATTGATTTCCATGAAAACTCTTGTGTTAGGTTCATTAGCACATATTTACGGTTTTTAACACATGTTTATAAACCAAGTCTTAGTATAAGTTGTAAAACTAAACAAGATTGATATGTTTTGTGCCGGTCTCGACCCTATACACTCATGCATACATTGATTTGTATGTGTGGGTGTACGCGTATGTCCATTTAAGTGTTCCAAGGTGTATGTAATCGCATATATGTAGGTGTGTATGTATAAGCTAAAAATGGAACTTTTATCACAAAACTTAAATGATCAAGTTAGTTTATCTCAAAAACTACTTGTTTAAGGGTGTGTGCGAGTGTGTGTTCCTTCGGGTGAACCTATCCATGATCGCATATTTATAAAAATGAAGGAAAAGGTTCAGTTTTATACCTCACTTGTGTGTAGCCGAAATATCAAAAGAAAACTAAGCTAATTCCTCACAATGCAACTCCTAGATACTTGCTAGAGGCTTGGAGCTCCTAAATGGTGGTGATAGTTGATCGAAACAAGCTCCTTGATTGGTTTATCCTTTGGCCGAGGGGTACAAGAGGAAAAGAGGAGAGTTTTCAAGTGTTAGTGTAACTTGTGGTGTTGTGGTAAATCACAAAGCTTCTAATGGCCTCTATATATAGCCGAATGGTGGGAGGGTTGCCAAGAGTTCATTGGTGAACATTTGAGGATGGTCAACCTTTACTTTCTTGGAGTGCATCTGACTAGAAGCCTTGTAAGTGAAAGAAGTTGACTTGGTGGTTTTGGTGGGTTGTGTAGGGGGTTTTGTCGCACATTGCATGGGGAATGGGCATTCTTTTTGTGGCAAGGTTGACAAGAACATCATGCTCATGTATTTCATGTTTTCCTATTTTAGTATGAAGGGTTGACTATTTTTATAGATTGTTGATAGCACACTACTTTGGGAACTCTTGGGGGCCGAAAATAATGGGATACAAGAAAGGTTTTTGTGGCTAATCAACTTGGCTCAGAAATTGTGAGGGCTTGTGTTGGTTCCATGTTGGTGTAAGGTATAGATATGTGGTGAGCTTTGGATAAGAATGGTGACATGGTTATGAATGTATGTGTGCCGTGTATATATATACACATGTGGGGAATGAGAGTTGTTTCTACCAAGGCTACATTCACATGCTTTTAATGGATCTTGGAACTTGAAATGTGGTTGTTGGGGTAGTCATTCAAGCATGGTTCTGTGTGGTAAGTTGCTAGGGTTCTAATTTGATGAAATGATAGATTGGAACTTGGTGAGTATGTCGTAATGTATGTATGTATGTATAGGATGAGTTATGCAAGCAATACATAGTATATATGTGTGTATGTGATCCTGGATGTACATATACTTGTACATGGGAATGGACTCTTTGTTGATACAAGCATTTATACACTCATGTATATGCATTCACATACATATACAAATAGTCATATGGTCTCAAATTTGCTTATTATCCCCTTGTCTATGTGTGTCCATGTGAATATGTAGGGGAACATCGTTTGTTTCTGGTTCTTGTCTGGGTAACAAGTTGGAATTTTCGTTCAATTGCATGTTTTTGCATAGGTTTCCAGCAGTCTAGCATGACTTATTGAACTAACTATGGCCTTGGACTAACTAGTGCATCTATTGTTAGACTGTATGCCTTGAGGTTAACCCGTTGGGACCCTGTATAGCCCAACTATAATGACATGTAATGATATGCACACGGTATATATGTAGCTAAGTGTATGGATAGGACTTGTGATTTCAACGGGTGTCACATTCTCCCCCTGTTAGAGGAATTTCATCCGCGAAATTTTCGGTGTTGGTCATCTGAACCTGTAACACCCAGCCCCTCTCACCACCAATATTGTCCGCTTTGCCCCGATGGACTGCCCATCCAGAGCTCACGGATTTGCTTTTGGTTGCCCAAGTGGAGACTTCCCAGGAGGTCACCCATCCTGAAACTGCTCCCACCTGGGCACGCTTAACTGTGGAGTTCTCCTCTCAGCAATGATGACTTAGAAGAAATGGACATCTTACACCAACTGGCCATGTTAAGTATTAAAACAAACAAATTTTACAAAAGGTCAGGAAGGAAATTTCCAGGACTAAACAGTTCTACAAAAATTGTTTTTGACAAATCTAAACTCAGATGTCACAAGTGTTTGAAGTTGGGACACTTTCTAGAGAGTGTAGAAGCTCTAGCTACAACCAATCTCAGTCTGAAAATCTGTACAACCCTAGTTATAATAGGAATAATGGAACGCAGGGGAGTGCACATTTTGTATAGGCACAAGCTCCACAAATCCAATATGTGCCACAAGTACAATATGTATAGATGCCTGCTCAACAGATGCAGAGCCAACAATCAATCCCTCCCATTCCAGCTGCTCAACAACCTCCACAGACTCAGCAACCCTCACAACAAAGCTTGTTCACCTCAAGGTATGTTGACTGGAGCAGTCTTCCTTTTGACACTACAGAGTGTAATCCTGATGCAGACAACAAAATGTTTGACATCAACTGGGGAGAACCTGACAATGGCAGAAAGAATTGTGCCTTAATGGCATTTAAGGGCTGCACCTCAAAATCTGCCTTGTCTCAGGTATCAAAAGAATCTTTAACAAAACTTTGTTCAACTTCATGTAAAGAATCTTTTGCTCTCATAAGAGAGGCTAATGTGCACTTACAAGGCAAAACAAATGACTCTGAGAGAAAATTCACTCAGATGAAATGTGATTTAGAAAGAAAACTTGTTGCAAAGGCAAAAGAAAATTCTAAATTAACTAACAATGCTATTGAAACCCAAGCACAACTTAAAATCATGATAGATGACCTAGGAAATGTCAGAAAAGAGCTTGCTGACACCAAGGTTACTTGTGAAAAATGAGTAGAATCTTGTAAGGGGTACCAACTGCTGCTAAACAAACAAAGTGCTTCAAATGTTAGGTTTGGCATAGGGTATAATCACACTGAAACACCAACAGATTTTCCCCCCAAAACTACTGAAGATGGGAGAAAAATTGTTTCAGGTGAAACTTCTAAAGAAAAAGAATGCACATCTTTCCGTGAAAACTTTCTAAAAACTCACAAAGAAAGTTCTTCAGAAGTTTTGATAAAATCTGACATTAAGCCATCAGTAGTTTCATCTACATCAGGAGTTGAGAACCTGAAAACTACTGATGAGCTAAAACCAATCAAGACAGTCAGAAATTTGCCTTTAAATGAAAAAGAAAAGGCAAAAGAATGTGAAATCTGTGGTCTGTTTAACCACAAGATAGAATTTTGCAGATATAGAAAAGGGATTCAGTACAACAGAAAAATTTCACAACTGGCTGTGGGAAAACAAATCAAAAATGATTTTAAAGAAACTTTTTCTCCCAGGAAACAACAACCAGCAAACACCTTTTCTCAGAAAAAGATGAAATCTCAACAAAAATCTTTTTCTCAAAATTCTCTTTCAGTAGTTAGACCTACATCATCAGCAGTTTCACAAACTGCTGAGATAAAAGATCTCATGAACATGGAACAACTACTGATAACCAAGATTAATGGTGGTCCTCAAAAGGATACCACCATTGCTCTTAATGAAAAATCCATTGCCAAAAAGACATGGATTCCTCAACCTAGTCAAGAACAAACTGTTAATGTTCTTAAGAGCAAACCCAAAGCCAAACTGGCTTGGGTTCCTAAATCTAACTAATTTGCTACTTTGTGTAGAGGGTCTCCAGAGGCTTAAATAGCATTTGGTATGTGGACAGTGGAGGCTCAATGCACATGACAAGATGAAGATACCTGATAAACAATTTTATCAGTCAAAGAGAATGATCTATATCCTTTTTGGAACAATGCCAAGGGATATGTGCTGGGACATGGCAATGTCTCCTCTGGCAAAACACAGTTTGACAAGGTCAATGTGGTTGAAAACCTTGAGTACAACTTGCTAAGTGCGTCTCAAATGTGTGATAAAGGATATTCTTCCTTTTTCACAAAGACAGCATGCAAGATCATATCACAAGAAGGCCAGAAGTTGATAAAGAAGATCATTGAAGATCATACTTTGTTGATAGCCAAAAGATGTGGCAATGTCTATGTAGTGGACATTGAAAAGGACAAAGTACTGAACAACACTGCCTGTTTCTTCTCAAAGGCATCAACTTCAGAGACTGATCTCTGGCACAGGAGACTTAGCCATGTGAACTTTAAAACCATAAATAAAGTCACAAAAATGGGCTTGTTCAGAGGTCTACCTTTGAAAGTATACCAGTGTCAAGAACACTGTGTATCTTGTTTAAAGGGAAAGCAACATAAGTCCTCCTATAAGTGTATTTAAGAATAAAAAACAACTGCATGTCTTCAACTAATCCATATGTACTTATTTGGGCCTGTAAAAATCATGAGCCTTGGTAAGAAGAAGTACTGCTTGGTCATCATTGATGACTATTTAAGATTCACATGGGTATTATTCTTATTCTCCAAGGATGAGGCAGCTGAAATCATCAAGTTCTTCATTCTACAAGTAGAGAAACAATATTCTCTATTTGTCAAATCCATTAGAAGTGATAATGGGACAGAGTTCATGAACAAAACTCTGGATGAATTCTGTTTGTCTAAAGGGATTATTAGACAATTCAGTGTTCCTAGAACTCCTAAACAAAATGGTGTGGTAGAAAGGAAGAACAGGACATTAATTGAAGCAGCAAGAACTATGTTAGCTGATTCAGGCCTACCATTGTATTTCTGGGCTGAAGTAGTTAACACTGCATGTTATGTTCAAAATAGAGTCCTTGTCAACAAGAGACATTCCAAGACTACCTATGAAATTCTTCATGGCATAAATCCCCTAATCTCCTTTTTCAGGGCTTTTGGATGTCAATGTTTCATTCTAAACATTAAAGACTCTATTTCAAAGTTTGCTGCTAAAGTTGATTCAGGTTACTTTCTTGGTTATTCTTCCACTAGAAAAGCCTACAAGGTTTTTAATTCAAGAACCAAGATAGTAGAAGAAACACTGAATGTCAAGTTCAATGAGTCAAAACACACTCTTATTCCAGCACATCCTGCTGAACTCTTTGACCTTCACAGCTTCCACTTTGGACCTGAAAAGACTGTTACTTCATCTAAACCTACTTATTATGGTGATCAAAGGTTTGATGATGAGGATTTAGCACCATGGACTCCTAATACAGTCATTAAGTCAACTTTCAAACCTTCAAAGTTTCACAAACTTCTGATTCAACAACTGCTGATGTACAAACTCAAACATCTGCTTCAGCTCCTACAACTACTAAAGACATTCAAACAGCTGAACCAGAGATTATAAACCTCAGTGGTTTGTTTGATGAAGTACAAGAGCCACCTACACCTGTCAGTGGTTTACAAAACTGATTGAACACAAAGATCATCCATTGGAACAAATCATGGGTGATATTGCTTCAGGTGTTCTCACAAGAAACCAGCTTTCCAACTTTTGCTTCTTCTCAGCATTCATTTCTCAGTTGGAACCTAAGAAGTACCAAGAAGCCCTCAAAGACAACAATTGGGTGGAAGCTATGCAAAATGAGTTGCTTCAGTTCAAGAAGCAACAAGTTTGGGAATCTGTCCCTTACCACCAAACAAGCTACCAATTGGCACAAGATGGGTTTTTAGGAACAAACAAGATGAAGCTGGTATAATCATTAAGAACAAGGCAAGACTGGTGGTACAAGGTTACTCTCAAGAAGAGGGAATTGATTATGATGAGACCTTTACTCCAGTTGCAAGGCTTGAGGCCATCAGGTTATTTCTAGCCTATGCCATTTCCAACAAAATAAAAGTTTTTCAAATGGATGCTAAGAGTGCATTTTTGTATCGAAAAATAAAAGAGGAAGTGTATGTTTGTCAGCCACCTGGGTTTGAGGATCCTTCTCATCCTTAGTGGGTGTACAAGCTGGACAAAGCTCTTTATGGGCTAAAACAGGCTCCAAGAGCCTGGTATGAAACACTTTCCAACTTTTTGCTCAAAAATAACTTTACAAGAGGGGCCATTGATAAAACTCTTTTCATTAAAAATGTTGGAAATTTTGTCTTACTTGTTCAAATTTATGTTGATGATATCATATTTGGTTCAACAAACACAAAATTGTGTGATGAATTTAAGAAACTCATGCAATAAAAATTTGAGATGAGTACAATGGGAGAACTGCAGTACTTTTTAGGACTGCAGATTAAACAACAAACAAATGGAACTTTTATACATCAATCAAAATATGTTAAAGAATTATTGAACAAATTTTCTTTACAAGACTGTAAATCATGTTCCACTCCCATGACACCTACCACACAAGTTGAACCAGATGATCAAGGAAAACATGTTGATCAAACCATGTATAGATGTATGATAGGTTCCCTTTTGTATCTAACTGCTTCTAGACCAGATATTATGTTTTCAACATGTGTCTGTGCTAGATATCAATCAGTTCCTAGGGAATCACACCTCATTGCAGTCAAAAGAATCTTTAGATATCTGAAAGGAACTCCTACACTTGGAATTTGGTATCCTGCTTCTAGCAATACCAAGTTATCAGCTTTTTCAGATAGTGACTATGCAGGGTGTAAAATGTCAAGAAAATCAACATCTAGTGGTTGTCAATTCTTGGGAAACTGTCTAGTGTCTGGGCAATCAAAGAAGCAAACATCTGTTACAACTTCAACTGCTGAAGCTGAATACATTGCAGCTGCAAGTTATACATCATAGATACAATGGCTCCAATATCAACTTCTTGATTATGGAATCAAAGAGACCAAGACACCATTGCTTGTAGACAACAAATCTGCCATTAGCATCATTCAAAATCCTGTTCAGTTCTCAAAAACTAAACATATTGAAATCAGGTACCATTTCATCAGGGATTGCTATGAAAAAGGCAAGATTGAAGTGAAGCATGTCACAACAGCTAATCAGATAGCTGACATATTCACAAAACCCCTTGACACGTCAACATTTCAGAAGTTAGTATCCATGCTTGGGATGCTAAATTTGTAAGTGTTTCTTTTACTTCTCTGCACATATTTTATTTTTCACTTACATCTGTTTTTAGACCAAAAACTTCTGAAAAACAAAAAGAGAGAAACTACTGATGAACAAAAACATCAGTATGGGAATATTTTCTGAAAAATGAGTAACTTCTGATAAAATAATCTTAAGAAGTTATGAATAAAGTGTTTATAAACATTCTCATCAGTTGTTCACAAATTACTGAAGAGAAAATGGGAACTACTGATGACAATTGTTCTTCATTAGCAGTTTTGTCATTAAGGGCAAATCAGGCATTTCCCACTTCAGAAGTTTGACCTAGGGTGGTTACAAACTTCTGATAAACACCTTTTCCAACACTTATCCTTTCAAAAAGCAAAAATTCCCTCCTTCTCTCTCAAAAAGCTCTCAAACCCTTAACCTGCAAAAACACTGTTCGATCCACACACACACAAACCACATGGCTCTAACACTGAAACAGGGACACAATCAAAGAGGCTACTTCGAGAAACATGAAGCCTGGTCCCAATACGACGAAATCATTGATTTAGTCGTTGAATCCCAATACTTTACTGCCCTCACCATTGATCCTCCAATCCACACTGAAACTCTAAATGAGTTTTGGGCAAATGCGGAGACGGTGACAATAAATGATAAAGTGATCTCCCTCAATTCAACCATCCAAGGGAGAAGAATGGCAATCACACCCGAAACTTTTGGAATTAGACTGGGTCTAGATGATGTTGGTGCCCCAGATCAATTTCCAAACTCTGAAATTCATCTAACCATGACAGAGTGTGGTTACCAAGGTACTCTCTCACATGCTACTATTTTTAAGAAATATTTTCAACCTAAGTACAAACTTTTGTTTCACTATATAATAATGTGTTTGAGTCCAAAAACTAGATCTTATGATCAGATACCCTCTACTTTTCAACCTATTTTTCATTCCATTGTGAATGAAACAAAATTCAGCGCATCAGCACTTTTCTTTAATGAGTTGGTGTTACATCATCTCAATTCTAAAAAGAAGTTTAGATTATATCCAAGATTTATTATGCAATGCATAATAAAGGAACTTGGAGAAGAGGTGCTTGTGGGTAAAACAACTGTTTTAAACCCTTTAACCTCACAAGCATACTCTAGACACAATAAACCGGCTACCTGGCCAGAAGATGACCAAGAGGAACACACAACAGTCCCCAAGGAACCCTCATCTTCCAAACCTTCACCCAAAAAGGCCAAGAAACCCAAACAGCAAAAACAAAAACCCACCAGCCTGAAAAGAAAGGCAGTTCAGGAAGTTGAGATGCCTGAACTTGCTAATGTGCAATTTGCACTTGATACAGATGTGACTGAAACATCCTCTCAGTCTCATCGATCTCAAACCCCCACTAGAGCACCAATCACCATTTTATTCAAAAGAAAGAAATTTAAGAAAACAATCCCCATTGACTCTTCTTTTGAAACTGTTTAACCCTTAGACCAAACTACTGAACCAGCACCACAACTTTCTGAACCTAAAACCCTTGAAATTGCCAAACTTCTCTCTGGGCTAAAAGAAACCATCCCATCAGAACATGTCAGTCCCCAACAACCACATCAAACAGGGGACATATCTTCAGAACTTGACATGGATGTGGATGTCCATAGCCCTAACCCAAGAGATGAGGATGAACCAGGGTCTCTAAGCCCAAACTTAGAAACTCTAGGTACATTTGAGGCTGCTACTACTCATATACCACCCAGTGGTGGATCTGAGGATAGAAGTAACATTGCTAAGACCTCACTTGTGGCAACTACTGATGAAGGCTTAATGCCTGAAGTAGGAAATCCTCTGAAACAAGAACAAGAGGTACATGAGACAACTGGGTTGGGCCCAGCTCATGATGTAACTGATACTGTCCTCATTGAGGAAGTAAGTAGGGATTCAGATGATTCCATTGATTTGGATGATGATTCACACTCCACCAAAATTGAATTGACGGCTGCTAGTGAAGGTCCTGCACCTGGTGTCTCTAAGCTCAAAGAGCTGGTCACACCAGATCAGGTTAAAGTCCACTTGATCCCTGATTCCCCTAAAGTGGCATCTTCTGTACAACATGAAGATCACCCAAACACACACCCCTCACTGAAATTGCCTACCCAATTCCCTGGGTTATCCAGCATAGACTTGAACCAACTATGCAGCCCAGATGGTCCCCTATACCAGTTGATGAACACCCTAATTGCCAATCACCTCAAAACTTTCACAACTACTTTGGATTTGTCAACCAAAACTCAGTTTGAGGTGATCAGCAAAAAACTTGGTGAGCTGTCCAACAAAATAGACAACAATTCATGACAGCTTGCTGAACTCACTGGTAGAACTTCCAAACCTAGTAGGCTACCAGAAGTGGATGAAGCCAAAAAGGGGGAGAAGATTAAGGAACCTAAGGAGTCACTAGAAGCCAGGATAAAGGTAAGAGTGGCTCTACAACAACAACAACTTCTAGAAAAAGCCCAAAAACAAAAAGAAGATCAACAAAGGCTGGTTTCTGTAAGTTGAAGCTGAAGCTGAACCTTCCCAAGGCCATAATGAAGAAACTGCTGAAGAAACCTCTGATGACTCAGAAAGTACTGAAGACAATCCTTCAGTAGTTGACACTTCTGTCAACACTTCAGCAGTTAACACTTCTAACATACAAACAGCTGAAGAGCCTTCCAAAACAACTGAACAACAACCAACTCCTATTCCAAGGCCTACAACAACTACAACAATGACTATGCTGAACCCTTCTCCACTATCAATGTCCAAAGAACTACTAGAGAAGAGTTTGATTGCAGCCCAAAGAAAGGCTAAGGAAGAAGAGATCTGGGACAACTTGGAGGCAAGGGAAGATTTAAGCTTAAATGAAAAGCTTCAAGCTTATGAAGCAGAGTTGAATAGGCAAGATGAAACAGAGAGAGTTGCTGAAGAAGACAAAAGACAATAACTAGTGTCTTTTATAACAAAGAACAGCAAAACAAAAGCCTATTCACTCAAAGGGCTCTCAATGGATGAGCTAACTAGAAGAGCTCAACTTGTTGCTGACAAACTTGCAACAAACAAAGATGGAAAAGCCAAGAGAGCTGAGATGATTGAAGAACTGGTAGCAAATGACTATGGTTCAAAAGCCTCTGTGTCAAGATGGAAAGAAGATAGACTACTGGACACATACAAGAAGTACAAGGCTGCCAAGGCTGCTAATCCAGAGAAGTTCAAAACTTCTGAAGTATCAAATTCAGTAGTTAGAACTTCTGGTGTTAAAAGACCAGCTACCAAGAAGAAACCAGAGGACAATACAAAGACTGACTTCAAGATGGTGTTGCTGGAAGGCAACATAGTTGTGCAAGGAGACTTTGATATTGAAGAGAAGCCTCTGATAACTCAATTTAGGGATCCTTCAACATTTGCTTACCAAATTCAGAAGACTATAACTGACAGACTGCACACAAAGGTAGTTACTGAACATCATTTACCAACCTTTAAATTACATGATGTAGTGCAAGAAAAAGACAGAAGTGAATTCCACCTGAGAGTCACAGAAATAGAAAATATCCAACACTCAGGAACATCCCAGGGATCCAGCATGGTTCCCTATACTTCAGACTTTGACAAGTCTAAAGTGCTGATCATCAGATGGTCCTTTACTGATGACAACTCAGTATTGGTGACAAGAAGAGATCTTACAAGCAAGGCCTACAAGTCCATGAATGAACTGAAGAAACTATAAACTCAGGACTTGCTTACAATTCAATATCTGGAACCTCAAAGGGGATCTCTCACTGATGAACAGCTTAATCAACTGAAGAATTCCATGTTCAAGGAGATATGGAAGATTGTGAATGACAGAAGAAGACAATAAAGAATTAGAAAAAGGTTTTGGCTTCATCAATCCAGGGGGAGATTGTTAGGACAAAAAGGATTGAGGAAACCACTTTTGTAAACCTTAGTCTAATTCACTTCTGCAAATATCCTAAGTATAGAACTACTGAAGAAAGAAGACTAAAGTACTGAAGAAGGATTCAACAAGTACTGAAGAAGAAGAAGTATCAGAAGTTCTGAAGTCTAACCAAACAGTTCACTGAAGAACTACTGAAGATAAACTACTCATCAGTAGTTTGTCATTCATCAGCTCTTGTACAAGAATCTTTTTTCACCGCCTTATGTTTCTGTAGAATATTAGTTTAATATTACTTTATCTGTTTGTACAAGTTCCAAGAATGCAACTTGTTGCTACTTGTTACAGACTTTCTTTTTGGCAAGGTTCATGTATATGTAAAGTCTATAAATAGATGGGTTCATCCCTCTGTTTTAGACATTGATTTTTATTGAAAACAGAAATCCTTCAAAAGCTTGTTATTGTTCTTTCCATTTCATTTATTGAGAATCTATTTGAGTATTTATTTTCATTCACATTAAATACTTAGATTCTCATTAAAATTGTCTTTAGTTTTTCAAACATCCAGGGGGAGTAATAACTCCTGTTGATAGTGTAACTTTACTTAATCATTCCGCTGTGCAAATCTGATTGAACTTGCTAAACACATAAGTGTTCACTAGCAAGCAATACATCAAGAGCATTACTGATCCAACAATGAACCATTCACGAATCCATTCGGGACTGATTCAACTACAGAAGATGAGGCTACAGGAGAAATTGGCTCCAACTTAGAAGATGAGTTACCGGTTGACCCCACAGTGACAACATGCTCAAACAAGGATAATCCATTAGACTATATTCTGAGATATCTAAGTGCGGGTACTCAGACAAGGATGCCTACTACTTGTATTCAAAGATTCGTGATTCACGGGTGGTAAACAAGTGCTTGAAGTGTTTCATCTCCCAAATAGAACCGAAGACTTATCAATTGACTCTTCGTGACAGTGCGTGGGTAGAAGCAATGCAAGAAGACCTCGCTCAATTTAGAAAATTGAAGGTTTGGTAGTTGGTCGATCTCCCTCAGGGTGCATAGGAAATTGGCACAATATGGGTTTTTAGAAACAAGAAAGATGACGATGGTGTTGTGGTCAGAAATAAGGCTCGACTGGTTATGAAAGTTTTTAACCAGCAAGAAGGGATAGACTTCAATGAGGTGTTTGCACCAGTTGATAGGTTAGAGGAAATTCGTTTGTTTCTGGCGTTTGTACTCATAAAGGATTCGAAGTGTATCAGTTAGACATTAAAAGTGCCTTTCTGTATGGTAAAGTCCAAGAGTTGGTGTATGTCTCCCAACCTCCACGGTTCTCTGATCCAGAATATCCAGACCAGATCTACAAACTTGATAAGACCCTTTGTGGACTTCATTAGGCACCCAGGGCATGGTATGAGACTCTGTCAACCTATCTCATGGATAATGGCTTTGAGAGAGGAAAAATAGATGTTAGGATCTGAGTTTGTTTGTTTTGATTGTTTAACTAAATATGGTAATAATGAAAAGGAAATAGAATGAAAGTGCAGCGGAATAATAAACTGTTAATCAAAACAAGAGAGTAAATGTTTTCAGATCGAAAGCTTTCATTAATCCAAAAGATTACAATCGTACAATTACTCCCCCTCAGCCTGATCACACAGTGTTTGTCTGAGAGAATGTTTGTGTGTGTGATGCAATAGAACAGTACAAGCACTGTTCTATTTATAGACAGACTCAAAGCACTGATGACCTAGGCTGACGTCACCTAAGACAGTGACCTCTAACAGAATAACAAACATAAACATCTGCCTATTACAAACTACTGTTACATTGAAAGCACTGATATTAAACAGCTGTTGTAGATAAACTCTGATGGTCTTGTATCCACTGCTGGAGCCTAAGTGCTGTTGGTTCCAGCAGTGCTTTGGTCTTCAGTACTTGTATCAGCAGTTGTTCTTCATCAGACCTTTGGTCAGCAGTTGTTCTTCATCAGTTGTTTACTCAGCAGTTCTTTGTATCAGCAGTTGTTGAGCAACAGTAGTTAGGGTCAGCAGTCTTTTGGGAGAAGTAAGTTGTAAAGACGGTTTATTCAAGGATCAAACTGATAGCATGTTTTGGCTTTCTAATCATCTGTTCTTCTCCAGGTCAGCAGACCCAACAATCTCCCCCTAGAACAGATGATGCCAAAACTCAGCTTTATTTATTGATCTTTATTCCTCATCAGACTTTCTCTGATTTGACCTTTGAATTGTAATTCAAAGTTCAGAGCAAATAAGTCTTCTTCATCTCTTTCTAAGTCCAGATTTAGCAATGTTTGATGATCTTCTGCACATAGGCTGTAAGCATCATCCATGCTGATCTTCTGAACCCTTCCATCTGACCTGAGCAATGTCAATTCGTGGTTGTCTTTGTTGACTTTCCACTTTAGAATTTTTGAGTCAGTGGATTTGCTGAGATGAACTTTTATTCTTGATGAGTTGGGTGAAGGAGGTCTTCCAATGAGCTCTCTGAGCTTCTCTGTTGTAGGATCAGAGAAATAGTGTATTTGATTGAAGAGCCCTTCCTTGATGAATGTATCAGCAAACTTTCTTTGATCTTCCTCAGACATCTCTTTCTGCTTCTTGAACTGTCTTCTTGCAGCAGTTGTGAGATCAGAGGTTTCAAGTAAGCTGTCCAAGTTAAAGGTCTGTTGGGGTCTCTTCATCATTGGTTCATCAGTGTAAATTGGTTTCCTTGGTAGGCTGGGATCCTTCTTCCTATTTTCTTCCAGACTTTTGTAGGTTTCAACCAGCCTTAACTCTGACCATCTGGAAACTGACCTCATCTCCCCATAGTTTGCAGCTACAATCTCCTGCCTCATCCTTTTGAATTTCAAGGCTCTGACTGGGTCTCTGCCTTTGCCAAAGTTAGGAGTAGAGACTTTAGCCTTGGGGTCTTTGGCCATTTCTTCAATCCTGAGCAGTTCTTCTCTCAAAGCATGAGTAGTCCAACCATTGAACTGCTTTTTGTTTGCTTTGTAAGGCTTGGTTGCCATTATCTGTTCAAGAAGAGATTCCCTTACCTCCTTTTCCAAATCTACACTGAGAGGCATGGAGGACATGGAATTGCTCAGGGTCTTAGCAAAATCTTCAATCCTTCTGAGTTTGCTAAGCTCTGCTGAATGGATGCCCTGAGCAGTCCTGTCATCCTTCCCTTTGCATTTCTCCTTAATGATGGCATCCACCTGTTCACCCTTGTATTTCAGATATTTATCAAGGTTGAGGGGAACAGGGAAGTTTGGGAGAGATGGGAAGGATCTTTCTGATGGCTGTTCAGTATTGTAGAAGGATTGTATTTCCCCCTTGAGTAGATCAAGTTCAAGGGGATACTGAACAACCAATGGTGTAATGGTTGGTGGTGGTCTATGGGACTTGAACTTGGATGTGTGTGGTGAGAATGATGTGATTGGAATAGCTGTGATGGGAGAAGTGGATTGGGCAGTTGAAATGGTGGTTGGTGATGTGTGTATGTTTTCATCATGTACAACAAAGGTTGATTTTCTCTTCCTTGTGTACATGATTTTTGGTGATGGTGATTTGGTAGCAGTGGTTGGATTAACATCTGTTGGCCTTTTAGTAGGTCCAGCAGATGTTTGGGATTTAGCTGGTGATGTATGTTTGGTGGTTGTATATTCAGGTGTGTTTGTTGGTTTGGGTATGTTTTTTGGTTTGGGTGCAGTGGTTTGGGTAGCAGTGTTTTGAGTAGTTTCAGTGTTTTGGGTGGCAGTGGTTTCAGTAGTAGTGGTTTTATCAACAGAGGTGTTCAACTTAGATGGTGGTTTTCTAACATGCTTGGCAGGTCTTTTCATCCTTTTAGAGGATCCCACATCTTCAGTTTCCCTTTGTTGTTTCTTTTTGAGTTCAATTAATGACTCTGCTTTAACTTCCAAAGTGTCAGCTCTTTTCTGTTTCTCTTGAGCAGCCTTTTCAGCTTCTATGTTTGCAGAGTCATCTACTGCTTTATTCTTCTCAGTGGTTTGTTGTGGTGGTGCTGTTGTTGCTTGTTGTTGTTGTGGAACTTGTTGTTGTGGAGCTGATTTGGTAGACTCTGGTTTCTTGGCAGACTTGGCTTGACCTTTTTGAGAAGGAGGACAACCAAAAGGATCTAGTTTTGGTAGCCTATCTCTGCCACTCTCCCCCTTTTTGGCATCATCAGCCGTGAAAGCATCATCATTTTCATCCCTGAGGATGGTGGTAGGGGCAGAGCCAGTAGTCTTCAGCAGGTGGTCCTTGATGGCTTTGATATCAGCATGGGTATCTTTGTACCTTGCATCTACCATATTCCTGATCTCAGCCATGTAGGTTTCATGTGTCTGATCAGCCAGTTTTCTGTGAGCTATGATGATGGGGGAAACTGATTTCCATAACTCACTGGCTATATCAGCTGTGGATGGTTGACTTTTAGA
Organism: Ambrosia trifida; assembly: GCA_028751855.1. Lineage (NCBI taxonomy): Eukaryota > Viridiplantae > Streptophyta > Magnoliopsida > Asterales > Asteraceae > Ambrosia > Ambrosia trifida. The sequence goes on along the minus strand of CM054131.1, from coordinate 79,744,411 downwards.
AAGATCTGCAATTGAGCTCAGTATGAGCTTAACATCAGATTTGATGTCAGCAACAGAGGTTTCAATGACAGAAACTCTGTCCGTCAATTCTTGGTATTTTGACCCATCTCCTAAATTAATAGGATCATCTGAGTCCCTGCCAGTGGTAGTTCTACCTGATTCAGGCCTAATAGGTGAATCAGATGCCCCTTTGTCTTGGTACTGGGGACTTCCAACTGTTTTTGGAGACACTATAGTGGCTTCAACAGTTGTTGCCTTCAAGGGAGTCTTAGCTATGTAATCACTGTCCTGATGTGAGACAGTGGTCTCTACATCAGTAGTGACTGCTCCACTTGAAAACTCACCTAGAGTTTCATTGAAATCAGGTGGTGTAACCTCCTCTTCTGTTTGTGGGATAGCAGATTGTATATTCTCAGGACCAGTCACTTGTTGGAGTATACTCTCAGTGACAGGTGGAAGAGAGGAACTGGGATCTTCCTGAGATTTGTCAATTGCTTCAAACAGAGGTTGCATTGTTTGTGGGACATGTGATGGTGAGGGTGGAGGAGTAACAAGAGAATTAGCCCTGGGAGAGGGGCTTGTGAACATTTGGTCAAGTGACTCAAATGTATCATGATGTGTGTCCCCTTGGCTTACAACATGATCCTTTTGAGAGGATTCATGAGGAGTTTGGTCAGGTGGAGGTATGTCCAACTGTTGTGAGGAAATAACAACAGTGGTTTCAGGTTGCATTTGTTGTGTAACAGAGGTTTCTTCTGGTACCTCAACATCCAGAAGCCTCATTTGTGGTTGAGTGGTGGTTTTTGTGGATGGATGTTTCTTTTTGGAAGTGGCTGGTGTGGGTTTCACAGCACTGGATGTAGTGCCATGATCACCAGGAGCAGTGGGCTCAACAACAGAGGTTTTGACAACAGTTGTTGCCTTTGTCCTCTTTGTTTGTGTTTTAGAAACCTTTGACACTTTAGACACTTTTTCTTGGGTGCTTCCACCCAGCATTCTTTTGAAAGTTTCATCAGTTAAGCTTTTCATTTGCATAGCCTCACCCTTTTTGAAAACTTTTTCTGGTAAGACTTTTTGTAAGATTACACTAAGAATTCTTGGGTAAATAAGAAAAGCATTGTTTGACCCAGACTTGACTGCTTTCACATTTGATACCAAGTCCATGAACAATCCCTGGGAAAGATTGAAGTCAGAGTTTGACAACATGGCATAACCCAGATATTGCATCCTCAATGGAATTTCATTAAAGGATGTGGACTTAGCAGAGACACAAAGAAGAAGAGTATGGAAGAAAAATTTCATTACTGGAGGGAAAAACTTTTTGAAAAGAGTTGACCCAGTCATCTGACCATCATACCCTCTTTCTTGGAACTCAGTGTGAAGCTCTATTTTAGTAAAGGAATCCTTACCTGCCAGGTCATTTAGTGTGAAGGTTGAGGATATGGTTTCAGGGGTAATGACGATACTGGTTTCTCCAATTTTGGAAATAATGGAAGTAGGCTTTTTGTCTTGTAGTAAAAACTCAGCATTCAACCAAAATTCTTGGAGTGTATCAAGATAAATGGGGGCGTTAGCGGTTAGGATGGGTAAGTATTTGGAGTTAAGGAAAATGTCGATGGTGGAATGAAATGGAGTGTTGTCATCTGTTTTAATCAGATAGGGGAGACAATTGTGTGTTGCTTTGGCTTGAAGATCCATTGTAATGGATTTCGAAGGTGAAGATGATAGAAGATTGATGGAGGGTTTGAGATTGAAGAAGGCGGTTATCAGTATTTTGAATACAATGAGACAGTGTAACGTCTGTTGTGGTAAAACAGGGTTTTTATAGGCTCAATGAAACCGCTGATGTGGCCAAACCTCTGCTCGTATGAGCAGACGTGGCAATCATCTGATGGATGAAACATCTGGTGGATAACAGCTGTTTTTGGCAAACAACTGATACAAACAGCTGATGGATCCAACTGTTTTTTTTCAGATATAATATATATATATATATATATATATATATATATATAAGCGGACAGTTGTTTTATCTGAACAGATGTTCTGAAACAGATTTTTCAACTAACAGTTGTTTTATCTGATCAGATGTTTTGAAGCAGACTTTTCAACCAACAGTGGATATGAATGAAACAGTGGTTGTTTATCTGATCAGATGTTATAAACAGATTTTTCAACCAAACAGCTATTTAAAAAAAAATTTGATTTGCAGAAACATTTTATTAAGATTTATTGAAACTTTATTTGTTTAATCCATGTTTAACATGCCAATTCTGGAAATCAGATTTGTAAAGGTAGATGTGTCTAAAGCTTTTGTTAACACATCTGCCAACTGATCCTCTGTTGGAACATGGTGTAAAGAAATCAAACCTTTTTCATAGCTGTCTCTGACAAAATGATGTCTTATGTCTATGTGTTTGGTAGTGGAATGAGAGACTGGATTCTTGATGATATTTTCAGCAGCTTGACTGTCCAACATGAGTGGAGTCCTAAGTGCAGTTATCCCAAAATCCAGTAGTTGATTTTGAAGCCACATGAGTTGGGCTGTACAGCTTGCTGCAGCAATGTATTCAGCTTCAGCTGTTGAAGTTGAAACAGCTGCCTGCTTTTTGCTTTGCCATGAAACTAAGGCATTCCCTAGAAATTGGCACCCTCCTGAAGTGGATTTTCTTGTGGTGTGACAGCCAACAAAGTCACTATCTGAATAACCAGGCCCTTGGTGCTTGTTTAAGTCCATAGAAAGCTTTGTTGAGCTTGTAGACATAGTCAGGATGGAATGTGTCTTCAAAACCAGGTGGCTGACATACATAGACCTCCTCCTGAATTTTGCCATAAAGGAAGGCACATTTGATGTCCATCTGATACACCTTTATGTTGTGGTTGACAGCAAAGGCTAAAAAGAGTCTGATGGCTTCTAGTCTTGCTACAGGAGCAAAAGTCTCATCATAATCTATTCCTTCTTCTTGTCTGAAGCCTTGAACCACAAGCCTGGCTTTATTTTTGACAACAATACCCCTTTCATCAGTCTTGTTTTTGAAGACCCACTTTGTTCCTATAGGACAAACATCCTTAGGAAGTGGTACAAGCTCCCATACTTGTTGTCTTTTGAATTGGAGGAGTTCTTCCTGCATGGCCTCTACCCAACTGTTGTCTTTCAGTGCCTCTTGGTACTTGACAGGTTGTGTGAGGGATAAGAAACCTGCAAAAAGACAGATATTTGAGGATTGGCTTCTTGTGAGCACACCCTCTCTGATGTTGCCAATGATCTGGTCTGGTGGATGAGCTCTTAAGTAAATAAGATCTCCTTGATATGGAACAATGGCATTTTGAGGTGATGGACAGAGGTTTGGTGACTCTGTTGGTGTAACATCTGTTGGTACTTCTGTAGTGCCATCAGATGTTTGGAATGGTAATGGAGGAATGGGTCCAAGTGGTGTGAAACTTGACTGACTTTTGTCAACAGACGATTGACTTTTGTCAACAGATGATAGGTCAGTGGTTGTGAGGGGTGAGGCAGTGGATTGAGGATAAGACTGGCCAACAGTGGTTGACACAGCTGTGGCAGAGTTTTGACAATTGTCTTAACAGCTGCTTCCTCTGAGGTAGAATAGACTTTGTAGTGACTGGGGATCACAACATCTGTTCTGTAATCTTGCTGTGGAGACTGTGGAATACCTGCATTGTTAGCTTTAACAGTGATATCTTCAAATTTGAATTTATCTAAATCAAATAGTTCAGCAGGGTTTGTAGGGATTTTTAGAGATGAAAGTTCATTGAACTTTACATTCAGAGTTTCTTCTATTGTCTTAGTCCTTGTGTTAAACACTTTGTAGGCCTTAGCAGTAGAAGAATATCCCAGAAAATAACCACAGTCTACTTTGGCTGCAAATTTTGAAATGGAATCTTTGAGATTTAAAATGAAACATGGGCAGCCAAAGATTTTGAAAAATGAGATTAATGGTTTGATTTTGAACAAAATTTCATAAGCAGTTTTTTGATGTCTGGGGTTGATCAAAACTCTGTTTTGAACATAGCAAGCAGTGTTTACAGCTTCTGCCCAAAAGGACAGTGGCAAACCAGAATCTGCTAGCATGGTTCTTGCAGCTTCTATAAGAGTTCTATTTTTCCTCTCAACCACCCCATTTTGTTCTGGTGTTCTTGGGATGCTGAACTGCCTCACAATACCTTTTGACACACAGAAGTCATCCAACTCCTTATTTTTAAACTCTGTTCCATTGTCACTCCTGAAGACTTTTACTGGCAAGTCATATTGCTTTTCAACTTTGGTGACAAAGTCCTTCAATATACCTGCAGTCTCATCCTTAGAATGTAAAAAGTAAGTCCATGTAAACCTAGAAAAATCATCAACTATGACAAGACAAAATCTTTTTCTTCTTAGACTCATGATTTTAACAGGGCCAAACAAGTCCATGTGCAACAGTTGTAGACACTGACTAGTTTTGGACTCATCAATGGATTTGTAAGAGCTTTTATGTTGTTTTCCTTTTAAGCAAGAAACACAATGCTCATCACATTTAAATTCTTTTGATGGTAAACCTCTGACAAGGCTTTGTTTGGAGAGTGTGTTGATAGTATTAAGGTTGGTGTGACCCAATCTCCTATGCCACAATTCTGTCTCCTTAGTGGAGGCAGCAGAAAACAGACAGACATTTGCCATAGGATTGTCCTTTAACATATCAACAACATACACATTGCCACTTCTATGAGCAACAAGTTGTGCTTTGCTCTCAGCAATAATGGTGTCAATCTTTTTCACCACTTCTGGCCCAATAATCTTACAAGTTTTCTTTGTGAAAAATGAGCCATAACCTTTGTCACTCATTTGTGAAACACTCAGAAGATTGAACTTGAGATTATCAATAAGATTGACATTTTCAAACTTGAGTTTTCCAGCCTGTACAGTCCCTGAACCCAACACCTTACCTTTAGAATCATTACCAAAGGATATATCACCCCCTCCATGAGCCAAGAAGTCCAGAAGCAGGGCTCTACATCCTGTCATGTGCCTGGAACCTCCACTATCTACATACCAAAGACTATCTAAACAAGCAGAAGCTCCCTGCACATCAGTAAATGATTAGTTTTGGTGAGTGTCCAAAGCCAAGTTGGCTTTGGATGGGTCCTCAGACCTTTCAGACTCAAGCTTTGGAAGGTGATCAGTGGTTTGGACCAATTTCTGAATTAAGGTCAACAACTGCTGCTGACCATTTGCCAGTGCTTGGATGTCAACACTTGGGGCAGCAGTTGTTTGATCACTTCCTGACAAATGATAATACCCATATGGATTTCTGTTCACTCTTGGTTTAGAGGGTCTCTTTGGCTCCTCATAAACATGTGGCAGACTGTGACATGGAGGTTGACCATAACCTCTTGGGTATTTGCTTGTGGGTGGAGCATCTGTTACCTGGACATCTCTAGAAGCAGATGTTTCAAGCCTTTTTGTAACAGATGTTTGGACAGGGGTGAAGGTCTGTTTGGGCTTTCCTTTTGGAGTACTAACCACAGGGTTTGCAAGAGTTTTAGCTTTGTATTCTTGTATTTTTACATCAAAATTTTTGAGATACAAGCACTCTTTGGTCTTATGATTCTTTTTCCCACATATTGAGCATGTGGCTTTGGAATCACATTCACTTGTTCCTTTGTTAATATCATATGCTTTTAGAAGAAAACAGTTTTTGGTGACATGATTCTTCTTTTCACATTAATCACAGAACAAGTTAACAGTCTTTTCTTTCTTCTTCCCCTTTTCAGCCTTCTTATCAGCAGATGTTTGAGCATCTGCTGGAAGATCTTTCAGGGGAATGACTTTTGCCAAGGGAATGACCCTTGCCTGAGGAGCTGTCTTTCCCTCAGGAGTTTTGAAATCAACAGGTTTATAATTCTCAAGAGTATCACACTCATCAGACCAAGTAGGTTTAAATTCATACTTTTCAAGTTCAGCAAAAGATGAGGAACCTTCTGGTTTTTCAAGAACAATTTTCTTACCATTTGGTTCAGTGATTTTAATCTCTTGACCCTGCAGGTTTGTTGGTACTATCTCAACAGACTTTTGACTCTTTGTGTCAGTGTTTTCAAAAGCTGGAGCAGTGGTTGCAAAACCAAAGCCAAACTTCACATGACTTTTGGTTTGTTTGTTGAGTAGCATCTCAAATCCTCTACATGATTCCACCCATTTCTTACATTCAACTTGGGTGGACTCAAGCTCACTTTTACAACTTTGATATTTTGTTATCATAGTTTGGAGCTGGTCTTTGGTTATAGTTGCTTCATGTTTTAAGCTGCTTATTTCAGATTCTTTTGCAGTTAAACTTGTTTTCAAATCTTTTGTGAGTTTTTCAAATTTAACTTCATCATCCAAAATTTTCTTTCTAAGGTTTTCATTCACCTCTTTGATGTTAGCAAATGCTATTACACATTTTTCAGAACACAACTCTTTAAGAATTTGAGGAGATACCTTAGCAGTAGCCATCAATGCACAATCACACTTGCACTCACAGTCATCAGATGCACCCCAGGGATCTGAGAGATTCACAACCTCTTCTTCAGGTTTTTCACCTGTAACAACTTCACTAACAACATCATCAGTCACAACATCAGATTCAGTTACCACCTCCTCAGATTCAATCTCATCTACCATAGCCATGAAACAAAAATTTTCTGGTTCATTTTCAGCTTTGGCAACTAGTGCAAAATTCTCATCTGTTAGCTCATCAGGTAGACTGCTCCAATCAACAAAGCCTTGTGTAAAGAAACTCTGTTGACTGGTCTCTGCAGGAGCAGAGGATGGAGCAACAGTCGTTTGCACAGGTGCTTGAGCAACAGGTGTTTGCACATAGTGGATCTGAGGAACAGTGGTTTGGACATACTGGACAGGAACAGTGTTTGAGGACTGTGCAAAATGAGCAGTGTTTTGCACATTTGGTCCAGGGGCATTATAGGAATTCTGATAAGTGTTGGTCTGTGGTCTTTGATTTGGATAGGTTATCATAGGTGTAACATGTTGACCCCTACATTCCCTAGCAAAATGACCAAACCTATGACATTTATAACACTTGATCTTTGATTTATCCAACCCAACCTTAGATCTGCCAGTCAACCCTGGAAACCTTCTACCAGTTTTCTTGTAAAAATTATTAGTTCTTACACTGAGAAGGGCCAATTGGTGCATAATGTCCATTTCTTCCAAATCATCAGGTTCAAAGTATTTCAGGTCATCATACTCAAGGATATATTGTCAGATGTCTGTATATCACCACCACTTGCTGTGAAAGCATAGTTTGGTGAATAAGAATCAGAGTTAAAACCTGAGTTAAAACCTGAAGTTATGTCAATAAAATGATCATAACTCTGATCCTTTGTGTTTCCAGGCACCTCATCATGACCCAAAAGTGCTGTATTCCCAAACACATAGTCATCAGACACTTTTCCAGAGTCCTGGAGCTTCTTTTTCTGGTTAAGCTCTCTCTCATAGGTCAAGAGCTTACCATGAAGCTGGGTCAGTGATAGGTCTTTAAATCCTATTGAGTTTCTCATCACAATAGCAATAGTGTCCCATTTGTATGGTAGTGATCTTAAAAACCTATGGTTCAAGGTTGAATGAGGGTAAGTAAGACCAACCAATTTTAGTTCACTAATTAAGCAATTAAATCTCTCAAACTGTTGAGTTAATGACTCTCCTTTGACATGACTGAATGTTTCATATTGTTGGTTAAGTATTTCACGATTGTTTTCAATAACCTCCTCAGTCCCACCAAACTGTTCTTTCAGTGCATCCCACAACTCCTTTGCACTGTTACAGTGTAACAACCCAGCATATATATCATTTGGTAGAGCCATGGCCACAATACTGAAGGCCTTAGCATCTAGCTCAATTTTCTGAAAATCCTGGTCGGAGTAGTTTTCAAGTTTCTTTGGCTGAAACACTTTGGGATCTTCAGTACTCGGCACAGTCGGAACATGTGGTCCGAAGATAACCGACTTCCAACACCCAGTGTTTTGTTGAGCTAGAACATGGCTCATCCGACGTTGCCAGATATTGTATTCAGATCTGACAAGCATCGGTGGCTTGTTGTTCGTGCCAGTGTTATGTGGATCGTGATTGATAGAAGCCATTCTCTGATTTTTCAAAAAACAAAGTCTGTTTAAAAACGGTTGAAACGAAATTAAACTATTACTCTGTTTTCAATCTAACAGACAAATGATATCAATAATTGTGAGCTGATTATTAAATTGATTTGTTAGATCGAATTTAATTGACCAAGCTCTGATACCAATTGTTAGGATCTGAGTTTGTTTGTTTTGATTGTTTAACTAAATATGGTAATAATGAAAAGGAAATAGAATGAAAGTGCAGCGGAATAATAAACTGTTAATCAAAACAAGAGAGTAAATGTTTTCAGATCGAAAGCTTTCATTAATCCAAAAGATTACAATCGTACAATTACTCCCCCTCAGCCTGATCACACAGTGTTTGTCTGAGAGAATGTTTGTGTGTGTGATGCAATAGAATAGTACAAGCACTGTTCTATTTATAGACAGACTCAAAGCACTGATGACCTAGGCTGACGTCACCTAAGACAGTAACCTCTAACAGAATAACAAACATAAACATCTGCCTATTACAAACTACTGTTACATTGAAAGCACTGATATTAAACAGCTGTTGTAGATAAACTCTGATGGTCTTGTATCCACTGCTGGAGCCTAAGTGCTGTTGGTTCCAGCAGTGCTTTGGTCTTCAGTACTTGTATCAGCAGTTGTTCTTCATCAGACCTTTGGTCAGCAGTTGTTCTTCATCAGTTGTTTACTCAGCAGTTCTTTGTATCAGCAGTTGTTGAGCAGTTGTTTGGATAGAACAGTAGTTAGGGTCAGCAGTCTTTTGGGAGAAGTAAGTTGTAAAGACTGTTTATTCAAGGATCAAACTGATAGCATGTTTTGGCTTTCTAATCATCTGTTCTTCTCCAGGTCAGCAGACCCAACAATAGACAGTACACTCTTTATTCGAAGAAAAGGTGAAGATTTCCTGCTGGTATAGGTGTACGTTGATGATATCATCTTCAGATCACCCAATGAAGACTTGTGTAAGGAATTCGAGTAGGTCATGAAGAAGAAGTTCGAAATAGGAGTGATGGTGGAGTTGAAGTTCTTTCTATATTTACAAGTGGATCAGAAGGACAGTGGAATATTTTTTTTATCAAGCTAAGTATGTGCATGACATCCTGACTCGTTTCAAGATGAATGATTGCTCTACTTATTCTACTCCTCTGCCCGTGAAACACAGACTCGAACCAGATACTGAAAGTGATAATCATATTCACCCAACAGAGTATAGGGCAATAATCGGTTCACTTATGTATTTAATTGCTTCTAGACCTGGCATTATGTTTCCAGTTTGTCTTTGTGTCAGGTTTTAGGCCGATCCAAAGGAGTCTCACATGATTGTGGTGAAAAGGATAATGAGATACCTTAAGGGGAAACCCAAGCTAGGTCTCTGGTATCCATCAGATAGTGGATTAGATCTCATATCCTACACCGACTCAGACTATGGAGGATACAACTAGAATAGAAAGTCAACTACGGGTGGATGTCAACTACTTGGGGGGGGGGGGGATTGGTGCCCTGGTAATGCAAGAAGCAAACCTTTGTAGCAGTGTCCTCTTGCGAGGCTGAATACGTTGCAGTGGGTAGTTGTTATTCATAGGTTTTGTGGATACAACAACAGATGCGGGATTACGGTTTGAATTTTCTAAATACCCATATCATGATTGACAATAAAGCCACCTTATCAAACACTCAAAATCCCACCAACTTTTCTAAAACAAAGCATATTCATGTCAGACATCACTTTATATGGGATTATGTTGAAAAGAAAATGATTCATTTAGAAAAAGTTGATACTAAAGAGAATTTGGCTAACCTTTACACCAAGGCATTTGACAGGGCTCATTTTGAACTGTTGGTGCAATTGAACAGGATGAAGAATCCTGAATGATTTTACGTTTTCCATAAGTACCTGAAGTATTTTGTAAATACGTTCTTTAATATTTACAATTAAAAACACAAGTCGTCACTATGTAAATGAGAGGATATGATAGTACATAAGCTGCTTGATTGTCGCGCTTAAAACATAATAGAGAACTTAAACTGATAAGTGCGACTGCAGCTCCATCATGGGATATACTAGTAGGAAGACTTACAACGCGTACTCAACCCATAATATAATATAATATACAGGACTGTGGTACATGTGGGTAACATAACATCGGCTTATGATTTTATGGTCTTAATTCCTACGTTGATAGATTGCCAAAATCAGAGGTTTCGGGTCTTTATATTGTTGCACTATCCGCGGATAACCTGGCTGTCCTTCTGCTGCATCCAGATATATGCTGACTTAGGCACAACCAGGATATCTTAAAGGAGCAAAAAAATTGGAAAATGCCAAATCCCTATATGCTGAAAGGCTAGGTCAAAAATGCCTCAAGCTAAAATTCGTACCGAATGGTATTTTTCCTAACCCTGGTTGTGACCACACTAGTCACTTTACTGCATCCAGAAATATGTTGAGCTGTTCACCGGTGTGTCTCATACCTTGTAAATCATACGGATAACAGCAATATACTCACCTGCTACAATGAAGCTTTGTGCATACCATGATCGCGGGGGTATGTCATGTTGTGGGACACACATTACCTACTGTATAATGGTCTTAATCGTATCAATAATGTGAGGCTTTGAAGACAATCGTGTAAGTTTGTTTAATTGGATCAACATAATAAGTTATCCTTAAGATTACTAACATGTGTGTTCAGTCTCATTCTAGCTGATATGATCCTTTCACCGGTGACCTCTCAACAAAAAATAGAGTGTATGCATTTTGAATTTATTTTATTTTATTTTTCACTTTTCAAGTGTTTTTGTTTATTTTATTTGTTTATAAAAATTCAATAATGACAAAAATATTTTATGTTTTTAAACTTCAGGTCTTAACGCACAGTAAATTGTCATTCAATGGGAGTACTCGTATTGTTCAGGAAAACGTCTCGTTTTCAAACCGGCAAATTTTTTTCTTAAAAAGCCAAGTCTTTGTTTTTCAAAAAATCCACTAAGGCAATATTTGGGCTCATGTGTGTTTGTCCAACCCAAAATTGAAGAAAACCACTTTAACTTGTCGGCCCAATATCCAAAACGAACATGGCTTGGCCCAATATGAAAAATGAAGTTGGAGGAAAAACGAAGATTCCTTTCAGATAGCATCTTCGCCTTTCTGGGGTATAAATGGGTCAATTAGTCAACAGAGTTTTCAAAACTCACAAAATCCTCACCATTACAGGCGAAGAAACCCGATAGTAACCCACCTTCCTTTTTCGTCGATCTTGCTATCAAAATACGTAGGGATCGAACTTTTGACCATATTATTGTTCCAAACATGTTTCTGATCTCAATGAACTATAAAACATCGATCTTCATCCGTAAAAGAGGGGTTTTAAATGGGTTTAAGGTTTGGGTTAAAAACTTGAATAATAAACTATCAAACGACGTTCAAAACTTAAAATTTGTGCCACTTATGGCTTAGTCGGACCCCTTAGGTTGTGTTATGATGATCGGATTGAATAAAAATTCTAGGTTATAAAACTATATTTCTGATCTAATTGAATAAAAATAATTTATGTGAAATTTTGATGCATAAATGATGAAAAATGGATTTATTTTGAATTTATTATGATTAAATAGCATAAATTAATTAAAAATAATTAATAATTGTTTTTCCAAAAATAAAATTTAGTTTTGAGAAGTTTATCAGTTTATAAGTTTAAAATAATTATTGTGAAATTTTATGAAGCTATTTAGGTATTTTTCTAGAATATTTAGTTTATTTATGAATAAACTTGTAATATATATTATATATATTAAATAAATGATTTTTGTGAAAATAAAAATTGTATAAATAATTTTACTATTTGAATAACATAAAATTAATTTTATAGAATTTATAAATCAGATTTGGTATTTTTAGATCATTTTTTATAGATAATAACCAAAAAGATAAAAAAGAAAAGGATTAAAAAAAAATGTTTGAGTGTGCTAGGAATCGAACCCGGGTCTAAGACCGGTTCGTGGCTTAATCAAAAGCCCAGCCCCAACTGGGCTAGACCCTAAGAACGTGAATTACTTGGATCGAACCCAAGCCTATAGCCGGCTCGAGGTTTATGCAACGACTAATTAACCAACTGATCTGTGGATCAGTTGTGGTTTATTTTCATTCTGTTTTAGATAAAAACGATTATGGTTCAGTATCATCTTCCCCAAAAACTCATTCGAACCCTTGTTTTTTTTAATCAACCAATTCAACAACCAATAACCCTTGGATTCATAGGGTTATTGATGAGGATTATAACAAAGATTGAAAACATGATATGGATCGTGACTTACAGATCTGAATCGAAGATCAAAGCCCGGTCAAACATGATATGCAATTTATTACGAGAATTTAGAAGAAATTGAGAGTAAGTTTGTGAACTGGTTGGGACGCGGGTTCGAGTCCCAGCCCAAACAAAGTTTTTTTCTAACATTTTTTTGATAGAAATCTAATATCCATATTATACCATAACGAACGTAATGTGATGAATAATGTCATGAAAATTTATAATACGCTAAAACGTCAAGATTCGAAGGATTTTATTAAATAATTATTATGACAAGATAGATAAAAAATACAAAATGTTACAATGAGTTAAGGACGAAGACACGTGAAGATGATCCCAACCGCACAACGGGAAGTAAGCCTCCAAGTGCTTCAACAACACTTGGTGTGACTGCTACTACCTAGGGGGAGTCAAGTGTTTGAGTAGAGACCACAGGAACTAAAGATAGGGACAAGCGGCCTTTTGATTATCTACCAAGGCCTCCTTTGTTCATCGATAATTTAATTCCAGTTTCTGAAGACGAGTTTACTTTTGATTCTTTATTGGAGTTCCAAGATAACATCGAAAAGTTGAATGGGTGTGGGTTACTCTCTGAATGATCAGATCCTGAACACGTTTTTGATTTGAAAGAAAGGGAGTTTGTGCCAGATAACTTGGAAGGCTGGAATCCCGTTAAAGGAGAAGAAGTGGTCAATGATGATGTCAGTAAGGTTATTGCTCCAAATATGTATACAGAGACGGTGATTGAGGGATGTGATGCTGAGGTGCAGCAACATTTGGATGAGCTGATCCTGAGACTGCATGGAAGGCCTCTTGGAAGAAGATGTGGGATGAGTGGAATTGGTCAAGACCAAAGCCACTCAGATACATGGAAACTTATGATGCTTCGAGCTCAAGGAACGCAACCAGTGATATAGTCAGTTGGTTCTATGATGCAGAGCTGAAGTTGTTCGTGATGAAGAGGTATGATGGTGTGCAGTATTTTCCTCCAAGGGTTAAGTACTTTAATTCCTTGCCCTTGTTGGAACTTAGAGATTTGGCAAAGAGGGATTTGATTGATCCTTCTAAGGATGGTTATGCTATTGGGTTAGAAAGAACGTTGAGATTTGAGGTTAGGGAAGACAAGTTTAACTACTTTCAGCCGTTGAAGGGTAAGTAGGTGAAGGACAGGACACAGATTGATCCAAGGACAAACAAGCCTTGGATGAAGGTGTACTACAAGCCTACAAAGTATTTGAAGCGGGTTCCCTTGAAGAAGCTACCTCAAGATGTTTTGGGGAACCTGAAATAGTGGTATGTAGATAGTGATACAGCAGAAGCCGGTATGGAAGATCAGAATGAAAAGTGCTTGCTGAGGATCTATGACCCGATGCATCTTGCTAATCTATCCTGAGCTGACATGAAGAAATTGTACAGGCATCAGATTTACTACAAGGATTATTAGAGACATTAGGGTTATCGCTATCAGGGTGTGGTTGACCTTTGTGTGAAAAAAAAAGTTTAATGCTGGCAGCATTTGACATTTTATTGAAGACTGAGCTACGGGTAGAAGAAAATCTAGAGAGCATTCGTCAAGGGGGAGTTTGTTGAAGCATGTTTGTGTGACAAATGCTTCTATAGATTAGTGTCGTTTTGTTTTGGTTGATAGGCATATTGTAACATACTTGTTAGTGTTATAAAAAAAAGTATGATAGTCTTTTGATAATACCCTAGCAAACATAGTTGATGAACAATGATAGTAGTTGGGCAAAGATAGTGTGAAGCGAAGATGCCATAGGCATCTTTGCTTGATGGATCTTCGTGGTATCTTCGTTAGGCCCATGCAAGTATAAATACATTGCATGGGATGTACGCTAGGGTTGTTGGTCTACTTGTTTTGTGTGGTATTGGTGATTGTGTTCCTTGTGAAAGTTAATCAAATATACCACTCGTTTTATCGTTACATCTTCTGTTCATTCGGTTCAATATTGCATAAATGTCTATCAAGGGATTCCGCACCTTGTTAGATCTGACCAATCTTGTTATCGACCCATTCCACGGACCTACAGGCAGTATCAATATATACAATATTGAGCCCATTACTAAAAAGGAACATTTTTCGGATAATAAAACGAGACATAAACAAGTCTCGTTAATTACAAGCACATGTGGGAACCTTGCACGAACTAACTTAATTAGTAAACATTATATAGTTGCACTAAACCGAGGGGGCTGAACTTGATAATTTTGCAAAGTTGAAATAAAAGGGGGTTAAGAATGAAAAATGTGTGATAACACACACTCTTGTTCATCACCTACACCCTAAACAACACACACATAAGAGGCTAATCCAATTTAGCCCCAAACCTTGCTAAAATCAAGAGCTCTTATTAATGCATGATGGAAATTATGATCATATAGTGCTCTATTCGTCTAAAGGTATCTCTAGAACTCTGTTGATTCATCAAAATCCATAGATTTTGGAAGATGATAATTCTAGGGTTTTTATAAAAACGTGAATTTTGAGCTCTACAGGTTTCTATGTTTTAGTATACATCATAGGAGCTCTAAAACGTGATAAAGTGTTATATGTTGTTGATTCGTATGAAATGGTGAATGTGTGTTATGTGTAAGTAGTGGGTTTTTACCTTAAACATGAATTACTCTAGCATGTGGTAAAATCTTGCAATTTCTATGTGATTAATATCATGTAAGTGTGCTAGTTGGTAAATAGATCATGTGCAAATGGTTAATTAAGCCATGGTGGATTCTAGAAAGTCTTAAACACCTTGAATTAACATAATGAAAAATGGTGCATATAAGGTGTTTGATAAAATGCTTGAATGAGAATATAAATGTGTAAAACATGTATGAACATGAAATACATGCTTAAAAGATAAATCACACCATATGTAAAAATTTAGCCTAACGATGACCGGGAAATTGATAGTGCATAAGATCATGTTAAGGGTAGTTGACTCTTAGCAGTCAAACTGACCCGAGATAGGAATATGATATAATGGTGTGAATAAACTCATGAGATATGTTAGTTATGGGATATGATGACTAACTTTATCAATCTTATGAGTATAATGAAGGTTGATCTTGTCAAGCTAGGTGCAAGCTTGGAAGGGAAGGATCAACAAGTAAACGGATCAATCGGATACAAGCTTAAATTGCAAGGAAATGAGAGTGAATACAAGGTAGGTGCTACTTGCACTAATAGACTCTAATTCATGATATAGGTGTTTGTATAAGTATTGTGAATGGGATAAGGATAGGACCCCAAGTGGTGGAACACAAAGCGGGTCTAGACAAGGGAAATCGAGTGGAAACAAGTTTAATAATAATAATAATCAATGATGTGATGTGTCACACTTAAGTGGTGGAACTCACCAAACGGGTCAAATCACGAAAACTTACATAATAACTTGTTTTATAACTATTAAGGAGGTGAATTGTTGTAAACAAAAGGAGAAATGCATTAAACGGATTAAACATGCGCAATAGTTCAAAACCTAGATAGTATGTAAAGCACCAAGATCTAGTGTTGCATTCATAATGTTTCATGAAATGGGTTAAATGGTGATGTGTCACCATTTGAATCCCAAAAACATATAATGTGTGTCGAGGTACCTCTTCCACAGGTAAGCACATGTTGAGAATGTGGCACACGATGTCAACGAAATTGTGTGGAGAGCAATCACTAAGGTATGGGTATGGGGCAAGCGCAATCGGTAAGTTCTTAGATAAATAAATGTGTTGGACAAGGCTATACGAGTACTAAAACCGCCCACGAGAAGAGAGGATGCCAATTAAGTATATTATTTCTACAACTATGTCTCATGCGCGCTAACACGTTTAGGATTTACTAAATTAGAGAAAATCTTAAAAATGGTGAAAATCTAAGTCCGTAAAGTCTAATAGGTTCCCAAATAGGTCTTGAGTCTAAAACGTTGGAATCAAATCTAGTAATGTTACCATGAATGGCTAAATTGAAGGATTTCTCCACTAGGGGCATTTTGGGAATTTAAAGATTTACTAAAGGTTAAATCTAAGTACCGAATCATCATGAAACAAACCGGACAATGGTTGTAGTTAAACAAGTGTCCAATGAGTTAACAATATTATTTTTATGTCTTTTGTGTGGTAAACTAGTGTTTTGTATAGCCCAAGGCCTTAACGGGTAGATTTGGATAAAAAATCGACATAAACGTTTAAAACAAAGAACCGGGTCATAGTGACATAAACCAGACGATGTTTTTATTTAAACAAGTGTCCAATGAGTTAATAATATGATTTTTATGTCTTTTGTGTGGTAAACTGGTGTCTTGTATAGCCTAAGGCCTTAACGGTCGACTTGGGTAAAAAATCGACATAAACATTTAAAACTAAGAAACGGGTCATAGTGACATAAAACGGATGATGTTTTTAGTTAAAAAAAGTGTCTAATGAGTCAACAAGATAATTGTTATGCCTTTTGAATGATCAAATAGTGTTTGGTATAGCCCATGGCCTTAACGGGTGGAATTGGGTGAAAACCGCATAGACCTTAGTTAAGCCGAAAAAGGGTTTTTAAACATGGTAAATGGATGGCTTACAAGCTCATTAAATGGTATTAAATAAGTCCTCAAGGGTCCTTATGAAGGGCCTTGAAGTTGGTTTAAAAATCATCCATAGATTGGGGAGAACAAACAAGGAAATGAAGGCCAAACTGAAAACCAAACATAGGGACAGACCCTGCCGGTCGTAGACTACGGCGGGGCTCCTCCCAAAACATGAAGTTGGCCATTTGATCGAGTTCGTTCCATTTTTGACGTGTTTTGACACTTCCACTATTCTAAAGGCATTATTATCAATCCTACTAACCATTCTTTGTGTAATGGTGTTAGGTACACCTTCGTTGGAAGTCCCGGAGCAAGGATCAAGTCGTAAGGAGAGCCGAATACATCTGAACATTCAAAAGCTTCCGCAACAGGAACTCTCGTTAAAACGCAAAAACTTAGTATATGTTTTTTAGTTAAAATGTAAAATTTGTGGGATTCAATAATGTATTGATCACAATGGTTTGGGTTATTCATAAATATCAAAGTTTTAATCGGGGTGGTTTTTAATTAAGGCCAAAACTCGTAAGTGTCATCGATAACACTTCTTTTGTTCAACATATGCTACATCTAGCAAAAGTAATGAACCGTTTGAATTATCAAAACTATGCAAAACTTTGTTTTATAAACCATTCTAAAACATTTCCTTAGTTTAGGAACATATTATATTTATATTATCAATAAGGGTTTATGAAACCGTAGATCGAAACCTAAAATATCAAACTATTTTATATGGTTTCAATTTAATACACATGCACTATAACAGTTTCTAACGCCCAAACATCATGTTATAATGCACACGTTATAAAATTGGACGTTTACATAAAACATTTCCAATGATACTGTCTTTAAAAGAATCTATTTCTTGTGAGCACCTAGAAAAGTAAAATATTTACATTAAATATTTTTCTAGTCATTGTGGTTTACAAAATAACTATTTCTAACAAACATGTTAGAACTTAACTGATCCTAATGCGCACGTAAGAGATGTTTTTATGAAATATTTCAAATATTCCATTTCATAAAATAGATCGTATCTAAACTCGTATCAGTGATAAAAGTTTTCTAACACACATGTTAGGAAACTATTTGCGTCCTTTTATCAAGAGTGTCGGTAGTCGATCAATTGCTAACCTAGTGTCTTCCTTTAACTTCGGGACGAAGTTCCTAAAAGTAGGGGAGACTGTAACATTTCGCGTTAAATAATTATACGTTACGTATAATTTGGATTTAAACGACAAGTTCTATTATTATAGTTTACATCTAATTATATTTTTTTTTCAAATATATATATATATATATATATATATTATAATAATAATAATATTTTTAATAAAAAAAAAAAAAATTCAGATTACACATATATATATATATATATTTTTACACACACTTGAAACCCACTCACAACCCAAACCCAACCCCCCTTCTTATAAACCTGAAACCCACATCAGTAGCCCATACCCGGCCCAAGGCTGAAGCCCAAACACCCTCCCTTGTTTGCTGTTTTAAAAACAAAAAGATTTGTTCCACCCGGGTTTCGAACCCGTGCCACCTCCACACACACACACAAGCTTACACCACCTGCTGCACACACGTACATTGATTTAAACCTAACTCACTTTATATTAATATACAAAATTTTAACTCCTCCTTCCTTCCATACCTGCTCGCGAACTGCTGCTGCAACATCTATATATATATATTTTTTTTAAATCATCAAACGGCTCTAATAACCCATGATAATTATAGTTGACCTTTGATACGCAATCTTCGGCCTTTCTATGACTCAAAAACACGTTGATTAATCATCAATTATTACCAATTTAATTCTAACGCGTCAAACATTAGACAAAGTCAACGAATTGCCAAATTTATGATTCAGACTCGATCACTATAAATTGAAGGGTTCTGGATCATCTCACCATGCCGAACATTCTATTCCAACTCTCAATTTCACTCTAAAACCTCCTGTTCTTATAACCCAATCACGTTTTTGACTTTACAAGTTGACTGGCCGTTTGTGCTCGTAACAATGTTGTAAGTATAATTATCTTTGTGGGTTTTGATCTTCGGCATTCACACATCAATAGCCCTAAGGTTAATTGGGCTATTGATGTGTGAATCAAACAATTGCAGATTCTAGGGTTCATACGTATTAATTGGGGATAAACCTGGATTTCGCGTGTGTATTTATTTATTTTTAAACAAGAAATATCACAACCACCGGCCTAGGCCAAGTGGTTGTGACCTGGGTTTGATTCAGAGAGGAACCGGGTTCGAGTCCTAGCATGGACACCCCTTTTTCCATTTATTTTACATTTTACAACAAACCATTTTATATATATATATTATACATTAAATCTTGTAAATTCATTTTTAAATATTAAAACCTTTTTATAAATTCTAAAAAAATTATATTTATCAAATCTGATGTAAAAGATTTATTTACAATTTTTAGTTTTCAAAAATTTATTTATTTATTATATATAATAAATAAATCAAGTTTATTCCATTTTATTTATAAAATTATATAAAAATATCAAAACGATCTTATAAATTTCCACAAAAATTATCCTAAGTTTTTATAACATTAAACTTTTCAGAAATAATTTTTAATTCAGAAAAATCATTTATTTTATATTTTTAATCAATTTTTGTTAGATTTAATCATAATTAAATCATAATAAATCCAATTTTCATTATTTTTGCACCAAAATTTTATACAAATTATTTCTGATCATTTAGAACAGAAATATGAATTTTAAAATAATAATTCTTTAATTTTAGTATTTTTGAATATTAAAGTTAAATTTTGACAGTTTGTAATAAATAGATTTAATAATCTATTTTAAAGAAAATAATTTTACAAAAATTATTCTTGTAACCATCTTAAGTTTAAATTTCATAAAAAGATTTTTAGTTATTTATTTACTAAATTTCTCTCAATTGGCGAATATTTTTAATATTAATCAAACGAGCAATTATCCCCAATTCGAAGCCCTAGAACTTATACATTTGTAGACTTGATAGACTTAGACATATTTATTACCTCATTTTAGGGTGATACTTGATACATTTGGTCAACACATTTCTCAACAAATATAACATTTTACCAAGGTGAGTTTTACATAGCCCCTTTTCTATTTATCACCATTTTTGGGGTGAAACATGTTTATAACATCATCATTGCAATTCAATCATCAATGTGTCTATGTGTTTTCTATGTTGCATTATGTCTTGAGCATGATTAGAGTAAGCACCATTCTAGCATAATCATTAACATTGATCAGCCGGCGGTATACATTGATAGATCTATTGGACTGACAATCCCACCCGGATACGTGCCTCCTACAAAGGTTACGTGGGTGTTTGTTATCGTATAACATATTGGACCATGAGCGTATGGTATGTATCATTTTATAACAGTCATCAGGGTTGATTATGCACTCGATTTATTTCTAGTATGTTCTCACATATGGACTAGATTGACATGACACATGAATTGCACATCATTTTTACTCAATTATCAAAAACCTATGTAATTCTCACCAACTTTTGTTGACCCAAAACCTTTTCAACTTAACATGTTTCAGGTTCTATTTGCTTGAAGATTTGAATTGATGCTTGAAGATATGTGTTTAGTTTTATTCAATTTGATGTACAAATTCTAGAACTATTGTATGTAATTCATTTACATCATTTAATGGAATCTATTATTCACCATGAGCTACTGAACAATCATCATTACGTGACATCCCGATGTTTCCGCCATCGGTTGGGGTGTTACAACACACATGTTAGGAAACTAAAATGAGTTTTAACATGCACAGTTGGAAGTATTAAAACTTCAATACAAATATTTTGAACACATATGTGGTTCATATAATTAAACAATTTCTCACACACATGTTAGAAAATAAACTATTACCAGTCATTTTAATACTATTAGTTTTTATGAACCATTTTTAACATACATGTTAGAAAACAAATGATTACAAAAATTATTTTTTAAGTTAACGGTTATATAAACCCTTTTTAATATACTTGATAGTGGTAAATAGTTGCAAAAAGCATTATAAAGCTTATCAATAAATCAGTCCTAACACGCTCTTTAGAAATACACGATTACAAATATCATTATTAAACTTATTGATTTAGATAAACGAAATAATTTCTAACACGCTCGTTGGAAGTAATCAATTACAGAAATCATTATATCACTTATCGGTTTGTATAAAATAAACCGGTTGACACGCTCGTTAGAAATAAATGATTAGAAAAATCATTACGAGGCTTATTAGTTTATCAAAATAAACTATTTTCAACATACATTGTAAGAAACGAGATGGCTAGACAAACATTTTAAACCAATATATTTTATATAATATAATCATTTCAAACATACATGTTAGAAAAAATCACGATTAAGATCGTTTTCAAACCAAATGGTTGAACCAAAAACCCAATTTTTTCGTATCACAGTATAGGATTTAATATTATACCACAATATCTATAAATTAAAACCCAACAAGTTGTATTGTACGGCATACATATTTCCCAAAAACAAATATTTACATGATAATACAAAAATCTCTAAAATATTTTTTTTATTTTAAACCATTTCGTGAACCCAAAATCCTTATGATCAAGGTTTTAAGATTGTAGCAACAATCTCACGAAATCCGTTTTAAGATTATAGGAAAAGGGTCACGACTTTATTAAAATAATATTAATAAAATAATAAAGATACACTCTTTATACTTTTTGAAAAATAGTAGTACATGCACCGTAAAATTAAAAAGACAAACAAAAGATTCAAACCGTTGTCTTTGATAAAAAGTTGAACCGCTTCTTCTTGTACAATTTCCTCTCCGTCTTTAACGAGGACTTGAACAACGTCTTCTTGTACAATCCTTGACAAGATCTTCAAGATGTAGAGTCTTCAGCATGATCCTTTTTGTGCCCTTCTGGGCTGCATTAATGAAGAAACTAATGTTGACAGTTGTGGCTAAGGCACGTGTTCAACACGCTTCCCTTAAAACAGATTTCGTGCCTCTACTAAAGACAACGTGTCTGTCTCTCTGGGTACAACAACCAAAGCAGTCTGTACTGCAAGTGAAGCCACGAGCCTGAGATTACACTATGTAAAATTATAGTGTTATAACTTATGGAGCAAATAATAAGGAAAAAGTGATGAAATTGAGTAAAGAGTACCCTTCTCTATAGTACCTAACATATGGGTCTTTTCTTCTTAAAAGAACTCTTCCTCTTGAACTTTATCTCCTTGTTTTTTCCAGTCATCTTCAAATAAGACATATAACATTCTATGTGTACAATAGTTGATGGAAAGTTAATAGTCAATTAATTAAAGACTTGGCTTTAAGTAAATTAATTAGAGACTTAACACTCTAATAAAACCTCATCAAATGTTATTAAGAACTCTAATCAAGACTTTGCCCATATGAAGAGTTTTAATAAATCAATTCCCATTCACCATTTTTTATTTTCCAACACTTTTTTCAGTTCGTAGCTTCAAGCTGTGATGACAACTTTATAATTCTATTTATTTTGATTGATTCCTTTTTATGGAATGTGTACGTTTATGCCATTAAGTGAAACCCACCGCAAAGCGCGAGGTTTAGCTAAAAGCATTGTGTTTTACACTTTTTAGTAGTTGTGTTTTACGCATTATATGTAGTGCATTGTTTCGTACGCATTGTGATTTACACTTGGTGTGTTAGCGCATGGTTCAACCCGTCGCGCACCGCCACGACGCGTGGTGGGCAAAATACTAGTTACTTCACAACAAGCATCTCCGCCAATGTTGTGAGCAACATCACCGAACCGATGGCCAGAAACTAACCCACCCTTCTCACCGAAAATCGGAACAAAGCGGGGTTCATTTGGCTCAGATCCAAACCGCCATCAACTTCACCGGAAACTAGTGAGCAGACTCTGATAGTTACTTGGTTCCATACCGCCTCTCCTGTTAGTTTAACCAGCCACGACCGCCTTTATCAACTTGGCCTTCAGTGATGAAGAGGAATTAGTCGGAGTGAGCTGAAGACCAAACCACTGCCATCACACTCTGTTCGGCTTTCAATCCCGACAACCCTAGGATAGTCCACGTGTGATGTGTGGGGCAACTAGGTACTGACAAGTGGTGGTTTGCGATAATTGCGGAGGTTGGTCTTCTTCCGGTGGGAGGTTTTCCATCCCTCTCCCTAGTAGGTGAGGTAGAGAGATAAAGAGATGAGAGAGATACAAAGCAATTATGTGAACAATAGTGTGGGCCTTCTTATTACCCATTGCAACTCTATCATCACCAAACAATTTGTTTTATAAAATAAATGAAAGTGCTTTTTAGTTTTTACATAGTATATTAATTTTTAGGCTTATATTCTCTACTTTTTTTTATTAGAGATTTTTATATTAATACTTAGGAACTTTTACATTTCTTTTTACCATGTTTCGTATTATTTATTTATTCAGTTTTTTATTTCATTTTTGTTATTTATTTTCTTTTTCTAGCCCACAAATTTTTATGTTTGTTTTTACTATTTCTTTTTACGTTATTACTTTCATTGTATTAACATTAAACGCGAATTACGGCACCGCTACGAAGCGCAGGTTAAATACTAGTTTACAAAAACGTAAATACGAGTATCGGTCGGATTCGAATTTTGGATGACTACGGCCTTGTTTTCTAAATAATAAATATATTAAGCTATTTTTAAATATATTTATTTAACGAACAAGAAATGCGGCGACTCGTGCTCGTGATGAAGAGTTGAAATGGATTAATAATGGTAAAGTGTGCAAAGTATGTCATCAGTGTGTAAGATAAATTAACATAAATAAAACATAATATGGGTAATAATCACCGACGGGTCGTCCGGTCAACCTAATTTATTAAAGGTGAACATCTTAATCATGTTTGGAAGTTGAGAGAACAACTTGCCATGTGGATACAAGCTTAGACCTTCGTGTCTTATATGTTTAGGACACGCATAGGACGGGTTTTGTTTTCGTGGGCTTGTTTAACACACCACTTGAATGAAGTTTAAGGTAAGTTTCACGGTCCGCTTTTTGTAGTTTTCATATTTTGGGGAGATGACATGCTTCTTTTCATGTAAAAATGTTTGAGTTTTGTTTAAAGCATAACACGATTTATATAAGTATGCAAAGTTTACAAGTGCATGTAGGTTCATTGTACAATAGCAGAATAAAGGAAGTGTAGCACCCCAACCGATGGCGGAAACATCGAGGTGCCACGCAGTGACGATTGTCCAATAGCTTATGGTACTAAAGTGTAAATATTGATACATTGATTAAATAGTTTATTACATTAAAATGAGATACAAAGATACAATGATTCAGACTAACAATCTAAACTGTAATACAATTGTGACACCCTAGGAAAATCCCACATCGGTCGTGGCCAGGAGAGATCCTTGGTTCATATGTAATCCAATGCCTCTTAAACCACCAACGCGTTTTGGGGCTTAATGTTAGTGGATGAGAGGAGGACTCTACAATTAAGCATGCTTAGGTGGGAGCAGTTTCAGGATGGGTGACCTCATGGGAAGTCTCCACTTGGGCAACCAAAAGCAAATCCGTGAGCTCTGGATGGGCAACCCATCGGGGCAAAGCGGACAATATTGGTGGTGAGAGGAGCCGGGTGTTACAGATGGTATCAGAGCCACTTCTGTGCCGTTTGGGATGGTGGGTGCATACCTCATCGGGGATGATGAGACTCTAATAGGGGGTGAATGTGACACCCCAGGAAAATCCCACATCGGCCGTGGCCAGGAGAGATCCTTGGTTCATATGTAATCCAATGCCTCTTAAATCACCAACGCGTTTTGGGGCTTAATGTTAGTGGATGAGAGGAGAACTCCACAGTTAAGCGTGCTCAGGTGGGAGCAGTTTCAGGATGGGTGACCTCCTGAGAAGTTTCCATCGGGGCACCCAAAAACAAATCCACGAGCTCTTGGTGGGCAAAGCGGACAATATTGGCGGTGAGAGGGGCCGGATGTTACAGTACATATATTTGGTGCTCCTACACTGTTCTATCTCAGTATTCTTTTTAGCAATTTCATCATGTTTGTCAACTAAAGCTAGCTGGGATAGGTCAAGGTAATCTATCTTTTCCTTAAGGACATAGTTGGATTCTTAAGTTCTTTATGGGTTGCCTTTAACATAGTCTTAAGATTACCTTCTCTAATCTTGTTGCTTAAGTTAAACTCTATTTCCTGATCTAGTAGAACAACTAAGTCAGTGTTGTGTTTTACTAATTGATCATTTTCAGCAACTAACAAGGCAATTCTCTCAGCATAGTCTACACGTTTATTGCAAGCATCAATAATAAAGGAGAGAGGAAGTTGTACCTTTTTCTCTTCGGGTGTCAAATCTACCCTATAGGAAATGAATTCTTTGGTTGACATCCCTTCAACAGATATTGTCAGATCCAGCACCTGTGTCGATAGCTCCTGCCCAGTTACCTCCTCTTCTTTAATTACTTCAGCTGCAGTCTCCACCTTTACCTCAGATTCTTATGTTTTCTCTTCACAAACCTGCTCTTTAGTGTGTTGCTCAGCAGGTTTCTCCTCTCTTTCTGTTGCCTCCTCAACAAATTCGGCCATAAGTGCCTGGTTACTCGATCCTTCTGCTCCATCAAGTACACAACTCCAGTCATAAGAGCCATCTAGCTTGGCTACCATTAGATCCTTTGAGCTTGAGTTGCTCTGGTAAGGCTCTACTCATGAGCTTTGCCTCATAGTATTTCCTTGGTTTTGACCTTTGGGCCTGGCACATTCTCTAGTGAAATGTCCAACCCCGTAGCAGTTGTAACACTTGACTTTTGATTTGACAAAATCGGCTCTACCTCCTACCAATTTCCTCCCTGTTCTCTCCATGAACTTTCTTGCCCTTCTAGCAATCATAGCAAGATTCCATTGGAGGTCCATTTCTTCCGAGTCATCCAGATCATTTTGTTCATAATCTTCATCAAAAATTGTCAGATCATTTATCTTCCCCTGTACGTAATTTTCGTAAGATGCTACCAAGGAAGACAAAACTGCAAGTTGTTGTTCATCCGACTTAACACTCATCGGCATAGACTTGTAGTCACACCTGGAGTTTGACTTTCTAGAGTCGGCAGTGCCTTTTCCCTTATCCTTTCCTGATGGGATATCCTTCACCTTGGTCAATTCACCCAAAACAGAAACAAAACAAACTTCACTAGCAGCATCTAAAACAATTTTTCCTAAGTTATTGTCTGAAAAGAATACAGTTGCATTCCTACTACTGCTAGACAAGCCCTTAGATGACGGTTTCCCATAGTAAACTCCCGGGTCTTGAACCTGATCATAACCGGCATCCTTTCTTTGCATAGCTAAGTCATACGCTCTCAGCTTTCCTACCACTTCATCGAGTGTGTAAGATTTAAACTCTTCATTTTCCTTAATCAAGAGTGTGTAAACCTCCCATTTAGCAGGCAAAGCATCCAGAATTTTAGTACCAAGCTTAACTTCTTTGTACTTGATCTTGTGGTTTCCTAACTTAGTTACAAGATGGTAAAATCGTGTGATGATTTCTTCAAGGGTTTCTCTAGTAAACGCCTTGAAGATAATAAACTGTTTCTTTAACAAATTAACTCTGTTCTTTTTGATATTCTCATTCCCTTCAAACCTCTTCTCTAGAACTTCCCACAGTTCTTTTGCATCTGTGTACTTCCTAAATGTGTGCAAAATTTCTTGTGGTAGACTCATAATAATGGCAGTGTATGCCTTGTTCGCCGACTCATACATCAACTTCTCCTCCTCGTCCATGCTCGCCACAGTAACAGTCCTACCATCAAAGGTTCTAGTAGGTTTTGAGTATCCCTATCTAATACAAATACATGCTCTCATATTGTAAAACCTACCCATTCTTCAAACATGTCTTTCCACTAATAGTAATCGTTAACTGAAATCATTTTAGGTGGTGAATTATTCTTACCAGCTTCAAGGTCCATTTCTATTAACTTATTTAGTGTAGACATTTTATTTAGTGTAGACATTTTATAAAGTTCTAAGTCCAATGTCCAAGTCAAGGTGCAATGTTCAATGCAAAAGTCCACTGTACGTCTGCTGTGAAAGGCGAAGATACATAGTCCACGAAGATACCCCACAAACAAAGATGCTGATCAACGAAGTTGCTGACCACGAAGATGCTATGAAACAAAGATACTCTTAAACGAAGATGCTTGAAAATGAAATTGACCAAAAAGGAAGATGCTTTTAAACGAAGATACATCTATCTTCGTTTTAACCCCTAAGTTCGATTTTCTGTTCTGAACAAAACCCTAATTTCGAAACAAACCAAAAACGAAGTAAAACACCAAAAACGATCTAATGTCAATGAGGAATGTCCAAATAAGATTAAACACGCCGAAAAACAGAAGAATCGAATGTGAAACAATCAAAATCGAATGAAAAACCAAAGAAACGATTCAAATCTTTGCAATAGCCAATCTTGAACCATACAATCGAGTGTAAATTCTCTAATACCAATTGTAGGTCCGTGGAATGGATCGATAACAAGATTGGTCAGATCTAACAAGATGCGGAATCTCTAGATAGACGTTTATGCAATATGGAATCGAATGAACACAAGATGTAACAGTAAAACAAATGGTATATTTGATTAACTTTCACAAGGAATATAATCACCAATACCACACAAAATGTATGTGAGGATCGAATTGTCAAAACAAAGACTATGATCAAACAAGTATATCAATTCAAGTGCGAAATCCCTGAATCGATTACGAAATGATAATAAAACTAGCAAAACACACAAATCACTTTCAAAGATTTCATTTCATTGATAAACATATTGATAATCTTTACAATTTGATGTTTACAGTGTTATAATCTAATATCAGACACAAAGAAACCCTTAGGGAGAGAACACACTCAAAGGAGGAAAACAAAATGACCAAAAGTTAACTTTAAAATCCAATTCAGCCTATTTATAGAACTGCACATTCGACCTTATGCTTGGTCGAATGTGCACGTTCGACCGTTCAAAGGGGCGAATCAGCACTATCTTCTACAAAACTTCTCCTTTGACCTTGAGTCTCTCCCTTCGACCAATAACTTCCACCTTCGACCATTCTAATTCCACTTTTGACCATTCGATATTGACAAAACAAAATTGTATTAGCAATTCAATAGCATTAGTCGCACTTCGTGTATCTACAAACTCCCCCTCGACTATTGCTTGAATTGCTTAAGCCTTCGATCTTCATCCATTCTCTTGTTCATCAGCTTGATGTGCAATAAAGTCTTCTGCTCTTTAGTCATTATTGGTTCATGAGTCTGCTTCGGTTTCTTCTTTTCTGCCTTTTGAACCTGAACAAACTTCCCCAGCTTCTTATCATAGTCGCACCCCGCGTTAACATCCCATGCAAAACATAAAAATACCACACGTTGGTATTTAGCAGCTTGTTCACTGTCTTTCTCTTCACAATATATTGGGTTGTAATACAGCATGATAATATCTTCATGAGAGCAGTATATCAACCACATCGGATCAAAGATATGTATTTTCTTGAAATCATTCTTCCCATCCTTCAACAAGATAATAGCCTCTGCCGCCTTCCAATCATAGTACCACCACATAAAGTCTTTCGAAAAGTGTTGTGGAATAGGAATCAAAGGTATATGCTTCAAAACTGTTGGTGGATCATATTTCAAGGTAACCTTTTTCAACCCCGTTATCTGATCTTTCTTTTTATGCACAATCCTCCTCGGATATTGTGGGGTGAACACTTCCCATTTAGTTCTACTTTCTCTCGCCATGCGATCTGCAAAGTAACCAACAACATCGTTGTTTACTGTAGCTCCTGACATCGTGTGTCTGTAGATATCGCATACAACCCAATAAGGTAGTGTCTTTTTGTCATGGAATCTGTGAAAGTACAGAATTATTTTTTCCCACTTCACAGCAACACACCTCAGCTGACTCAAATATTTCCACCCGAGAGCTTTCCCTTTAAACAGTTCGTTATGGAATTTATAGAAACCACCCAGAATCTCAGTCTTTGGTCGGTTGGCCTCTTTCTCTTTCAGCTTCCTTAACAAGTTCTTCAGATCATCAGATTGTTCAACATTCGGTTTCTAACAATCTGAGTTCTTGAAAACTTCATCAACGAACTTCTTGCTTTTCTCACGAGCAAGTTTCTCAGCTTGGCTCAACAGTTCTTCAGAGAATTCAGGAAATCCGGAATCCTTATCATTTTTGAAGTATTCTGGATATTCCTCACTTGTAATATCCTCTATTTCAACATCTTCAAACACTGGAGTATCTCTATCATCAGAGTGATTTCCTGCTTCTTTTTCAGGAATATTCGGTATGTAATTCTCACTCATTAACTCTTCGAGAGATTTCCCAACCTGTTTATCCAGTCCTTCAAGTATTTCTTTCGAAACAGCTGCAGAAACTTCTCCATCTTCAAGATCAGGATCATTGTACTCAAGTTCAAATCTCATGTCATCTAACTCAAATATTTCCGGAAATCTTCCTGTCATCTCAATCGTCCAGACTTTGTTTGTTAACATCTGACGATATAGCTTCTTATCCTCCTCATATAAAGATCTGATCTTCTCATTCCAGAAAATATCATCATCGTCAGTATTCCCTCCAGGAGCTTTCGAACTAGATTCTCCTGCATCTTTTCCTGATTCTCTCTTTTCATACTTATACTGATCAGTGTTATCATCATCATCATCATCATCATCATCATCATTAGCAGAGCTATTACCATCTCCAGAATCATCACCTGAACCATCATCATTATCACCATCTTTCTTCTTCTCAGGAGCATCACCGGCATCCTGATCAAGTTCTTCATCATCTTCATCTTCAAACTCAGATGGTTAAAAATCAACAAGCTCTTCATCTATTTCTTTATCACCTTCTCTTTCTTTCAATTGTGGAGCTTTCTCATACAAATTATCAATAAGTCTTCTCATACTCTTATTGTTCGTTCTCATCTTCTTGTTCTCAAGTCGTAAAGTTATGACTCTTCGTGTATTTCTCTGTTCATGCAATAACAACTCTTGATTCTCTTTCTGGAGTAATTTAATTTTAGCTGCTAACTCTTCCTGGCTCTCTTGTGAAGATTCAACTACATCCAACATCTTCCTATCATTCTTTCTCAACTGCTCAATCTCTTCTTGTTGCTGGTTAATGATTTTCATCATTTCAGTCAACTTCTGATTAACTGCATCCATCACATCTCCTGATACAGTAATAACCTTAGGAGTTGAAGCCTCAGCAACTGGAGTCTTTTTTTTAAACTTGTTCAAGACTCTGTCCAACGCAGCATTAAAATCATCAGTTGGAATATTAGATTGCTCAGCAGCAGATGTTTTCTGTTTCTTAGCTGCTGGGGATGTCACGGGAGACTTTGAGCTAGACATTATAGGAACTTTCTTTCATGCAATTAAACTTTCAATTTCTTTAGCTCTCCTTTTCTTGTTCTTCCAAAGTTTGATTCAGACTTTCAGATTCACCAGCCACAGTGGCCTTGGGTGTGGTGATCTTAACGGTCTCGTCAACAGAATCCCATCTCTCTTCCTCCCGAGTCTCTTCAGAATCCATAGACTCTTCATCAACCAAGTGTATTCCTTTCTTAGGAACACTTTTCTTTCTACGAGAAATTTTCTTAGGCGGTTCTACTTCAACTTCTTTTTCCTTACCCTTTCCTTTACCACTCTTTGCACCAACATTAACAACTTGTCTCTTTCTTTTGGCTTCAGGATCAACAGGACATAATGGATTATCTTCATCAGAATCACTGTTAGCATTCCTAGCTTTATCAACTCCTGGATCTTCATAACCTGGATTGATCAAGTGACCAAACAAGTTCTTCAAAGGTGGTCTTTCATTCGCAGGTACACCTTTGTAACCTTTCATTCTCACCAATGTGCTCAGACTCATATGATCTTTTACCACAATCTGAGTAGGATCTTTCCTCAATTTCTTGTACTTCTGATCGAATATCATCTGCAGGAATCTTGGATACGGTAAAATCTTCTTACTCTTCAAGCCCCTCAATGGTTCAAGCATGTGGTCAAGTATCATCCCGGATACATTGAATGGTTTGTTCAGAATTAGGGCAACCATTAAAGAGCTAATACTCTTCCTCATCACGTCATATCCTCCACTCACAGACCCAAAGACATGTAACATCACATGAGCTAGGTATTTAAACTGTGGGCACAATTTATCTTTATGTAAGGCTCCGTCTGTGATCGGTCCATTATACTTCATCCTCATAAAACACTTCCTCTGCTCTATCCACGATAAGCATCTCGGATCACTCTTCTTGGCATTCAACTTCAAGGCTTTCCTGATGTCAGCTTCAGATACAATTACCAACTCCCCTTGAATCTTGCTGACAATAGCAGTTTCATTATCCAAAAAGTCGATTCGTGCATTAGTCCAGAATTCCTTTTGATGATCTCTGTAAATGATAGCAGGAGTGGCAATAGCATCAACAACTCTACTCCTTTTCAGAAAGTCAACAATACCGGTGAATTCGGTATGTTTCTTGAAGTCGCCAAGAAAAGCGCAACAATTATGAGCTTCTTCAAATGGTAGCTCTTCTTCCGGCTTCTTCCCAGCAGCCTTTTCTGATGATCTTGCTGGTATATCATAACTTTGAGGTTCAGACATTGTTAATCTACAAAAACAAAACACGAAAACACATTAGAAACGGACAAAATATACAATTCGAATGTGGGAAATAAGAAGTTCGAATGTGGAAATAAGGTTCGAATGTGAAAAGGTTGAATTAAAATGTACATTCGACCGTTTATCCACTTTCGACCGTTTGAACAAGCCACCTTCGACCAAAAAGTCACATTCGATCCTTTTGAAATGGTCGAATCAGGCTGTTCATCTTCAAAAATCTCTGATTTTGATTTTGAATATTTTAACATGCCATTTTGATTTGTTAAGTTTCTAATAGGTCCGATTAACCATTATCATCAATCAATTATCATTATTATTCAATAATTAAGTGTTTTTCCCCAAAATTTAGGGTTCGAAGGGTTTTGATAATCAATTCAACAATATGTTAATTATAACCCTTGATTTTGTTATCCTCCCCCCACCCCCCCCCCTAAAACACTTAAGTATTGAATCCCTATCAAAATTCAGGTTTAAAACACATTATAAAACCACAATTGATCCACTGTTAGGGTTCGAACACAAAACCCTTGATTCTGAGTTGATTAGTGGATGAATACCTGCAAATCTTAGGTTGAAATGATCAGTAACATACAAGGATCACAATGATATGGTCTAAAATAAACAAGCAACAAGGGGGTGTAATCTCAGGTTTTTGAAAAAAAATGTAGAATGAGGGATCGAAGGTGCAGATAAGGTTATATAGGCTCCATATTCGACCCTTTTAGTTGGGCGAATGTGAAAATATCTCAATTTCAACCCTATTTAAAGGTTCGAAGGAGGAAATATGGTTCAAATGTGCAACAGACATAAGAACACTCACATTCGACCGTTTAGAAAGTTCGAATGTAAAAGCAAAATTCCACATTCGACCTATTGAAGGGGCGAATGGAGATTGGAATTTTTGAACTTTTTACGAAATCTCAAAATCGAATCCTGTTCAATATTTTTCTTAACTTTTAAGCATCCAACATTCATTATTTCTCATTTAAAGATCACAAAACTCAAATGGTCCATCAAGTTTCAGAAAATCACCATCAACCACCATCGGTTATCAAAAAGAAAGTAGAAATGTAAAATCTTTTGGATTTTCTGAAAGTTTTTGTTAAAATACACCTAAAATCTTTTTGAGTTTTTGTGTTTTTGACGAGAAATGTAAAATGCAGAAATGTAAAACTAAAGCAGTAAATATTTTGTGAGTTCCGGTAAGAGGATCATATCATTAAAGACAATGTGTGATCCGACAATTGCTGATATTGTTGTCCACATAAGCTCACATGCAGACTGTTGTGTAGTGCTTTAGACTGATACGGTTATTTATAGTATAAACTCAATTGTATGTGGTTCCCACACACACGACATACTCCCGTATCAAGGAATAATTGCACAAAGACTCATTGTAACGCGTGATTATGCCTTCGTCATCTGTGATTTACAAGGTATGATGCACAGAGGTGTACAGGTCAGCAACTCAATGCTACAAACTTGTGCACTCTACCAAGTTGAGGGCTGATATCAATCATGATTTGCATCAATGATTGGATACGATGCCTTAGATAATCTTTGATTATCGTCATACATTGAAAGTTCCTCAATTCGGTAACTTCAGGGTTTGGCCTTAAAACTCTTTTATAAAGATACCCTATCTGATCTAGGTCCGTAATGACTTACGACAAAAGATCAGATAGGCTATCCCCAGATAACTAATAACATAACGACTCGAAACCTCCGAATTTTGTACAAATACCCTATCAAACGAAATTACGGTACTAAGACCATATGCCCATGAGGAGTTCATCCGCATATCAATTCGTTTGATATGTATGTATCAGGCATGCAGTAATAGGTCTACAAAGCCTAACAACACATCACACAGACTCAAACACACGCCTTATATTGCATTACACTTCTTTAGCATGTGTCAGATCCCCACTGATGTACTATCATTTCCTCTTTTTCTCCTGGAAATCATTTTGGGGTTTTCTAATTTTTATGGCTTTATGACTTTTTTCAGTGTTTTTGGTTTTTCTAAAAATAAACTCCCCCTAAAATGAAAAACATATTTTTGGGTTTTTGAATTTTTCTGAAAAATGATAAAAACTAAAACTAAAAAGTGATAAACCGAAGTGATGACCAGTCTTGTTTTTCTTTTATACTGTTTGCTTTTAAAAGATATTCAAATCTTGATTTATCAAAAGCTTTGGTAAAAAGATCTGCACGTTGATAATCAGTGTGGATTTTGACCATATCGATCAACTCTTTTGCATAAAAATCACGGATAAAATGATATTTAATCCGGATATGCTTAGCTTTTGAGTGATTGACTAAGTCTTTAGTGAATGCAATGGCGGCCTCATTATCACAGTAAATAGGGGTTTTAAGAAATTGCAAACCGTAGTCAACCATTTGTTGTTGTATCCACAGAACTTGTGAGCAGTAGCTTGAAGCTGAGACATATTCTGCTTCACATGTTGATAAGGCGACTGCAGTTTGTTTCTTACATTGCCAGGTCCCGAGCCTGCTCCCCATAAACTGGCATCCACCCATTGTGGACTTGCTGTCTTTGTCACAGCCTCCCCAATCTGCATAACTAAAAGCAATTAATCATCATTAGGGTAACATAGTCCTCTCGACGG
Organism: Ambrosia trifida; assembly: GCA_028751855.1. NCBI lineage: Eukaryota > Viridiplantae > Streptophyta > Magnoliopsida > Asterales > Asteraceae > Ambrosia > Ambrosia trifida. The sequence goes on along the minus strand of CM054131.1, from coordinate 79,710,001 downwards.
ACAACCCTTCAGATATCGTAGGATACGTTTGACAGCTGGTAAATGACTTTGTTTCGGCTTCGATTGATAACGTGCACAGAGACATGTGGCGAACATTATGTCTGGTCTGGATGCGGTGAGATACATCAGAGATCCGACGATTGCTCTGTATGTAAAAGGATCAGTCAGCTCCCCCTTAGCGTCAACTCTAATCCCGTGATTAGGTTGTATCGGGGTATCCATCGGCTTCGAATCATCCATCTGGAATCGGCTCAAGACTTCAGATACGTATTTGGTTTGGTGAATAAAGATCCCCGTTGGTCTTTGGTCGACCTGCAAGCCTAGGAAAAACTGTATCTCTCCCATCGCACTCATTTCGAACTTTTCTTGCATAACCTTTTCAAATTCTCTGCATAAAAGTTCATTAGTAGATCCAAAAATAATGTCATCAATCATAAATCTGCACTAGAAGCAAGTCATCTCCTGTTCGTTTTGTGAACAGTGTGCAATCTACCAAACCTCTTTTGAATCCTTTGGATAGAAGATACGTGCTCAGCTCCTCATACCATTGCCGTGGAGCCTGGTGCAACCCATAGAGAGCTTTGTTAAGAACGTAGACCTTATCCCAGTGGATAGGATCCTCAAAGCATGGTGGTTGACCAACGTAAACTTCTTCCTTGACCACACCATAAAGAAACGTGCTTTTAACGTCCATTTGATACACCTTGAATTTCTTGTATGATGGAAACGCTAGAAACATGCGGATAGCTTCTAAGCGTGCAACCGTTGCATAAATCTCGTTATAGTCGATTCCTTCCACTTGATGAAAGCCTTGTACGACCAGTCGAGCTTTGTTTCTAACAATCACTCCTCTGTCATTCTTTTTGCACCTAAACACCCATTTGGTTCCAATCTTTTTCCTTCCTAGAGGTAAATCTGTCAGTATCCACACTCCTAGTTTCTGAAATTGCAATAACTCCTCTTGCATTGCCTCGACCCAAGCGTCATCCAAAAGAGCATCCTTGTATGTCCGCGGCTCAACCTGCGAAACATAACAAGCAAAAGACCAGTCATTCTGACAGCCTGATTTTTGAATTTTAGCATATAAGGCTAGAGCGCCAAGATTTTCTTGTGAGTTTGCATTCCTAAGTTTTCCTCTCGTCATAACACTGCTACCAGGATCACCTATCACTTGCTCAAGCGGGTGAATACGATGAATCCGAGATTCCGGATGATCAGGTACTTGTACTCCCGTTTGAGTAGTCAAATTCTCTGTCGAATCCAGATCATTACCCAAATTAGATGATGAAGCAACATTTGGATTTGAGTTCACTAGAGGTGTCTCTGTAGCAAGATCTGGAACAGCTTCACTTGTGACATCATCATCATCTTCCGATTCTGATGAATTGAGAGTTGTGGAAGCTTCCTAGAATACTTATTCTTCAGCTGCAGGAGCATTGGCATCATTAGAAGTTGTTTGAGGAGTTACGATGATCGGACGCACCAACGGTGATGTCACTGGGTTTTCACACTCGTAGTATAATCTTAATATAGCCTCTTCAACCAAGCTATCTTGATTGAATGATTCAAAGAAATCTTTGTAATCAAACATCCAATCTGGACCGCTACCCTGTACATTCTGAGTATACCGCTGAACTTCAACGTTAACCCACTCCTCTATCTGACGAATTCGTTTGTTGAATACCAGTTTGAGCGGGGTTGCATATCCAACAAAGAATCCTTCTTCAGCTTTCGGTGCGAACTTCTCAGATGGATTAAGCATTGTACACGGTGCTCCAAATGGTTCTAGATAATCTAAGTTTGGCTTTCGTCTGTTCAACAGCTCATAAGAAGTTTTGCCAAACTTCTTCACAGTTAACACACGATTCAGAGAATAACAAGCAGCGTAAATGGCTTCATTCCAGAACATTACTGGAAGGTTGGAATCCACAAGCATTGTTCTAGCCGCTTCAATTAGAGTCCTGTTTTTACGTTCTGCGACACCGTTCTGTTGAGGGGTATACGGAGCACTATATTCATGATGAATTCCTTTGTCTTCACAAAGAGCGTCCATCTGTGCATTTTTGAACTTCGTCCCATTATCACTCCTAATTCTCTTGATCTTCAGACCATAGACATTTTCTAAACGAGTGAACAGAACCTTCAAAATTGTTAAACGTGTCGCTCTTATGATGCAAGCACGTAACCCACGAGAATCTGGAATAGTCATCGGTAACCACAAGACAGTACAATTCACCAGCATGACTCTTACGCTTGACTGGTCCGAATAGGTCCATGTGTAAACGCTCAAGTGGCATCTCCACTGAATTTACTTCCTTTGGTTTGTGGGACTGCTTGTGCTGCTTTCCTTTCTTGCAACTCACACACTTGTCGTTCAAATGGAAATGTTTAACATTTACGACTTTGACAAGTTCATTCATCACCAGATGATTCATTTTTCTAAGGTGAATGTGTCCCATCCTCCTATGCCACACCATAGATTCTTTTTCAGTAGCCTTGGAGAGGAAACACGTTACTTAACACTGGGTTGTCATGGCCTTTGACATGTCGAGAATGTACAGATTATTCACTTCGTTGCTTTCAGCATTACCCACTCTTTTGGAAGTACGAAACCTGGCTTGAGAATGTAGCAAGATTTGTCGTCAAAGAATACAGAGAACTGTTTGTAGCAAGATTTGTCGTCAAAGAATACAGAGAATTTGGCCCGTTTGGTTTTTCTTTGAAGGACCTCTTCACTAAACGAACTCTTTCAAGACACAACAGTACCGGGGACCTCTATCCATTCACTCCACTAGAACTACCTCCACAAGCATGTTTTCTGTCAACTCCATCACTACCTTGGCACAAGCATCTCGGCCACCCCAGGAATCAAGTTTTAACTTTATTATGTCGTACTTTTAATTTTTCTTATAATAAAGAGAATTTGTCTCATGTTTGCAACTCATGTCAAATTTCAAATAGTAAACGATTACCTTTTTCAGTTTCCAATTCTTTTACATTTGCACCTTTTGACATCATCCACTTTGATTTATGGACCTCCCCAGTCACAAGCAAAACCGGTTACAAGTATTACGTGGTGCGCGTTGACAATTTCTCACACTTTGTGTGGGTTTACCCACTAAAATTTTAATCTGGGGCCTCTCCCACCTTTGCTAGATTCCATAAATTAATCCTTACATAATTTCAACGTAAGATCAAAACCTTTCAATGTGACCTTGGAGGCAAATTTGATAACCACAACTTCAAAAGCTTTGCTACTCAACATGGCTTGCTATTTCGCTTCTCTTGCTTCCAAACAACATCCCAAAAAGGCCGAGCCAAGCGCATGATTCGTCGTCTCAACAACATCATACGTGATCCCTAATCCACGCAAACCTACTAAACGCTTAAGCTTTTACACCCCTACCTTCGCAACATCTTACCCAGTAAACACTTAACTTTTACACCCCTACCTTTGCACTTTACCTGCGTCACCCCGACTACGACCATTTACGCGTTTTCTGATCAAAGATTAGCCATTCGTATGTCTAATTTAAAACTAAGTCTATATGCGTAAACAACAAGTATAGTATGCACATAATCAATCCTTCGACAAAGTTTAGGTCCATCCCGCATCCACGGTTCTCCTTATAAAGTTTAGGTCCATCCCGCTTTCATGGTTCTCCTTAAAAAGTTTAGGTCCAACCCGCATTCACGGTTCCCCTTATAAAGTTTGGAACGATAACAATCACCCGCGCTCCCCATAGAAATGGTCAACGAATCTAGGTGGGGTTGTCAATCCAATAGATCTACCGCCGGCTTGATCAGTGTTAATGATTATGCAAGTTTAAGTTTAAGTCTAATTGTTTTTGTCTAAGTCATGTGGCATCAAAGATTACAACTAGAAATGTATAAATAATTGCTTAAGTATAAAGTTTCAAATATAAAAGTTGCATAAACAAGGTAACGTAAACTCACTTTAGCAAATTATCAAGTCCTTTGAAATAGAATAAATGTGGTCCAACGTTGCCAAGTATTACCCTATGTTTAAGGCAATAAATAAGTTTAAGTTTTTTAGTCTACAATTATTCTAGGGTTCCTAATTTGGGGATTGACAATTGATTACTCATTAATTTAGATAAATTGTTAATGAACCAATAAATAAAGAATTTAGGAAAATAAATAAATAAAAGGACTTTTTGTAAAAATGTTGATTAAAGTTGGTTGTATTACAATGTTGTAAATGTGAAAATAATTTTTATAAAATTATTTTCTTAATTATTGAAGATATAGTATATTAATATTTATTTGTCAAAATATAGTATTAATGTCTAAAAATATTAAAATTCATAAAGTTTCAAACTAAAATTTATATTTCTATTCTATTCTAAATGAACAAAAATAATTTATGTAAAATTTTGATGTAAAAAAAAGTGGAAAATGGATTTATTATGAATTATTTATGATTAAAATAGCAAAAATTAATTAAAAATATTAAATAAACGTTTTTCTGAAATTAAAATTTATTTCTGGAACATTTATTGATTTATAAATGTAAAATAATTTTTGTGAAATTTTATAAAACTGTTTAGTTATTTTTATAGAATTTTTAATTTATAAATGAATAAACTTGTAATATATTTTATATATATTAAATAAATGATTTTTGAAAAACTAAAAATTGTATAATAAACTTTATCATCTGGATAACATAAAATAATTTTTATAGAATTTATAAGCTAACTTTAGTATTTAAAAACTATTTTAAAATATTCTTAGGTTAAATATAAAGAATAAGGGTTTAAAAAAAATGTTTGTAGTTGCCAAGGACCGAACCCGGGTCCTTGGCCGGATCTGAGGTTTAAATCACAAGCCTAGACCATCTGGTCCAGACTCTGAGAACGGTTATGTTTGGTTTCTATTAGTTATAAGAACTCCTTGGATTTAATCATGAATTATCAAAATAAAAATGGTGGGGAACCAGACTCGAACCCAAGCCCTTGCACCGGTTCGATGTTATAAAACGAGGGAATCACCAACTGATCTGTGGATCAGTTGGTGATTGTTTTCAGATTAATTTAAATAAATACGATGACTGCGAAGTGTCATCTTCCCCAAATTCGTGATAGAACCTTAGCTTTTCTAATCGATTCAAATAACAACCAATAACCACATAATCTATGGGGCTATTGGTTGGACAGTAACGAAGAACAAAAACAAGGGCTTAATTGAAACTTACAAAGAGAGATTGATGATGAACGACCGGTCAACAGAAAAAGTCAAACGCGAACGGATTCATAGATTATGATATGTTTTAACAGAAATTGAAAGTGAGGATATGCTTATCGGTGTGTTTAGGCTGAGATGAAAGGGTCAATTTATAATGAAACACCCGAATAGAACGAATGGAATGATTGACCCATTCCATAAATACGAACGTGTAATTGGCCTATAATTGGTATGTTTTAAACGATTCTTGGCGTGGGGAATACGCTGGAAGGTCGGTCACAACCATTCCATACTTAAACAATATCAAAAATGCGGGATAATAGAATAAATTAATGGGTCGATTGAAGGTTGACTTTAGTTTGTTGACTAGGTTATACAAGGAAGGTGTTAACTTTATATGCGTTAGGATATATTCACAAAAAGATGCGTGGCTCAGTTAGTTTGTATGGTTGTGCTAGACTGTTGACCCGGAGTGGACGCGGGTTCGAGTCCTGGTCCACACAAACTATTTTTTTTTTTGGCATTTTTTTTTACATATAATCTATAATATTATGTATACATTATGGTCACACAAGGTTATAAATATTATGAAAAAATTTTAAAACACAATAAAATATCGAGATCCAATGATTTATTAAATAATTATAAGTACAAGGATAATCAAAATTACGAAACGTTACAGTTATCCTCCGGGCTTCTGGGGATACATATGCTTTGATCCTACAACTGGGAAGGTCTATATTTCACGTCATGTCACCTTTGACGAGAACACCTTTCCTTACACCATCCCAAAACTGCCTACCACTTACCATTTCCTGGATGACTCACTTCCTCCAGGATTTTCGTTCATTCCGCCTACACCCACTCGCCTATCACCTACCACCCCTTACCCCATCACATACAGTAGACGCCCTCGACCTCCACCTACCTCGACCGTCCCACCTCCCACGGACTCGGCCCCCACATGACTACCTACCACTACTGCACCTCCACCTTTTACATAGCCCACGGCCTCCCACCAACCTGCCCACAGCCTACAGCCACACACCCAGCTACCCAGCAGCCTACATGTCCAAACCAAGTCAGCCCACCACCCACTAATCAACATCACATGACTAAATGATCTAAATCCCATTCTACGTCCATCCATCTCACTCCTAACACCATCTCACCAGTCCCCAAAACATATGCCAAGGTCTTTAATGATTTTAATTGATTGAGTGTCATGAGGACCGAAACTGCTTTACATGATAATGATTCTTGGGCTTTTCGACATAAGTTTCGGTTTGACAGTTCTTTGGAACGCTATATGGCCCGTTTGGTTGTTAACGGGAACTCTCAGACTATTGGCATGGATTGTGATGACACGTTCAGTCCGGTTGTTAAACCGGCTACTATCAGGACTGTTTTCTCTTTAGCCGTCACCCGGTCTTGGCCGATTCATCAACTGGATGTCAGAAATGCTTTCCTATATGGCCATCTTAATGAAACAGTTTATATGCAGCAGCCTTCGGGTTTCGTTGATAAACAGCATCCCCAGTTTGTGCGTCGACATAAAAATTCTTTATACGGTCTCAAAAAGGTACCACGGGCCTGGTATACATGGTTTGCCACTTTTATCACGTCTTAGGGTTTTACTAGCAGCTCATGTGATCATCCTTTATTCGTGTATCGACGGAATCCTAGTAATATTGCTTATTTGTTGCTTTATATGGATGATATTGTGTTACCTGCTTCTAATGACCATTTGCTTCATGATATTATTCGCACGCTCTCGTGAGAGTTTGCATTGACTGACTTGGGCCGTCTTCATCATTTTCTTGGCATCAAAGTTGATCAGCTTTCTATAGGTCTATTTTTATAACAACATTAGTACGCTAAGGAAATCATTGCTCGTGCTAACATGACTACTTGCAAGCCATGTAGCATGCATGTAGATCTATCATCCAAACTAATGCATCTGATAGTCCTCATGTTCGGATCCTAAATTGTACCACAGTCTTGTGGGAGCTTTACAGTACATGACATTACTCATCCAGATATCTCTTATGCCGTGCAACAATTTTGCTTGTTCATGCATGACCCACGGGAGCCACATTATGCTTTCATGAAGTAGATTTTACGTTACATACAAGGCACTCTTAATTACGGGATTCAAATTGTTAAGTCACGTTCTCATGATTTAATGTCTTACTCAGATGATGAACGGGGCAGTTGTCCTAACTCTAGACGATCCACAAGTGGGTACTGAGTGTTTTTTGGTGATAATTTATTGTCTTGGTCTTCGAAGTGGCAACCTAGTGTTTCACATTTAAGTGGCAACCGGGGAGTTGCCAATGTTGTTGCAGAAGCAACTTGGCTGCGCAACTTATTATTAGAGCTACATACCCCTTTGCGTAGAGCCTCCATCATATATTGTGATAATGTGTCAGTCGTCTACCAGTCAGATAATCCAGTGCAACATCAACGTATGAAGCATGTAGAGATTGACATTCACTCTGTTCGTGAGAAAGTTTGAATAGGCCGCATTCGGGTATTACATGTTCCTTCAACTCTTCAATATGCGGACATCTTCACGAAGGGGCTTTCTCGACAACTATTTCAGTCATTCAGATCCAGTTTGTGCGTTGGACCTTCCCCCGTTCAAACTTCGGGGGAGTCTTAGCCGATATTATTGTTATTATTATTATTTAGATAATTATTGTACTTATGGTAGAGATAGCAATTGTATTTATCTTAATGTATCGTTTCCTTATTTATAGCGTAGGGTTAACTTGTATTTTCCCTATATAAAGGGGTTCTCTTCATCAATAATATTCGTCAGAGAATTTCCCCAATACCTAATCTTTTAGATATGCTTACCACCTTCAAGTTGTTAGAAGTATGTAGAGGTTTTAACTTTAAAATTAGGTGAGTGTCCTAAATATACATAGCTTTAAAAAACGACAAGGCATGCCGCATAAAGACACAATTTTGAAGTCATTTTGTTTAGTGTGAATCTAGTGATTTCATATCAACATAAAAGTGATTGTACACTTATACTATTCATACCTTTTGTGGGTGATGAATGTGCTCACCAAAGTTACTCAAGATAAGACTTATACTCAAGTACTTATAAGTTAATGGTGAAGCCTTTGAGATAAAAGACAAAAATGTCATATTCTTATACTGAATAATGGAAAATGCATGTTTATGTAACATACATATGAGACTAGATGGAAAAAATCATGGTTATGTCCAAAATAAGAATGAATGTTGATAAGTGATAATACGTTTATCTCTTAAGGCTGTGAAGAATTAGAATGATGCATCTTCTGTTCACATGCTAGAGTATTGTAGTCTAACGCATGCTAGACTAGTACATGTTAACTTAGATGCTCTGTGAAGATTAAGTTAACTTTAAACATTCAAATTATAAGATGGCATGAGAATGTATTTGGTGTATAACAAAGACTAAAAATATAACATCCTTCAGTCTAATGGAATAACTCAAGAAAAACTGATTAACTAGATCATTGATAATGATTGTAGTCGGTTTTCTGAGTGTAGTGATGAGAACTCATACACCTGTAAGTATTGGCATCTCACGCTAAGGCATATGTTGCCTTGTTTAGATTTAAAAACCCTTGTGTATAAGTGTAATATGAGGTGAACAATATAGTCGAATGACTTCATTATCACAAAGATGTAGATATTTGTTATCCAATCAAGTTATTCAGTAGTTATCATATAACACCCCAAAATTTTGAAACTCTAATACATATTGATATCTTCGTCGAATCCTAACCAAACTTAATATGTTGTCCTAAACAATGTGAAATGAATTTTTAATTTTCATAATAATAATAACAAAAATATTTTCCCTTTTATGAAATTGGAAGGTCAACATAGCTAAAAAAATAATAATAATAGAAGAATAATATGTTATCTTCTACATAACCACCTACAAGTCCAAGACTAACAATTTAATATCCGGTCAAAACATTCCAATTTCAACTACCATAATAAATCCGACAAATTTACCGGTTAAGGACCCCAATCTCCTACCGCGATGCTCGTGGTCAACTACGCGTGCAATGATATCAAAAGTTTCCTATTTCGAGTTATAATCCCAGCCCCAAATCACGTAAGTTACCAAAAAATAATAATAATAATATTTGAATTTAAATAAAATATTACAGATGTTAAATCGAATTAATTTGAAAAGTTTTAGAAATGTAACATTTACTTTCATGCCTTAAATTGTGTCTTGATTGTTCATTATTTATATAATTAAAGTCATCATCTTCAATTCTTCATCACAAACCACCGGATTTTAAGAGGAGAAACTCGGCACCTTAATTCTATAAATTAAACCATTCTGCTCGAATCCACCCCATCGCCATGAATCACCATCAGCCACTCCGCCTTCCAACCATCATAACCACTTCTCCACCCGACACTACCACCCTCATGGTCCTCCTATGCAAACTTCGGGACACCGGTTCAGGCCAACGAAACCGACGACAAAACTCCCGCCTCCTTCCATCATGATTTTCCTAGGATTCAACCACGACCATGACAAGTTTCATAACCACCGCCGCACCATAAACCTCCGGACATCAGCCACACCGTCAAACGCCACCGTACGCTACCACGTTTCAGGTCACCACTCCGTCCTTTCGGTTCACGCCGCATACAAGAGCTTTGTTCGCTTTTCACCGTAAAGGTAACAAAATTGATCTTCTTTTTTTTGCTTCAAACCATGTCTTGGTTGATCATCGCTTGAATCCGGTTATGAGGTTATATAAAAAAATCGTATTGGTTCATTAGCTTGAAAGCAATGAGCATTTAAAATACAAACCATACGTACTCCTCACATACATTTTTTGTTTATTTTTTTTAAAAAGAATAAAATTGTTTCTGGAAGAAACATGCGTGACTTTTCTTGGTACATACACAAAGTTTATAATAAAGCACATTCTAAAATTTCTATGAATGAGTTTGGTATAATTAAATGGTGGACAATTACTTATCAACGATGAACTATTAAAATTCGAATAAGTCGTAGTTTCAATATATTTTTTTTATATTATTGATATGTGTATGGTTTGATCTATTTAAAATAAACAAGTTGATTATTGTTGTTTTAGACAAAATTAATAAATAAATAAAAACGGTACATTTTGCACAAGCATTATGTCTATGATATAACACTAAAGCATAATTCTTATTTAATTAGGTTCAAGCACAATTCATTGATACTCGTTGATTTCTTATCATCATATTTAAGGTGAGTTTTACATAGCCCCTTTTCTATTTATCACCATTTTTGGGGTGAAACATGTTACCACATCACTTATGCAATTCAATCATCAATGTGTCTATGTGTTTTCTATGTTGCATTATGTCTTGAGCATGATTAGAGTAAGCACCATTCTAGCATAATCATTAACTCCGTACAAGCCGACGGTATACATTGATAGATCTATTGGACTGACAATCCCACCCGGATACGTGCCTCCTACAAAGGTTACGTGGGTGTTTGTTATCGCATAACATATTCAATTGGACCATGAGCGTATGGTATGTATCATTTTATAACAGTCATCAGGGTTGATTATGCACTCGATTTATTTCTAGTATGTTCTCACATATGGACTAGATTGACATGACACATGAATTGCACAACATTTTTATTCAATTATCAAAAACCTATGTAATTCTCACCAACTTTTGTTGACCCAAAATATTTTCAACTTAACATGTTTCAGGTTCTACTTGCTTGAGGATTTGAATTAATGCTTGAAGATGTGTGCATAGTTTTATTCAATTTGATGTATGAATTCTTGTAGAACAATTGTATGTAATTTATCTAAATCATATAATGAGAATTATTATTTACCATGAGCTACTGTATACTCATCAATACGTGACACCTCGATGTTTCCGCCATCGGTTGGGGTGTTACAGATTGGTATCAGAGCCATGGTTATAGGGAATTAGGTTATTAGAAAAATAATCTAGTCTATAACCATAGGATTTTAACCAGTACTTGCTTCCCTTATTTGCAACTCTATCTATTCTTTATCTCTATCCTTATCCACCCCTTATTAAATTCTAAGCTTTGAATCTCAAAACCTTTACAATTCAAATCAATTTCAATTCTTATATAATTTACTAAGCAGCCTGAATTTCATGATCATTTGTGATTTTCACAATCATACTTCGTCTTACAATATTACCCACATATTTGATTATTTTCAACATCTGACCCAAATCATATGGTTTCCTTTACAACATACTGTTTATTTTTTTTTTAACGTATTACTGTTGGTGTTTTCTTGCCAATTCTATTTTGAACCTCCCCTTCATTTTATTTATCTTTTTGAAAGTACCTAAATCATAAAATTTCGTCTTACCCAAAGTTTTAAAAGTCCTCGTTTAAACTATAATCCCATAAAATTGTATACAGGAGATACCTTAGCATCAACACTAATGATCACTGGAATTTTGTCAAATTTTCAGCACTTAGAGATTTCACGAATTAGAACAAATAAATATTCTGTCAAAGAGTCTTTTATTTTCACAGACCTATTTTCTAAACTTCAAATGTTTATGTAACAATTTATGGGCGTAACAAAGGATTTTCGATATAATGTCATTTGATCTATAAAACCTAATGTCGTGTTTAAAATCTCTGACTAACTGAAATATTCTGATCTAAAGCCACTTAAATCATACTATTTAACAATTTTTGTTTTATATATAAAACCAATTTTAACAAATATATATATATATATAATCTTTCCATCCTTATGAACAAAATTTAGTATCCAGTTCCCCTTTGACACCTACTTATTTCCAACATGTTCGAAATTTTACAATTTTTGGTGTCCACCACAATCGTGTTTTCTCATACGCTAGATTTTAATATTTGATTCAAACTCCACGACTCATGCTGCCAGATCATCTCCCTATTACTTGTGTCTCTTTAAAACCTATGAAATAAATCCTTTATCAACTATCTTCAAATTCACCATCTTTCATAAATGTTACTTTGAGTTCTTCATCATCCTCTCAAGAACTAAATTCATATCCTTTACCTTCTTGAACATGAACTTGATCCCTATGATAACCAAACTATTGAAAACTTGATTGTTCGTTGCATCAAACCTGATTCTTAGTGATACATGAGGATTTGATTATCTACTATATTTGAACTTGAAAGCATGGAATATAAACTATTTGCTATAAACACACCCAGAGTCATTAACCTTGTCTAGGGCGACTCTATTACAACTCGCATGCTATACTTGATACTTGATACATTTACAAACTTGCTTATATGTATGTATTATCAACTTGCAACTTATGTGTTAAATCAAAAACAATTGCTATACTTAATCAAACAACTGGTAGAGGATGAAGTACTTACTCAACAGTTAGTAGGGTACCAAATAACCTACTCAACGATTGATAGAGGTCATCATGCCTGCTCAACAGTCGGTAGAGGCCCTACAACCTGCTCAACGACTGGTAGAGGCTATCAGACCTGCTCAACAATCGGTAGAGGTTCTTACTCACTGACTGGTAGAAGTCTTTTTCCTGCTCAACAGTTGGACTCATTTTGGATACACTGTACACGTAATTTGATACAAAGATTCAATCAGAAGGTTATTTTGCATTGTTTGTTTTACATGTGTGTTTAGAGTCATAGAAGGACGCAAAACTCTAATGTAAGGTAAATTGGTGATTGCGGTCCGGAACGTAATCATGAATTTACAGGTACGTTAAGGTAGTGTGAAATTCTATTAGAATTATGGTAGACGTCTAGTAGGTTTCAAGATATCAAAAGTGTGGTTGGTTAGCTACGGTACACACTATATATATAAACACTAATGATGTATCGAAAGTCTTATTAGGGGTCGGAACACAAAACCAGTCCTGGTCAAAATGAAAACCTACAAAAGTTGTGTCGAGTGCCATAGACTAAAATAATTAACAATTTAGAATAAAGGTAGCACCTTAAAAGTATGCTAGATTTTACACAGATCCTAACAACTTGTGTGGATCACGAGGCCAAACGATGCATTCTATCTTTAAAATCTAAACTACATATATACATTCCCCTTCATTTCAAACCTTCTACCAACTTTTAATTTTATCTTTTGACACATACACATATTCCAGGTGCAAGTAATTACCTGTTATCTACATTTTTTTTTTTTCCAAATATCATTCCATTGCTAAACACTTGTTTCCCTCAAAACTCAACGACTCAACCCGTGACTTTTACATATGATATTTTCTAGTAGCCACATTCGATACCCACCATTCCCCTATTAAATTTCGAGACGAAATTTTCTAAACTAGGGGAGACTATAACACCCCAAAATTTTGAAACTCTAATACATATTGATATCTTCGTCGAATCCTAACCAAACTTAATATGTTGTCCTAAACAATGTGAAATGAATTTTTAATTTTCATAATAATAATAACAAAAATATTTTCCCTTTTATGAAATTGGAAGGTCAACATAGCTAAAAAAATAATAATAATAGAAGAATAATATGTTATCTTCTACATAACCACCTACAAGTCCAAGACTAACAGTTTAATATCCGGTCAAAACATTCCAATTTCAACTACCATAATAAATCCGACAAATTTACCGGTTAAGGACCCCAATCTCCTACCGCGATGCTCGTGGTCAACTACGCGTGCAATGATATCAAAAGTTTCCTATTTCGAGTTATAATCCCAGCCCCAAATCACGTAAGTTACCAAAAAAAAATAATAATAATATTTGAATTTAAATAAAATATTACAGATGTTAAATCGAATTAATTTGAAAAGTTTTAGAAATGTAACATTTACTTTCATGCCTTAAATTGTGTCTTGATTGTTCATTATTTATATAATTAAAGTCATCATCTTCAATTCTTCATCACAAACCACCGGATTTTAAGAGGAGAAACTCGGCACCTTAATTCTATAAATTAAACCATTCTGCTCGAATCCACCCCATCGCCATGAATCACCATCAGCCACTCCGCCTTCCAACCATCATAACCACTTCTCCACCCGACACTACCACCCTCATGGTCCTCCTATGCAAACTTCGGGACACCGGTTCAGGCCAACGAAACCGACGACAAAACTCCCGCCTCCTTCCATCATGATTTTCCTAGGATTCAACCACGACCATGACAAGTTTCATAACCACCGCCGCACCATAAACCTCCGGACATCAGCCACACCGTCAAACGCCACCGTACGCTACCACGTTTCAGGTCACCACTCCGTCCTTTCGGTTCACGCCGCATACAAGAGCTTTGTTCGCTTTTCACCGTAAAGGTAACAAAATTGATCTTCTTTTTTTTGCTTCAAACCATGTCTTGGTTGATCATCGCTTGAATCCGGTTATGAGGTTATATAAAAAAATCGTATTGGTTCATTAGCTTGAAAGCAATGAGCATTTAAAATACAAACCATACGTACTCCTCACATACATTTTTTGTTTATTTTTTTTAAAAAGAATAAAATTGTTTCTGGAAGAAACATGCGTGACTTTTCTTGGTACATACACAAAGTTTATAATAAAGCACATTCTAAAATTTCTATGAATGAGTTTGGTATAATTAAATGGTGGACAATTACTTATCAACGATGAACTATTAAAATTCGAATAAGTCGTAGTTTCAATATATTTTTTTTATATTATTGATATGTGTATGGTTTGATCTATTTAAAATAAACAAGTTGATTATTGTTGTTTTAGACAAAATTAATAAATAAATAAAAACGATACATTTTGCACAAGCATTATGTCTATGATATAACACTAAAGCATAATTCTTATTTAATTAGGTTCAAGCACAATTCATTGATACTCGTTGATTTCTTATCATCATATTTAAGGTGAGTTTTACATAGCCCCTTTTCTATTTATCACCATTTTTGGGGTGAAACATGTTACCACATCACTTATGCAATTCAATCATCAATGTGTCTATGTGTTTTCTATGTTGCATTATGTCTTGAGCATGATTAGAGTAAGCACCATTCTAGCATAATCATTAACTCCGTACAAGCCGACGGTATACATTGATAGATCTATTGGACTGACAATCCCACCCGGATACGTGCCTCCTACAAAGGTTACGTGGGTGTTTGTTATCGCATAACATATTCAATTGGACCATGAGCGTATGGTATGTATCATTTTATAACAGTCATCAGGGTTGATTATGCACTCGATTTATTTCTAGTATGTTCTCACATATGGACTAGATTGACATGACACATGAATTGCACAACATTTTTATTCAATTATCAAAAACCTATGTAATTCTCACCAACTTTTGTTGACCCAAAATATTTTCAACTTAACATGTTTCAGGTTCTACTTGCTTGAGGATTTGAATTAATGCTTGAAGATGTGTGCATAGTTTTATTCAATTTGATGTATGAATTCTTGTAGAACAATTGTATGTAATTTATCTAAATCATATAATGAGAATTATTATTTACCATGAGCTACTGTATACTCATCAATACGTGACACCTCGATGTTTCCGCCATCGGTTGGGGTGTTACACATCATGAGTAATATTACTTAAACTTGATCAAAGTGCAATTAATGTGGGGGAGAGATCCATTTAAGGAACAACCGCGGGTTTGTAGAAATTGTGTTTGAGGAGTCTCTCAAACCATGTAAAAAGATGACCTTTCTTTACCTTTATCTATTGTTGGATGTTTCAATCCAATAACGCTTAAATGTGGGGGTTAACTTGCATTTGATAATATGAAGTTAAAGGTTGGCAATAAAGGTTATGGTTGTAACGAGCCATCTAGTTGGTTAGACTAAGATGTCAACTAGAATACACAATGATCATCAGGAGTTAATGTGGTTGATTAGACTCATATCCTGTGACACCCATTGAATTTCTAGTCAAGATCCATACACACTCTCACAATTATGTCATTTTTAGTTATGCATTAGACATTTTTACAGTAACTGCGTCACCCCAGGTCGAGAAAAGCCCAAAATAGTTCAGGAGTTTATTACAATTGGCAATGACAATTAAGCCAATCACCCGCTCAACAAAGGGCAACCAAATTTCCAATTATTACATATAAACAAACAAGGTTTCACAAGTCAACACACTGAGCTTAACAATGATCAGTCCCAACTCAGAACATATGTAATGTATGTTAATACATCATTCCAAAATATGTTTAAATCATGAATTACACATGACACCTATGGAATTAAACCATACTATAATTTAACATGAATGATATACACCCAGAACACAAACGTACAAACAAACATATAACAAATCGGATCTTCATGTATGTATAAATCCATTTAATCTCAAAATACATATTAACGCATGTGTGCAATTCGGGTTATATGTGAAGATTGATAACCAATACAAAGTAACCATCATGTTTGTATATACACACTCACGGTTCATACACCCATGTATTGACATGTGCATAGTCCAATCCTACCCTACACCTGATGTGTGTGTGTGTGTGTGTGAAAGAGTGATTGAAACAAGGCAAATCAAGCTATATATGTATCTATATATATGTACAAGACATACATATGTGTGGAGAATGGATCTTGAACCAACAAAACATATTATACACATACACACATCATAGATACATACATACATACATACGCGTAGACATACACACACATGACCTTCCAAAAACACTAACACCTAGGACTTGAACCAAAATAGAACATGAGCCACCTTACACCCCATCCCCATGCTTGTTGACTACCAAAAACTACAGTTCCCTTCCCCATATTTCAGCTAGGAGCCGCCCTAAACAACCAAACACACCAACACAACCCAAAAATCTCAAAAACCCCTGTGTTTCACCTACTAGAGACCTTATCATTTTACCCTATGGATCTAGGCACCTTTTACTTCCTAATTCATCCACAAACTAGCCATAGAAATTGGCCCATACACTCCCAATGTGAAGTATGATCAACAAGTAAACTCTTTTAATCAAATGGGCAAAACACCTTTTAGTTACCAAGATCAAGGAATGTCGACTTTCCAAGCATGATCAACACCTCCCATCCTCACATTTACTCTCTGTCTCTCTCTCTTGCATATATATATATATATATATATATATATATATATATATATATATATATATATATAGGGTAAGGATAATGTGGAAACCCATTGTTAGAGTGAAAACCTTGGAAACCCAATCTGCACCATCCATTCCATTACATCAATGGCCATGATCCAATCTTGTGACTTTATAGTGAGAGAAATTGTTTTTTTATTATTAAAGTACAAGACAAGGGTATTAAGGGCAAGAAATGCGTCCTTTATATCTCTCCTTTCTCTTCTTTCTTATCATGTATCTCTTTCCTCTCTCCTCTTTCTTGTCATTTATCTCTCTCCTCTATCTTCTTTCTTATCCCTTCTCTCTCTCTCTTTCTCTCTCTTTCTCAAGTCTTTTTCTTTCTATGTGTTTCTCTCTCCTAGTATCTCACTTTCGTTTCTCATTCGTCATTCTCTCTATAACTCTTTATAATATGTAAGTATGTATGGGTGTTGTATATTATGTATGGATGTGGAGTGTATGGTGAGTCGGTGTTGACTTCACCATACCGTAGGGTGGAGAAGAAAGCAACTTCGGTGACAAGGTGGAGGTTGAAGGCAGACGGAGAGAAGATGACTACGGTGACTTCAATGGAACTTGGGGGAGATGAGAGAAGTAGTCACTGCAAATTGGGGACAAACTAGAGGAGCACTTACCTGAAATTAAAGGATAAAGACATGATGGCCTTATGTTTGAGGGATGAGGTTGCCGGCGACGGTACTGAAACCAGGGCAACAATGTTGAGAAAGATGAAAGTTTCTTTTAGTTTGTAGTTATACTTTTTACTCACCTTCTCCATGTGTTACTTTTATTTATATTTTAGTGGCTTTCGTTTTGATGTCTTTGTATTTCATTACTTTTACTTATTATTTTTTACTTATTATTTTTTACTTAACATATGTTACATGTGTACTGCACCAATGCTTGTATATTTAGTGTTGTGTGAACTGTATCTTTTTTCAGGATATGTAACATGTGTTATGTTTTCAGTTGTTACTGTGTTGTTTTGTAAAAATGGTAACATATATTATCTGACCAAGTCTGTGTGCTTGGTAGTAAAGTCAAGATGAACAAGTGAAAACCCGACCCAGGACATTCAAATAAATAGTATGGAAGGGTAACATGTGTTATTTGACCAAATCAACGTGCCTAGTAGGACGGTAAAAATAAAAAATATATAACCTATATTCAAATAACAGTAAGCATAAAAAGATTAAAAAAGGGCCCAATAAAGGTCACTTGTTTTTTTGTGACACATGTTTCAAACAAGAATGTCAACACAAGCAAAAAAAAAAAAAAAGGTAACACGTGTTAGTTGGTCATAAAGGGAAAACATGTGTTATCTGATCTGCTAAAGTTAAACCGTTTCCCCCATATACCCATGAGAAGATCTAACATTTGTTAGTATGGGGTGGTGTGGTAACATATGTTAACATGTATCATTTGTCAGCCTTTGTGTCTTTCTCTTTAGTTTTGCTAAGAAATAAAGCATACAAACTAGTAACACACATTATTAGAAAGTATCACTACAAACAATTAGACACTTTAACAAAATAACTTGTATTTATTGTCAGCCTTTTTTTTTTGCCTTGCTTACTACTATAGTTTTCACTTCATAAGTTTATTGTGAAATAAAGCATACAAACTATTAACACACGTTATTACAAAGCATCATTACAAACTATTGAAACAAGATATAAACCTACCCAGGACATTCAAATGACTTCATAGAAGGGAAACATGTTTTAATGTTGCATGAGAGGTTAGCATGTGTTATTTGGTAACATATGTTAAACTTTTATTTTATTGTCAGCCTGTTTTTGTCTTGCTTTCCACTATAATTTTCACTTCATAAGTTTACTGGGAAATAGAGCATACAAACTATTAACACATGTCATTACAAAGTGTCATTACAAACTATTGACCACTTGAAAAAATAAATATAGTAATTCTATACATTGAGTACCAAGAAGAAAACATTATTCAAAAGTTTTTCTACATATTTTTCTCGGCTTCCTTGGACTTTGTATGTTAACATAACCGGTGGGGGATCTTCGTTATCAACTTCAAAACACACTTTAGTTGGGATCCTCAAACACATAATGAGACATCACTACCATGTGTTAGCATATACTAAAATAAATGACTACACATTTATTCATCAACATCGCCTTCTTCCTATAGCCTACTCATGAAAACCAACTCTGGAACATATATACATGTTAGTTGGTGTAGATGCATTTTGTGCGACAAATGCTTTGGATTACAATTAACATGTGTTAGAGTTGTTTATCAAATGGGCGAAGGAAAGAATGTGGGCGAATGAAAGATTTAATAGGTGCGAAGGAGAAGAAAGAGTACGAAGGAGAGACAAAGGGACGAATGTAGAATTAGATTGTAATGTATTGCTTGGTTCGCACACTGTGTTTGGGCGAACCTGCACATTCGACCATGCAATATGGGCGAATGTGCAGGCCTATAAATAGGTTAAGCACTTTTTGAATGTTAGTAGTTGGTCATTTTATTCCCTCCTGTTTTGTGTCTCTCCCTAGTGTTTGTGTCAACTTATTTTCACGTTAGATTTGATTGTAAACATTATTAAAACGTGTAACTCAAGTTGTTTATGAATGAGAAAAAGGTTTGAAAGATGATTTCTGTGTTTTGATTGTTTGATTATCATTATTGTGATTGATTCAGGGATTCCGCACCTGAATCAAACTTGTTTGATCAATCTCTTTGTAGATTTGACGATCCTAAGAGCTTACAAAGTGGTATCAGAGCCATTATGGATCAAACAACCACAATGTGATAATTTACAGCAGATTTGGACCCTATTTTGATCAAAAACTTTCTGTTTTCATTGATAAAACTGAATTGGTGATAAATTGATTGATTAGAGCTTGTTTTCAAGGATAAAATGGATAATTCTCTTTGATAAACTTGTTCCAAATCAAATCCGAATCAAAACCTTATTAAAATCATCAAATTCTTTCAACTTTTGAAAAATTTGATCAAAATCAACTGATTTTCAAAGAATAACCGTTTTTGAAGGTAACTTTGTAAGCGCTTAGGATCGTCAAATCTACAAAGAGATTGATCAAACAAGTTTGATTCAAATGCGGAATCCCTGAATTAATCACAATAATGATAATCAAACAATCAAAACACAGAAATCATCTTTCAAAGCTTTTTCTCATTCATAAACAACTTGAATTACACGTTTTAATAATGTTTACAATCAAATCTAATGTGAAAATAAGTTTACACAAACACTAGGGAGAGACACAAAACAGGAGGGAAAAATATGACCAACTACTAACATTCAAAAAGTGCTTAACCTATTTATAGGCCTGCACATTCGCCCATATTATGGTCGAATGTGCAGGTTCGCCCAAACACAGTGTGCGAACCAAGCAATACATTATAATCTAATTCTACATTCGTCCCTTTGTCTCTCCTTCGTACTCTTTCTTCTCCTTCGCACCTATTAAATCTTTCATTCGCCCACATTCTTTCCTTCGCCCATTCGATAAACAACACTAACACATGTTAATTGTAATCCAAAGCATTAGTCGCACAAAATGCATCTACAAACTCCCCCTCGACTATTGCTTGGATTATTTACGCTCTTGGTCCATTATCTTGTTCATAAGCTTTATACGCAGTTGTTTCTTTTGTTCCAACGTCATCACCTTTTCAAATACTTGTACTTTTCATCAAAGATCATTTGCAGGAATCTCGGATATAAAAGAAACTTCTTATTCTTCAATCCTCTTAATGGTTCCAGCATATGTTCAAGTATCATTCCAGATTCATTGAATGGTTTGTTCAATATCAGTGCAACCATCATCGAGCTAATACTCTTTCTCATCAAGTCATAACCTCCTGCTGCTGAACCAAAGACATGGATCATAACATGTGCCAAATACTTGAATTGGGGACAAAGCTTTCCCTTGTGTAACGAACCATCAGTAATCGGCCCGTTATACTTCATCCTTAGAAAGCATTTCCTCTGTTCACTAAAGCTAAGTTCTCTGGGATCAGTCTTTTCATCTTTAAGCTTCCCTAATATCATTCTCTGAAACAATAACCAATTTTCCTTGAATCTTTCTAACCAGAGATGATTCACACTCCCAGAAATCCATCTTCGCGTTCGTCCAGAACTCTTGTAGCAAGTCTCGGTAGATAATAGCAGGTGTAGCAATTGCATCTATCACCCGACTTCTCTTTAGAAACTCGATAATCTCTGTAAACTCGGTGTGCTTCTTCACGTCCCCAGGATATGCACAACAGTTATGCGCATTCTCAAACGACAAAAGCTCTTCCTTTCCTTTCTCAGCAGCTTGTGCAGATGATCCAGCTTGTTCAGTAGTTCTTTCCGGTTCAGACATGGTTTATACTGCAAAACAAAACAAGTAAACACGTTAAAAATCGACAAAATATACAAAAATTGAAAATTTGGTTTTTGATCTCTACATTCGCCCAAACGAAATATCTCCTTCTTTCAACTGAGGAGCTCGAGAGTATAAATCTTTAATCAGATTATCCATACTTTTATTACTCACTTTTAGCTTCTTATTCTCTTCCTTCAAAGCTATAAACCTTCTGGTGTTCCTTTGCTCATGTTTCAACAATTTCCTATTATCCTTCTGCAACCGTTTAATCTTCTTTTTCAGCTCTTCATTGTTCTCATGTGATGTAACAACGACATATAACATCTTTGAGTCATTCTTTCTCAATTGATCAATTTCAGTCTGTTGCTTATTTATTATGTTCATCATCTCAGTAAGTTTCCGGTTAACAGTGTTCATCACAGTACTATCCACTGTAACCTTTTGAGTAGAAACTTCAGCAACTTCAGGCAGTTTACCCTTCTTCAACTTCTTCAGTACATTATCCAATGCTTCGTTAAAAGAGTCAACAGGTAAATCAGCTCCCTGTTCAGTACTGGAAGTGGTTGTGGTTTTCAGCTTCTTAGAAGCAGGAGCAGCAACTGGTGATTTCGAGCTTGAAGCAGGTGGCAACTTCTTTCCTGCTACTAACGATTCAATCCATTATGGATCAAACAACCACAATTTGATAATTTTACAGCAGATTTGTATCTTGATCAAAAACTTTCTGTTTTCATTGATAAAACTGAATTGGTGATAAATTGATTGATTAGAGCTTGTTTTCATGGATAAAATGGATATTCTCTTTGATAAACTTGTTCCAAATCAAATCCGAATCAAAACCTTATTAAAATCATCAAATTCTTTCAACTTTTGAAAAATTTGATCAAAATCAACTGATTTTCAAAGAATAACCGTTTTTGAAAGTGCAGGGTTCGAACCTAGGGAGAAATGGGCGAACGTGTGTGTTAAACGTCGAACCAAAGGATTTTTGGTCGAAGGTGGTGTTTTAAGTGGTCGAACCTAGAGTTTGTTAGTGTATTGGTGTTAATTCGACCATACTTGTTTCATTCGACCATTCGAACGGTCGAAGGAGAAATAAAAACGGTTGAAAGAGGGTTAAACGGTCGAAAGTGCTTTGTGTTTGTTATACTTTTCATTCGTATCTTTATAAACAGTCGAAGGAGAACATTTTCTCTCATTCGACCACTCGACTCATACGAAGGATAAAACTGTTTTAAAACTTTTCTAATCTTTTCGTGTTTAAACTTTTTCAGATCAAGATGTGGAACTTTCCGACTACACCACGACCAAACACGACACCACAACAGCAGACAACCATGGATCCTTGGTCGGTTGCTGCCCAAAAGTCTAGTCAACCATCACAACCTATCAACTACATGGCTATGACTAGTACTATTCCTCAACACGTTGTGCAACCACAACCGCAACCGATTGGAGACTATTGGGGAGTAGCAGCAGCAGCGGTTCACACACAGACGACTAATGCCATATCAACGCTTATTCAAGACTTGTCATCTGGAAGTGGAAACCGACCACCTAAGCTTATGGAGATGGTCGATTACAACACGTGGAAGACTAAATTCAAGATCCATTTGGAGGGTATGGGTTTAGAGGGAACTGAGGCGTGGCAGATGATTGCGAAAGGCTATGTTGCTCCGATCTTGGAGAACATGGGAGAGCCTATTCCTTTGGAGAATCTAGCAGACGATGAAAAGAAAAAGTTTGCTATTGAGAAAAAGGCGTTTTCTCAATTGTCCCAAGCTATCAACACTGATTTGCTGCATCAGTTTGGTTCTTGCACAACTTCTAAGCAGCTGTGGGACATGTTGAGAAACAGGCATGATGAAAATGAGAAGACTAGGAAGCTAAGGATGGGGGAGCTTCGCAAAGAGTTTGAGAATTTTAGTTACATGGGTAACGAGACATTGAAAGAATTGGTTCCAAGGTATTGCCATTTACTCACAGAGCTGTCAAGCTATGAGATTAACATACCTATGTCCGAATTGGTGGACAAGTTTGCCGATGCGTTGCCACCGTATTGGAACCAGCATATTGAGGTGTTGAAAGAGAAGGATGCGTACCAGTATTGGACGATCAATGAGTTTATACAGAAACTGGAGAACAAAGAGATGGAGGAAAAGAGGAAAGCTAAAAGGGCTCAAATTCCTCAGAATCCGGAACTGTATCTTGGTGGTACATCTTCTTCCCATTCTACTTCCAGTTCTACTACCAATGTTGCTCCACACATCGCGTGCGTATCTAACATTGTTGAACCATCCAAACAACCAATCAACTACCTTGCTCAAACATCTTCATATACCTCACCATCATATCCAACAACAACTTCTTATATTCCGCCATTCTCACCCATGCAACAAGCAGCATGTTATTCTGCTAGCCAACCTCAACAACAACAACATTACAACCCTCAAATGAACCAAACGCAACTTAACCAAAGTCAACCTAACCAAATCCCGATTGTGTTGGAGACTTCAAATCTAAACAATGTTACTGTTGAAATTGCTCAACAACATGTAGCATTAGTTTCAGCAATGGTAGCATCATACAATGGTCTGGTTGCTAGTCAAATTGGGAACAACAATTTGACCAATGAGGACTATGCACAGATCGACAAGGAAGAGATGGAATTGATGGATATACAGTGGGCTTTTGCTAGTATTATGAGAAGAGCCACTGATTTTATTCAGAAGACCGGGAGAACGGATCTTTCAACTTCTCCTAACACCACTTATGGCTTCAACAAAGCCAAAGTAACTTGTTTCAACTATGGTGAAAAATGTCATTTTAAAAGAGAGTGCACACAGCCAGCACAACAAGGTAATCGAAATCCATTCAACTCTACATACCAAAACCGTCAAACTCAAAACCAAAATCAAGTATCACACCAAAGTTCCAACAACATTTCAAGCTTTCAACCTCACAACAATTATCAAAACCGCCAAGCTAACCAACAAAACAATAATGCTAGACAATCCACAACACAAAACCAAAACCAAACACAACAGAACTCAAACCGAACAATCATTCCCATCTCTACACCAAACACACAAACCCAAACTGAAAATTCAAATCAAGCATTGGTGATACAGAAGGATGAGGGTTTTGATTGGACCAGTATGCAGTTGGGTGTGGAAGAAATTACAGCCGGTAATATGGCTTGTGTGGCACAGAAGATGAACTTGGATGAACCGGTGGAGGTTGAAGAAGAGATTGTGACTGAGAAGTTGAGTGAGTTGAAGATTGAAGAGTTGAATAATGAGATGAATGTTGATGCTGATTGTGCTGAGAAGAAGACTGGAATGATTATGGATACTGTTGCTGATATTCCAGAACAGTTTGATTCCACTTATTCTGATGAGGAGAGTGATTCTGACTCTGAATCTAGTGTTAACTCACTGGATGACGACATTGACCAGTTGCTTGCTGAAGCCGACTTCTTGATGACAAGGAAATCATGCATGGTGGATGATGCTTGCACCAGAATTGATTATTCCAAGTTTTTCGCTGGGAAGGAAGCACATTTTGCACTTATGGCAATGACAGAACCTCTTAAACAGGTAAGTACCGAATCTACTGTTAATTCCAATTCAACTTGTGTTAAGAATTGCAAAGCTTGTGATAAATTGACAGATGAAAATAAGCAACTCAAGGTTCAACTTGAGAGTGCAAAAATCAACTGTCAAACTTATCAAAAAGAATCAAAAGAATTCAACAGAGTACTTGATGGTTATAAGAAAGACGTTTTTGAATTGAAAAAGACTTTGTCTTTAAAGCAAATGGCCATAAACAATTATATAAATGATTTATAAAATAAAAAATTGGAAATGGCCACCATCAAGTGCTTTGCCGAGAAAGTAAACAAAAAGCTCGAAAGCTATAAGCACATTGCTTATGTTGTTGACCACATCATATAAGAGCCTTCACAGCCCAGTAGTGCAAACTACAAAGCTGTCCCAGCTCCGGTGTTGTTCGAAAACCATAATTTACATGCAATAGCACCGGAGAGTTTAGTCAAATTTGACTCTACATCGGATAACGAGTCCAACACATCCAGTGTGGGAGACCCGTATTCTGATGTTAGACCAGTTCTGGGAAACAATGAAGGTGTGGTTCCTGCTGATGATTCTGATGAAGAGGATGAACAGTCTGAGACGGTTGTAGAAAAAGTGAGTGATATTCCTGATGAAAATCACATCATCACTACTGAACCTGTTTCACCATCTCAGCTTGTCTATCCCATGGCTAATGCACACAGAAAGAATCAATCAGTAAAAAATGTTGATAAGAAAGTTGAGAAGAAAGTTGTTAAGAATGTTGAAAAGAATGTTGTTAAGTATGTTGAAAAGAAAGTTGAGAATAAAATTGAAAAATCAAATAAAGTGAAAAATGAATCGTGTGATAAACCTGTGAAAGTTTTCTATCGGATGCAAGGCTCCGATAAGATCATGTCTGATGAAGAATATCCGATTCAATTTGCAAATTATTCTAAAATTGAAAAGATCTGGCAGGAAAGTACCATTTGGTTTCCAAAACATGAACGAACAAATGATATTCCTCCAGCCATTTTAAAGAAAATTCATTCGGATATTCCTAAAGACCCAAAGGTCAATGTCACACAATTTGTTAAACCAACAGAAAAGTCAAATAGTTTTATTGAGCCGGCTTACTCAAAGGATCCCGCTCCTAAGAGTTTAAGAAGACAGTGTATGGTTGATCAATATCCCATTGCTAGTTATTCTAAGTCAAACATCAAAGAAAACTATGAAGAGTACCGTGTGTGTTTTAAGTGCGGGGAAAGGGGCATTTGCTTGCCAACTGCCCGTATGTACGACACAAGCGGCACGAGGTGGAGATGAAGCAAAAGTATGACTGTCCGGTTGATCATCACAGTTATCCACAAAGACGGTTTTTCCCTCAGCCAGCTCCTTTTTATAACCAAAACAACTATTTCAAAAGGAGGGAAAATCGTCCGATGACTTATGATAGACGCAACCGGATAGCCACTGAGAAACAATTGAAGAAACCAATGGTGAACGCAACTGCTGACAACAAAAAGGTACTTGTTAAACCTAATGTCAAACCAGCAGTTGGACCTGTCTCTGTTAAATCAGAGAAGGTAACCAAGAAGGTATCGTTCAAGGATGAAGTAAAGAAACCGGCTGAGACTTCAAAATCTCAGATCAGGATCTTGAAACGGACTGAACAATCTTGGTCATCAAAGGGTTCTGAGGGTGCTTCAACTTCACAACAGAATGTGAAATCTGAGAAGGAAAAAGATTTGTGTGATAAGAAAAAGGTTGATAAAACCCAAGATGTTTGTGAGAAAACTGATTCTTTGAAACAATCTGTTCAAAGACCCAAGACCAAACAGGCTTGGGTCCCCCAAAAAATCTAACTTCTTTACTTGATATGTGTAGGGAGCTTCAGCTGGCCCTGTGAGCAGTCTTTGGATTGTTGACAGTGGAGCTTCTGGCCACATGACTGGGGATTTTTCGCTACTGTTCGATATTCGAAACATCAATGGAGGCTATGTAGCGTTTGCCGGGAACAAAGGAGGCTATATTACCATGGAGGGTAGTGTAAGCAATGGAATTGTGAGCTTCGAAAGAATTTCTTATGTGAAGCAGATAGATTATAATCTGTTGAGTGTCAGCCAGATATGCGACAAACAATTTTCTGTGTACTTTGACGACAAATCTTGCTATATACTCAAGCCGGGTTTTGAATTACCGAAAGAGTGGGTGATGTTAAAGGCGCCGAGAGTGAACAACCTGTACATTCTCGATATGTCAAAAGCCATGACCACCCAAGGCCAAGTCACGTGTTTCCTCTCCAAGGCTACAGAAAAAGAATCCATTATGTGGCACAGGAGAATGGGACACATTCACCTCAGAAAGATTAATCATTTGGTGAAGAATGAACTTGTCATAGGCGTGAACGTCAAACATTTTCACTTAAATGACAAGTGTGTGAGTTGTAAAAAGGGTAAGCAGCACAAACAATCCCATAGACCAAAGAAAGTTAATTCCGTTGAACTGCCACTTGAACGTTTGCACATGGATCTTTTTGGACCGGTCAAGCGTAAGAGTCATGCTGGGGAGTTATACTGTCTTGTGGTGACTGATAAATATTCAATATTTTCATGGGTAATGTGCTTGCATCATAAGAGCGACACGTTTAATAATCTGAAGGTTCTGTTCACTCGACTAGAAAATGTCTATGGTCTGAAGATCAAGAGAATTAGGAGTGATAATGGGACGGAGTTCAAGAACGCACAGATGGATGCTCTTTGTGAAGACAAAGGAATTCATCATGAATACAGTGCTCCGTATACCCCTCAACAGAACGGTGTCGCAGAACGCAAAAACCGGACTCTAATTGAAGCGGCAAGGACAATGCTTGCGGATTCCAATCTTCCAGTAATGTTCTGGAATGAAGCAATTTACGCAGCTTGTTATACTCTCAATCGCATTTTAACGGTGAAAAAGTTTGGAAAAACTTCTTATGAGCTGTTGAATCGGCGAAAGCCGAACTTAGAGTATCTAGAACCGTTTGGAGCTCCGTGTACAATGCTTAATCCATCTGAGAAATCGCACCAAAAGCTGAAGAAGGATTCTTTGTTGGATATGCAACCCCGCTCAAACGGGTATTCAACAAACGGACTCGTCAAGTCAAGGAGTGGGCTAACGTTGAAGTTCAGCGGTATACTCTGAATGTACAGGGTAGCGATCCAGACTGGATGTTTGATTACAAAGACTTCTTTGAATCATTCAATCTAGATAGCTGGGTTGAAGAGGCTGTATTACGATTATATTATGAGTGTGAAAACGCAGTGACATCACCGTTGGTGCGTCCGATCACCGTAACCCCTCAAACAACTTCTAATGATACCAATGCTCCTGCAGCTGAAGAAGAGGTATTTCTGGAAGCTTCCACAACTCTCAATTCATCAGAATCGGAAGATGATGATGATGTTACAAGTGAAGCTGTTCCACATATTGCTACAGAGACACCTCCAGTGAACCCATATCCAAATGGTGCTTGATCATCAAACTTGGGTAATGATCTGGATTCGACAGAGAATTTGACTACTCAAACGGGAGTACAAGTACCTGATTATCTGGAATCTCGGATACATCGGATTCACCCGCTCGAGCAAGTTATTGGTGATCCTGGTAGAAGTGTGATGACGAGAGGTCAACTGAGGAATGCTAACTCACAAGAAAACCTTGGCGCTCTAGCCTTATATGCTAAAATTCAAAAGTCAGGTTTTCAGAATGACTGGTCTTTTGCTTGTTATGTTTCGCAGGTTGAGCCGAGGACATACAAGGATGCTCTTTTGGATGACGCTTGGGTAGAGGCAATGCAAGAGGAGTTATTACAATTTCAGAAACTGGGAGTGTGGACACTGACAGATTTACCATCAGGACGGAAAAAGATAGGAACTAAATGGGTATTTAAATGTAAGAAGGATGACAGAGGAGTGATTGTTAGGAACAAAGCTCGTTTGGTTGTACAAGGATTTCATCAGGTTGAGAGAATCGATTACAACGTGATTTATGCACCTGTTGCACGCTTAGAGGCAATCCGAATGTTTCTAGCGTTTGCATCATACAAGAAATTTAAGGTGTATCAAATGGATGTCAAGAGCGCATTTCTTTACGGTGTGGTCAAGGAGGAAGTATACGTAGGTCAACCACCAGGCTTTGAAGATCCTATTCCCCGGGATAAGGTCTACCTTTTAAAAAAGCTCTCTACGGGTTGCACCATGCTCCAAGGCAATGGTATGAGGAGCTGAGCACATATCTTCTTTCAAAAGGATTCAAGCGAGGTTTGGTAGACTGCACACTGTTCACTAAACGAACAGGCGATGACTTGCTTCTAGTCCAGATTTATGTTGACGATATTATATTTGGGTCTACTAACGAACTTCTGTGTAGAGAATTTGAACGTGTTATGCAGGAAAAGTTCGAGATGAGTGCAATGGGAGAGATGCAGTTTTTCCTTGGCTTGCAGGTGGAACAAAGACCAACGGGGATCCTTATTCACCAGTCGAAATACGTTTCTGAAGTCTTGAGCCGATTCCAGATGGATGATTCGAAGCCGATGGATACCCCAATACAACGTAATCACGGGATTGGAGTTGATGCTAAGGGGGAGCTAACTGATCCTTTTACATACAGAGCAATCCTTAGATCTCTGATGTATCTCACTGCCTCCAGACCTGATATAATGTTTGCCACATGTCTCTGTGCACGTTATCAATCGAAGCCAAAACAGAGTCATCTTGCAGCTGTCAAACGTATCCTTAGATATCTGAAGGGTTGTCCGTCGAGAGGACTATGGTACTCTAATGATGATAATTTTGACCTAATCGCTTTTAGTGATGCAGATTGGGGCGGCTGTGACAAAGACAGCAAATCCACACCGGCTGGATGTCAGTTTATGGGGAGCAGGCTCGTAACCTGGCAATGCAAGAAACAGACCGCAGTTGCATTATCCACATGTGAAGCAGAATACGTTTCAGCATCGACTACTGCTCACAGGTTCTTTGGATCCAACAACAGATGGTGGACTACGGTTTGCAATTTCTTAAAACCCTTATTTACTGTGATAATGAAGCCGCAATCGCATTAACAAAAGACTTAGTAAATCACTCAAAGGCTAAACATATCCGGATTAAATACCATTTTATTTGTGATTGTTATGCTAAAGAGTTGATCGATATGGTCAAAATCCACACTGATTACCAACCCGCAGACCTTTTTACCAAAGCTTTTGATAAATCGAGATTTGAATATCTTTTGAAAGCTAATAGTATTAAAGAAAAACAAGACTGATCACCACCTCAGTTTATCGCTTTTTAGCTTAATTTTTACTGTTTTTCGGAAAAAATCGAAAATCCAAAAACATTGAAAAATTTCAAAATCCATAAAAAATTAGAAAATTTCTTTGCTGACTGCTATATCTTCTTCCTTAGATTAACTCAGTCATATTTCTGTGAAAAAACGATATCTAGGCAGTCACATATTTGAAATGCTCCAGCTTATCCTTGGGAACAGTAAATTCAAAAATTTATAAAAATCAGAAAAACCAAAAATGATTTCCTGGAGAAAAGGGGGAAATGATAGTACATCAGTGGGGATCTGCCACATTCTAAGAAATGTAATGCTATATAGGGTGTGTGTCTAAGTCTGTGCGATGTGCTGATAGGCTTCGTAGACCTATTCCTGCGTGCCTGATACATACATATCAAACGAATTGAGGTGTGGATGAACTCCTCATTGGCATATGGTCTTAGTACCGTAATTTCGTTTGATAGGGTATTTGTACAAAACTCGGAGGTTATGGATCGTTATGTTATTAGTTGTCTGGGGATAGCCTCTCTAATCTTCTGCTGTAAGTCATTACGGACCTAGATCAAGTAGGGTGTCTTTAAAAAAGAGCATTATGCCAAATCCTAAAGTTACCGAATTGAGGAACTTTCCATGTTTTATGATGATCAAAGATTATCTATTACATCGTATTAATCACTGATGCAAATCATGATTGATATCAGTCCTCAACCTGGTAGAGTGCACATGTTACTTTGCTGCATTAATTTGCTGACCTGTATACCTCTGTGCATCATACCTTGTAAATTACAGACGACGAAAGCATAATCACGCTTTACAATGAGTCTTTGTGCATTTACTTCTTGATACAGGAGTATGTCGTGTGCGTGGGAACCTCAGACAATTATGTTTATATTATACATAATCGTATCAGTCTAAAGCACTGCACAAAAGTCTGCATGTGAGTTTATGTGGATCACAATATCAGCAGTTGCCAGACCACACATTGTCTTTAATGATAATAATCAAAAAGATCAACGGTGTGTTCAGATTTCTCAATAACTGATATGATCCTTTTACCGGAAATCCCAAAACATTTACTGCTTTATCTTTACATTTTTGCATTTTATTTTCTCGTCAAAAATTGCAAAACTCAAAAAGATTTTAGGTGTGCTTTAACATAAACTTTGATAGCTGATGGTGGTTGATGACGATTTTCTAAACCTTGATGAACCATTTGAGCTTTGTCATCTTTAACTGAGAAAATATGATTGTCGGATGCTTAAAAGTTGGAAAATATTTTGAACGGGACTCGATTTTGAGAATTGGTAAAATTTTCAAAATTCCTGATTCACCTTCGCCCATTCGCTTGGGTCGAAGGAGGAATTTCTTGTTCATTCGTATGTTTCATTTTGGGCGAATGTGAGAGTTCTTAAGTTATTTTCTCTTTCGAACCCTTTTATCTCATTCACACCTTTAATTAGGGGCGAAGGAGACAAAAGCTTCACATTCGACCGGGGTAAACGGGCGAATGTGCAGTCTATATATATCCTTATCAGCTCATTCGACCCCTTACAAAAAATTTTCAAAATTTCTGCTTTAAATTCCACTTGTTGCTCGTGACTTTTAGACCTTACCATTGTGTTCGTTTGCTAATCCTGATCATTTTGCCCTCATTTTTACAGGTTAACATCAAGTTTTGAATGTTTAATCACTATATTTCAGTCCAAGCCCTAACTGCCATTGAACATGGATTTTTTGTTGATAATTGATCTTAGTTTTGATAGGGATTCATTGATTGAATGTTTTAGGGGAGATTATGCAAAAACTAAGGATTAAACATCATCAGTTGGCATAATCGATTGTTTTAAAACCTATAAACCCTAGTTTTTGAAATAAAACATTAAATCAATGAAAAACTGATGTAATTGATGATTTGGAAACATTAATCGGAGGTTTTAGATGCCTAATGAATCAAAATGACAAGTTAAAATCCACTGGTTTTCAAAAAATTGAAATTTGAAGTGAAGAACAGTTACCTTCGCCCTTTTCGAACGGTCAAACGTGTAAAACTGGGCGAAGGAGATATTTTGTTTGGGCGAATGAAACATTTAATCAAAATTTTCACATTCGAACCCTTAAAACTTCTCATTCGCACCCCCAAAAACTCTCATTCGCACCTCCGTTTGGGCGAATGTAGAGATCAAAAACCAAATTTTCAATTTTTGTTTATTTTGTCGATTTTTAACGTGTTTACTTGTTTTGTTTTGCAGTATAAACCATGTCTGAACCGGAAAGAACTACTGAACAAGCTGGATCATCTGCACAAGCTGCTGAGAAAGGAAAGGAAGAGCTTTTGTCGTTCGAGAATGCGCATAACTGTTGTGCATATCTTGGGGACGTGAAGAAGCACACCGAGTTTACAGAGATTATCGAGTTTCTAAAGAGAAGTCGGGTGACAGATGCAATTGCTACACCTGCTATTATCTACCGAGACTTGCTACAAGAGTTCTGGACGAAGGCGAAGATGGATTTCTGGGAGTGTGAATCATCTCTGGTTAGCAAGATTCAAGGAAAATTGGTTATTGTTTCAGAGAACGATATCAGGGAAGCTTTAAAGCTTGAAGATGAAAAGACTGATCCCAGATAACTTAGCTTTACTGAACAGAGGAAATGCTTTCTAAGGATGAAGTATAACGGGCTGATTACTGATGGTTCGTTACACAAGGGAAAGCTTTGTCCCCAATTCAAGTATTTGGCACATGTTATGATCCATGTCTTTGGTTCAGCAAGAGGAGGTTATGACTTGATGAGAAAGAGTATTAGCTCGATGATGGTTGCACTGATATTGAACAAACCATTCAATGTATCAGGGATGCTTATGGAACATTTATTGGAACCTGTTAGAGGTACAAGGAATTTGAAGTTTTTGTTATATCCTAGATTCCTTCAGATGCTATTTGATCACAAGTATAAGGAGTTGAAGAGGGATCCGAAGCAGATCATAGTTCAAGAGCATATGTCCATTAATACATTGGCAAGAATGAAGGCTTATAAAGGCTTGTCGGTGAATGAACGACCACCTGTTAGACGTTTATTTGGTCATTTGGCTAGGATTGATTATGTGGATCCTGGTAAAGATGAGGTAAGGCATGCTGACAGTGCATCGGACGAAGACAATCCATTACATCCTGTTGACCCTGAGGCAAAGCGAAAGCGACAGGTTGTGAATGTGGGAGCAAAGATTGGCAAAGGTAAAGAGAAAGAGATCAGGATTGAAGTTGTTCCTGAGACTGAGCCTGCAAAGAAGAAGAAAGTGTCGAGAAGGAATAAGACCATGGCTAAGAAAGGTTTACACATTGTTGATGAAGCGTCAGTCGATTCTGAAGAGACGCTAGAGGATGAACGTTGGGATTCTGAGACTGAGACTGTAAAGACTACCACGCCCAAGGCCACTGTGGCTGGTGAGTCTGCTAGTTTTAACAGATCAGTGGAAGAACAGATAATGAAGAGCCCTATTCACTTAGATGAAGAGGATGAGGGATTAGGTTTGGGAGCAGGAGATTTTCCTGGTTCACCAGTTCAAGGGGAGAAACCGAAGAAGCCCCAATTCAAGAAGAAAGAAAAAGTGTTAAAGACCACAGAGAAACGAGCTAGAGAGATTGAATCGTTAGTAGCAGGAAAGAAGTTGCCACCTGCTTCAAGCTCGAAATCACCAGTTGCTGCTCCAGCTTCTAAGAAGCAGAAAACCACAACCACTTCCAGTACTGAACAGGGAGCTGATTTACCTATTGACTCTTTTAACGAAGCATTGGATAATGTACTGAAGAAGTTGAAGAAGGGTAAACTGCCTGAAGTTGCTGAAGTTTCTACTCAAAAGGTTACAGTGGATAGTACTGTGATGAACACTGTTAACCGGAAACTTACTGAGATGATGAACATAATAAATAAGCAGCAGACTGAAATTGATCAATTGAGAAAGAATGACTCAAAGATGTTGGATGTCGTTGTTACATCACATGAGAACAATGAAGAGCTGAAAAAGAAGATTAAACGGTTGTAGAAGGATAATAGGAAATTGTTGAAACATGAGCAAAGGATCACCAGAAGGTTTATAGCTTTGAAGGAAGAGAATAAGAAGCTAAAAGAGAGTAATAAAAGTATGGATAATCTGATTAAAGATTTATACTCTCGAGCTCCTCAGTTGAAAGAAGGTGAAGAGGATAAAGATCAAGACGAGGAGCAGGTTGATTTCGAACTGTCTGATAATGAGGAGGAGGATGATGAGGATCTTGATGAAGATGCTGGAAAGGCTCCTAAAAAGAAGAAGGATGATGGAGATAATGATGGTTCGAATGATGAATCTGGTGATGATAGCAGCTCTGCATTTGATGATGAGGATGATGATGATGATGATGATGATAATGATGATGATGATGATACAGATCAATATAAGTATGAGAAACGGGAATCTGGAAAAGGAGGTGAATCCAGTTCTAAAGCTCCTGGAGGATCGGTTGATGATGATATGATCTTCTGGAATGAAAAGCTGAAGTCATTGTCTGATAAAGATAAACAGATGTATCGCCAGATGCTGACTGATCGAGTCTGGACGATTGACATGACCAGCAGATTCTCTGAGATCTTTGAATCTAGTGACAAGTTGCTTGAATTGGATTATAACGATTCAGATTTAGAAGATGGTGAAGTTTCTGCGGCAGTGTCAAAGGAGATTCTTGAAGGTTTGGCTAAGCAGGTTGGTAAAACGTTGGAAGAACTACTAGCTGATAACCAGATTCCTAATCTACCTGAAAAGGAAGCTGGGAATCATTCTGATGATCGTGACGTTCCTGCATTAGAGGAGATTGAAATAGAAGATATCACTAGTGAAGAGTATCCAGAGTAATTCAAGAAAGATAAAGACTTTGGATTTGCTGCTTTCACTGATGAACTATTGAAAGAAGCCGAGAAACTTGCAAAAGAGAAAAGTGATAAGTTTATGGATGAAGTGTTCAAAGGGCATGATAAACCACAGTTTGAACAATCTGACAGCTTGAAAGGGTTACTGAGGAAACTAAAAGAGAAAGAAGCCAATCGTCCGAAAGCAGAGATTCAGGGCAGCTTCTATAAACTCCACAACGAAATGTTTAAAGGAAAAGCGTTGGGTTGGAAGTTTATAAAGCAGTTGAAGTGTGTTGCAGTGAAGTGGGAGAAGGGGATACTCTATTTTGATAGATTTCATGATTTGAAGACTCTCCCATACTGGGCTATTCGTGATATTTGTCGACATAAGTTGACTGGATCGTCAAATGATCAAATTGCCTACTTTTCTGATAAAATGGCAAGAGAAAGCAGGACGAAGTGGAATCTTTTTGCTCCTAAGTACCCGAAGCGGATTGTTCACAAGAAAGATATTGATTCTATTACTGGTTTGCCCAAGGTGACTCTAAAGTACAAGCCACCGAAAGTGTTGAAACACATTCCATTGTTGCAGATTCCTCAACACTTTGCAAAGGACTTTATCTGGTGGTATTACGACTGGAAGATTGCAGAGGCTGTGATAACGGGCCGATTACTGATGGTTCGTTACACAAGGGAAAGCTTTGTCCCCAATTCAAGTATTTGGCACATGTTATGATCCATGTCTTTGGTTCAGCAGCAGGAGGTTATGACTTGATGAGAAAGACTATTAGCTCGATGATGGTTGCACTGATATTGAACAAACCATTCAATGTATCTGGAATGATACTTGAACATATGCTGGAACCAGTGAGAGGATTGAAGAATAAGAAGTTTCTTTTATATCCGAGATTCCTGCAAATGATCTTTGATGAAAAGTACAAGTATTTGAAAAGGTGATGACGTTGGAACAGATGAAACAACTGCGTATAAAGCTTATGAACAAGATAATGGACCAAGAGCGTAAACAATCCAAGCAATAGTCGAGGGGGAGTTTGTAGATGCATTTTGTGTGACTAATGCTTTGGATTACAATTAACATGTGTTAGTGTTGTTTATCGAATGGGCGAAGGAAAGAATGTGGGCGAATGAAAGATTTAATAGGTGCGAAGGAGAAGAAAGAGTACGAAGGAGAGACAAAGGGACGAATGTAGAATTAGATTGTAATGTATTGCTTGGTTCGCACACTGTGTTTGGGCGAACCTGCACATTCGACCATGCAATATGGGCGAATGTGCAGGCCTATAAATAGGTTAAGCACTTTTTGAATGTTAGTAGGTGGTCATTTTATTCCCTCCTGTTTTGTGTCTCTCCCTAGTGTTTGTGTCAACTTATTTTCACGTTAGATTTGATTGTAAACATTATTAAAACGTGTAATTCAAGTTGTTTATGAATGAGAAAAAGCTTTGAAAGATGATTTATGTGTTTTGATTGTTTGGTTATCATTATTGTGATTGATTCAGGGATTCCGCACCTGAATCAAACTTGTTTGATCAATCTCTTAGTAGATTTGACGATCCTAAGCGCTTACAGTTGGGATCCTCAAACACATAATGAAACATCACTAACATGTGTTAGCATATACTAAAATAAAAGACTACACATTTATTCATCAAATCACATGTGATCTATCAACCTCACCCCCCCTAATCCAATAACAATCTAACATAAACAAAATAATAATAATAATAATAATAATAATAATAATAATAAATCAAAAAGGTTAACATAAATTTTTTTTATTCAAGCATTTGGTCAAACACTTAATATGCAAACAAAAACTATCCCCAAAACTGTCTACCTTAGGTTTATAAATTGTTTGAAAATCTACAGTTTAAAACAATTGTGAACATATTTTAGTAATATTTGTTGCAAGTAACTTTGGAAAATCTACAGTTTAACTAACTTTGGCCCA
The DNA here is from genome assembly GCA_028751855.1 of Ambrosia trifida. Taxonomy (NCBI): domain Eukaryota; kingdom Viridiplantae; phylum Streptophyta; class Magnoliopsida; order Asterales; family Asteraceae; genus Ambrosia; species Ambrosia trifida. Next base: position 79,672,514 of record CM054131.1, on the reverse strand, counting down.
AATTGCTTAATAACAATTGGGTTTCAAATAGAAAAAAACAATTGTACCTTAAAGATCTAATGTACAAAGTTATACATAACTAAAATTAATTTTTCCATCATCATTTCAGCCGCTTCTTTTTCAAAAGAAATCAACTTTGATTCTTAACATACAAACCTTAAGATCCCCAAACAGAAAGGGGATGCTCAGATGAATCAATACCTTCTCTTTGTATCCATTCGAGTAGTTACAGCAAATGGGCGTTTGAAGACTTCGATTTCGGTTAACGGCGTCTAAAAAAACTGATGATAAGGTTTGTATTTTCATTCCCCATCAGCGTTTGAAGTGGGTTGTGAAAAAACATGGAGAGAAGAATGATAAAAAATAAAGATGAAATTGAAGTAATATGAATTCAAAATGGAATTTGAGTTTGAAACTTAGAAAGAGATGAAATATATTCAGAGAAAGAAAGGGAAAGGGAGAGAAAGAGAGAGACAGAGAGACAGAGAGATTGTACTTGATATTATCATGGGGAGGTGTTAAGATTGGGAGTTGGTTGACAATTGAATTAATTGGAAGGGTAAAATTACTTTACTACCCCCATAGTAATATTAAAATCAATTTGAATTGGGATGATCTGGCTTAATTCTAACCACATGATGGGTTTTCATAGTTTTCACTATAATATGCATTTTCTTCATATACTTACACTATATATATATAACCGGTTGGTCCCAAGAATTACACACATAATACACTTGATCATCAAACACTTAAGACACCTTCACCCGACTTCCTTGAACCCTTGGCCGATCCCAAGCACCCTCATCAAGCCATTATATGATCGTGAGCCACAAGCCGGATATCAACAAGTGTTGTTCAAGTCGCTTAGAGGAAGGATTGGCTGGGAAATCACCATATCTATCTTGTTTCTTTCGATTCTAGCCGAGGTATACCATAACTCCTTCTAACTTGTTCTTTTGATCGATGCCATGGTTCAACCGAACCATCACCGACGATCACACTCGCGTTTTGTATCAAAAACTCATCATATACACACATATTTTTTTAAACATACGAACACATACACACGCGTATACTTATATGTAGTATACGTATACACACATATTTGTTTAAACATACAAACATATACACACGCACATACTTATATGTAGTATATGTATACACGCATGATTACACAAATACACACACATGTCATGACCCAGGAGTACAAAAGAGTGTATATTGATGCATATAAGACACGTGATCGGAACCACGAGACTCCAAACATAAACTTATATAAACTTGTAGTTTTGAGAAACTTATGTTAAAAATCGGCCAACATGTGTTAATGGTCTTTTTACACAAAAAGTTCTAAAAACATATGTTAACTTACTATGTTATGTACAAACCTTTAACATATATACCATGTGGTAACATGTGGTAAACCAAGACCCCGGTTTTGACACGATTGCTTATTTTATGGTTATAAACAACAAGAGTTTTATAAGATACACAAGCTAAAACCGTGCATCTTTTCAAAAGTGCAAACAATAATACGTAATAATCGTCACACGTATGGACAACAAAACAATACACATAGTCCAAAGACATACAAATTAGGTGAACAACTAGCATTATAAATAATCAAGTACACAGACTTAAGTTGTCCTTATTAATCTAGGGTACCTTTGTACGGACATTGCACACTAGATTCAGTACCATATTTACAGTCAGACATCAGGTGAATTCTCACGACCCCGTTTTACTGTTATCATGCTTATAGGGAAAAACATGTGCATATTCAGTTACATTTTGACTATTGTGTGAACATGAGACAATAAGGTTCAGAGTACTCATAAGCCCTCGTGTCATACATTTCACTATAACCATTAGCTATGGAGTTAGCCATGAAACACCGGAATAGATCTATTAGGTTGACACCCCCACTCTTGGTTAGTTGCTCTAACCGAATTTGTCGAATAGACTAGGGTTGAGTCTTGCATTGTATTACATGAGATTGTGGTGATCCATAAGGGCATTTTATGGATCTGATGCATTTGTTAATATGGACCAAAACATAAGTTCCTGATTTGAACCCTACAAGGGGCGAACCTGCAGGTTCGACCTCCTTCAAGGGTCGAATGTGGCCTTATGTGTTTGGACTATAAACAGCAATCTCATGTGTTGGTTTTCATTTTTAAGATTTGAGTTTTGTTCTTTGAATGCTCTCAAGGGGGAGGTCATGCCCGACCTCCCCCGGCACTGAGATAGATGTTTATCCTACTCATGACAGTATCTGTAACCGTTTATGATGTAATATGAATCTGTGATGACATTGTTTTCGTCGTTTTCTGTCTCGTCTCACATCTTCCATCTGAAACTGAGTTGTTTTCGCTTAATCGATCCGTGGATTTGGTTTTTAACCGGATTCTCAACTGGTATCAAAGCCGTGGTACAGATTTGAACGATCTAACAGTCGTTTGAATCAATCACAACTCAATTTCATGATTTCAGACGTTAAAAATCAGTTTTTGATTGAAAGGTTGAAACCCTAGAAACCCTATGTTCTTAATTGAACCCAAAATCATGTGATTTTTCCATGTTTCTGTTAATTCGAGGGTTAGGTTTTCATTTCCGCACCTTTTTGTACAAGTTTCATCATCAAATTCGATGTTCTAGAGTGTTTATGGACTGATTTGCAGAAAATATTGAACAAGAACACGTTTTTCTGCAAATGGTCGAATGTGCAGTAGATTTGACCCTACGGGAGGTCGAATGTAGGATTTAGAGGTCGAATCAGCTTCATTTGTGTTGATAACAGAGGTCGAACCTGGTTGTGTTCTACATTCGTCCTCACGACAGGTCGAACGTGGAATCTCAATTTTAGTCAGGCTTAAAAGAACTTGGTTTGACCCAATCAATGTACATTCGACCTTACAAAAGGTTTGAACGTAGCTTTATTTCTACCTTCAAACCCTCAACATATAGAATGAAAAATTGGTATTTTAAGGGGTAAAAAATTTCGAAAATGGCAATTTTTGAAGATTTTTGGGAGAATGGTGATGATGTCTACACAAATTGTTGAAGAAATGATGATGATGAAACGTTTTATTGTGGGGTAGTCATGAGAATCAACAGTATGATAATCAGATTCAAATGACTATTATGGGCCAGAAAAATCAGATATATTTTTATTCCGCAAGTTGAGAACAGTCAACCCAGTTCCAGTGTGATTGAAGGAACTTGTTCAATCAAAGTTGTTATTTACAGGCAAATCCAGACTGAGATCTCAATGTTCCGAAGGTAATGAGGGATCCCAGTAAGAGTCATGTGGCACGTAGATTCAACGAAAGTTTCAAGATTACAGTCCTGAAGAATTTCAAGAGCTATTGGTGGGTATTGTTAGGCCCTGTCGAAAACTTCAGTTTCTAAAGCATTTCAAGTCCGCAATGGTATCGGTAGTTCCTGCTGAAAACTTCTAATTGCTTGATCCACTCATCTACGGCTAGTATTTTGTCGAGTAGATGAAGTTACTTAAGAACATGTTGATTTATCTTACGGGATCTCAGAGAAACTTTGCTGAAGCTGGATCAGTCAAAGGGGAGATTGTTGATGAAATAATGATACTTCAACAATACTGACTGAAGATACAAGTTGTGCTTAGCATTCGCCAGCAACGTCCAAGGGGAGATTGTTGATGCAATTTATGTGGACGTCACTATCGAATAGACTATGGTTGAGTCTTGTATTGTATTACATGAGATTGTGGTGATCCATAAGGGCATTTTATGGATCTGATGCATTTGTTAATATAGACCAAAACATAAGTTCCTGGTTCGAACCCTACAAGGGGCGAACCTGCAGGTTCGACCTCCTTCAAGGGTCGAATGTGGCCTTATGTGTTTGGACTATAAATAGCAATCTCATGTGTTTGTTTTCATTTTTAAGATTTGAGTTTTGTGCTTTGAATGCTCTCAAGGGGGAGGTCATGCCCGACCTCCCCCGGCCATGAGATAGAAGTTTATCCTACTGATGACAGTGTCTGTAACCGTTTCTGATGTAATACGAATCTGTGATGACATTGTTTTCCTCGATTTCTGTCTCATCTTACATCTTCCGTCTGAAACTGAGTTGTTTTCGCTTAATCAATCCGTGGATTCGGTTTTTAACCGGATTCTCAGAATTACAGTCATCAAGAGAGTGCTTGTACTTCACATTTATTCATTGTCTTTAGTGTACAATAGGCGAGGCACAACTCGTCAAGGTTTGGTTATGGGCTCATGTAAGTCACATACCAATCATTGTCTTAGCTAGGAAATAGTTCAGTCTACCATGGTTTATACATCTATATATCAAAACCTATGAACTCACCAACCTTATTGTTGACACATTTTGTTTTCATGTTTTTCAGGCAATTAAACGTAGAGCATGGAACTTGGGGGAGTTACGCACTGACATCGTGGAATATTTGAACCGGTCTTTTGTTTGAACGATTTTGGATCTATATCATTTGAAGTTTGGGTTTTTAAGACAATATTTTCTTTAAAATGTTAAACAATGTAGTCTTCATAATAACCTTAAATTTCATGAATTTGATGCTTACGTGACTCTTGTGCTTGGTATCAGAGCACAAGGTTATAGTGAACTAAGATTCTTTTGAGTCAAACTACAACTTAAACAAAACAAGTTTTTGAAATGTTTTCATGAGATGGAAAACATCAATCATCCTGATGCGCCCCACAAGTTCCATGCCAGACACATCATACACATAAGTAAGCATAGTATTTAAGTTGCATGATTACTTACACAGATATTCTACGATTTACATGATCATGGCACCACGCATTGACTTCGTTATCTTATCCGACACCGACGAGGAGGTCCACATCATGCTCGGTAGTCCTCATGATCAGCAGGGTGATGAGCCTAACTATCTCATATTAGATTCAGGGGAGGATGCACAGGAGGATGTCACACGGAGCGACCATCCAGTTTCTGACGATGATGACGACATGCCAGTTGGGGAAGCACAGGAGGTGGCCAATCCCGTACCTCCAGATGCCCCACGAGTGATGACACCGCCAGCCGAGCCACGTGTGCCTTCATACCGCTCATATTACCCGTTTCCCGGTGGGGTATGCATGATGTACACCCCTAGGAAACGAGCTCGCCCTCTAGCGGCGTCAGCACCAGCGGATCCTGAGCCACCCAAGAAGAAGCTGCTGAGGAGATCTCAGGTTTGCAAGAGGACCTACATGCCTACTGTTGACGGATTTCTTGCATTCAGCGATGAGGATTCAGATGATATGGTTCGCTTTACGTTTGAGGTTGGTGGACCATCACAGCCACCCTCTGACACCCCTTTGCCCACTAGCTTTAAGCTGGTCCCAGTTCGGCACACTCTTTAATCCATGAGGGATATGGTCAGAGGCCATGACACTCAGCTACGAGCCCTTAGCGAGAGGACTCGGGAGTTAGAGGATGACATATATCTAGGGGTATCGCCAGGGATCCTGTACTGTGCACCATAGCAGACTTGATGGCTTGTATGAGGGAGTGCAGGAGCGTGCAGAGGAAGAGAGAAAGGTTGTGGCCTTGGAGCAACGATTGGAGGATATGGATCAGAGGATGAAGGCAGTTTTTGCTATTTTGGCAACCGCATTCCCACTCCCACCCTAATAGGATCATAATTTTTGTACTTTACTTATGGTATTTTGATAACTTGTAAGGCGTAATGCCTATTTTATTTTGTATTCAGAGAAAACCATATGGCAAGTGTGTCAAGAACTATGAATGAAAGTTATGATGTTATGATTTTCCTAGGTTTATTGGTGCTATGTTATTGATTATTGTGATTATAGTTGTTATGATTTTTTGTTGGTGATATGATTGTTTATTGCCGACAATATTATACAGTGATATGTGTCTTATTATTTTAATCTAATATATTAGAAGAACATGCCGCCCAAAAAGACTACCCGATCAACCTCAACAGATGAAGCTTTTCCAACCACCTCAGAGGACTTAGCCCAGGTCATTGCATAACATGAAGGGAACCGCGCCGATTTCAGCGGGGGTTCAGGTGCTACAGGCCGACGCATGAACCAGTAACCCGAGCTTGGTAAAGCTTTTGACCCTTCTCCATTAGTTATGTCTTGTACCAATTGTCTTAGCTAATAATCCTTTCTTAATGATGTCGCAAAATTAGGAAACACCGTGCATGGGTGTTCCTACAAAACTTTCATGGCATGCAAGCCATGGAACATCCACGGATCAGAAAGGAGTAGTAGGGATTATTCGCTGGATTGAGAAGACAAAATCTGTGCTTGATATCAGTGGTTATGCAGAAGACCAGAAAGTCAAGTATGTTACTTGTACCTTCCAAGATGAGGCTCTGACATGGTGGAACCTACAAGTGCAAACCTTGGGGAAAGACTATGCTTACAATCTCTCCTGGACTGAACTGAATGTGATGCTGATGGAAAAGTATTGTCCCCGTAGTGAGCTACAGAAGCTGGGGACCGAATTCTTGAATCTATCCATGAGTGGTGCTGAAGTTACAACTTATACCACACGATTCCATGAGCTTTCCCGATTGGCCCCACACATGGTTACACCTGAATATAAGCAGTTCAGAGGTACATCAGGGGACTCTCACCCAAGATTCGAGGCATGGTTACTGTTAATGCACCGACATCGATTCAGAGTGTTGTCACTCTAGCACACAGTCTTACCGATGATGCAGTGTGTACGGGGGTATTGTCACATAAGGAACCATAGAAAGGAGGAAGTTCTGGTGATATGAGGAAGTGGTCAAGTTTCAAGAAGCGTAAGAGTTTAGGGAATCAGCCCGCCAAGAAGCCAGAAACAGTGAAAGCATTTGTTGCCACTACAACTGAGGCTTGCAAGCCGTACAATGGACCCTATCCCCTCTGTGACAAATGCAAATATCATCACGAAGGGTCCTGCGACAGCATCAAGTGCGACAAATGCAAGAGGATGGGTCATCCCCACTACCCAGTATAGAGCTAAGGTTGTGGACAACCCCGGTGGAAAACAAGGTTGCTTTGAATGCGGTGCTACTGATCACTACAAGAAGGACTGCCCAAAACATAAGGGTCAAGCTCCTGGGACAGCTTTCATCATAGGTGCTGATGAGGCATGTGAGGACTCGAATGTGGTCACCGGTAAGTTTCTTATTAACAACCATTATGCTTTTGTGCTTTTTGATACTGGTGCCAATTTGTGTTTTGTGTCGACCGATTTCAAACGATCCCTTGGATTAGAGACCAATAGGTTGCACACACCCTGTACCATAGAGTTGGCCAATGGTAAGTCAATCTCATCTGAAGAAATTGTTCGAGACTGTGCTTTGAATCTCGTTGATCACGCGTTCCATATCGATCCGCTCCCAATTCAGCTTGGTAGCTTCGATGTCGTTGTCGGTATAGATTGGTTGTCTAGGAACCGCGCTAAGATTGTTTGTCGTGAGAAATTGGTTCGAATCCCCTTGTCCAATGGTCAAAATCTTTCGATTAGGGGATATCATTGTGGATCTACACTTCAAATCATTTCTTGCATGAAGGCGCGGAAGTGTTTGAGGAAAAGTTGTGTCGCGTTTTTAGCACACATTGTCGAGAGGAAGACTAAGAATCGGAGGACATACCAGTAGTGTGGGACTATCTAAAATCTTTCCTGAAGACTTGCCAAGGTTGTTGCCACCATGACAAGTCGAGTTTCGCATGGACTTAGTACTAGGAGCCGCTTCGATAACTCGTACCCCGTATCACTTAGCACTATCAGATATGTAGGATCGGTGTAACCAGCTACAAAAACTGTTAGACAAGGGTTTCATTCGAGCGAGCTTTTCCCTGTGGGGAGCCCCAGTTCTATTCGTGAAGAAGAAGGATGGTAGTTTTCGGATGTGCATTGATTATTGGGAACTGAACAAGCTGACCATCAAGAACAAGTATCCTCTACCTAGGATTGACGACATGTTCGACCAATTGCAAGGTTCCAGTTACTACTCAAAGATTGATCTATGATCGGGATACCATCAATTGCATGTTCAAGAGGAGGATATACCCAGGACTGCATTTAGAACTCGTTATGGACATTATGAGTTCCTAGTCATACCTTTTAGTTTGACCAATGCGTCAGATGTGTTTATGGATTTGATGAATCGCGTCTGCAAGCCCTATTTGAACAAATTTGTGATCGTATTTATCGATGGCATCTTGATATACTCGCGAACAAAGGACGAGCACGAACATCATCTCAAGATGATACTATAATTTCTCAAGAATGAGAAGTTGTATGGCAAGTTCTCGAAATGCGAGTATTGGATTGAATAGGTTCACTTTCTTGGTCATGTGGTGAACGTGAAGGGCACACAGGTCAACCCAACCAAGATTGAGGAGATTAAGGATTGGGAAGCGCCTACAACCCCAACTGCAGTGCGACAATTTCTGGGTTTGACTGGTTACAGCCGTCGATTCATTGAGAATTTCTCGAAGCTCGCTCAACCTCTCACAGTTTTGATAGAGAAGGATAAGAATTTTAATTGGGGATTCAACCAAGAGGAGGTGTTTCAGGTCCTGAAGCACAAGCTATGTACTACACCGTTTCTTTCACTACCAGAGGGTGCGGATGATTCTGTGGTTTATTGCGACACTTCACACCAAGGACTTGGGTGTGTACTCATGCAAAGGAATAAGGTTATCGCCTATGCTTCTCGTTAACTCATGGTTCACGAGAAGATTTACATAAAGCATGACTTGGATCTAGGTGCGGTAATATTTGCACTCAAGATCTGAAGGCATTATTTATATGGCAATAAGTGCACCAGCTTCACGGATCACAAGAGCATGCAACACATCTTCAACCAAAAGGATCTAAACATGAGGCAACGCAGATAAGTGGAACTGCTGAACGATTTCGATTGTGATATCAAATACCATCCGGGTAAGGAAAACGTTATGGCAGATGCCTTAAACCGGAAGTAACATGTCAAAACCCTGCATGTTCGCTTGCTCGGTTTAACAATTCACACCAATCTCACAACTCGCGTTCACACAGCTCAACAGATTTGGATACCATGTTTCGGAGGTCTACGAGAATGGGTTCTTCAGAGGCTCACAAGTCCAAGTACTCGGTTCACCCCGGAGCCGACAAGATGTACAAGAACGTGAAAGAATTTTATTGGTGGCCCAACCTCAAGGCTGATATTGTTACATACGTCAGCCGATGTCGCACTATCTTCATCAAGGACTTTCACCTGAAGTATCGATTGGAGATCGTGACAATGCCACTTCCAAAGAACTTTGGGAAGCTCTTGAAAATCTGTATGAGGGAAATGAAGAAATGAAAGAAAGCAGAAGGGAGATGCTGAGTCAGAAGTTCAATGCTTTTAATCATATTCCTGGAGAATCACTTGAAAGCCAGATCCAGCATTTTGTGGCTTTAGTGAGTGAGATGAAATCAAATGATATGGTGGTATATAACTCTGTTATGAACAAAAAGCTGCTAAATACTCTTCCAAGGAGTTGGAACTCAAATGTAACCCTTATCAAGAGAACCAAAGATTTAGCAAGACTCACTTTTTCTGAAACCATATCCTTGATCAAGTCCTATGACCTTGATGACAGGCAATGTTACATGACGCAGACTACTAGTTATAATAATGCAATCATCGCAACTCCCAACAATGCCCTAATGTCTCAGCAAGAACCTCAGCGTCCTTCGTTGTACTCTTACCCAGCCAGTGGATCTTCGTATCCACCTATGTTTGCACCCAGTGCATCAAAAGGCTCCGTCATGCCTGCTTCCTCTGCGGCCACTTTTGCTGGACCTTCGTCATCTGCATCACTTTCTTCAGCTGCACCTCAGTCAACAGTAAAAATTCCAAAGGAGCTTGAAAGTAACTTAAGTTTATTTGCTGGATTCATGAATTGCTATAATGCATTTCTAACTGGTCAACTGATTGCGAAAGATGTTGGAGCATGTGACTTAAACGATGTTAATCAAGATGATATAGAAGAGATGGACTTGACTTGGCAGATAGCTATGGTGGTACATAGAGCAAATAAGTTCATGAAGAAGACTGGGAGAAATGTATGGGAAAACCCAACAAAGAAACTGGGTTGGGATAAAATGAAGATGCGTTGTTATAACTGTGGTGAGCTTGGACATTTTGCTCGTGAGTGCACCAAGCCAAAGAAAGAAATAGACAACTCCGCTCCTGTTCCTGCTTCTCCCGCTGCGACTTCGGGAAGTCAATCATCTACCACTCACACTGGATCTGAATCCTCTAACTCAAACAAGGCCATGGTCGCTCAATCAGGAGGTGGTTGGGGTTGGTCATCTCAAATGGAGGATCTAAAGATTGTTGAAGATACTGTGTACAAGGCACTCATGGCACAGATGGATGACGATTATGTTCCGTCAGCAGCTGAGGTACATTCTAAAACTTTAGCTGAATCATGTTATACTGAAAGGTGTAAACTTAAAATTAAGGGTTTTAGAGAAGAAACTCTATCTGCATACAAACAGCTTGAATATGGAAAGATGGCCACTTGGGACATTAAAAAGAAATTTAACTCCTATAAAGAAATGGTCGAAAAACAAAAACTTGATATCAAGCGTTTGCATCAGGAGGTAAGTGATCATAAATGTCGATATTTACACTTCAAACGACTGTCTGACACTTTGACCACGGAATTGATCGACTTAAAATCAAAATTTGAAAATGCAGAATTTCATTTCAAAAAATTCGATTGTTCTAGTCCTAAAGTCGAGAAAATGATCAATACCCAGTTAAAGGACAAACAAAAGGAAGTGAGAAATAAGGGCATTGGATTTGTGGAAATTCCTCCACCCTTCAATGAAAATTATTCCTCAATTCCTATGTCGGATGAAGAACTGTTGGCTCTTCCTATGAAAGGATATGGTCCACCAATAGAAGAGGCAACCAGTCGACCATCAAGGGATCAAGTTGAATTCACTAAACTTGAGTCAACCCCAATTAGAATCTCTAAACCTAAACAAAAACAATCTAAGCAAGAGCAGGCTCCATCAAAAACATTTGTCAAGTCTCAAGATGCTTCAAAGCAGACTGAGAAATTAAATTATGAGAAAAATAAAGAGGTTGATAGAGTTAGTGAGGTTAGCAAAGATGAGGTTCCATCCTTATCTGAGTCAAATGAATCGTTGTGTGTTTCAAAAGAGTCTAAACTTGAATCCATACAAGTTAACGAACCGATTCCTGCTCCGACCACCCAGCAAAACTCAAGTGCAAACTATGAGTTTGATTTCATGAAGCAAATTAGGGAGCTTTGTCTCAAGAAAAGAGCAAATGGTGAGAATAATCTAACCGATTCTAAATCTCACTCAGATGATTCGTCAGTGACTGAACCTAAGTCTGACTCTGATCCAGACTCAGGAAAGACCGACTCATCTAGCTATCAGCCATGTGAAACCACCGAATCATCAGAAAAGGTGTGCTCAATGGCTTCTGAATCTCATTTGAGGACATGAGGACATGTCCAAAGTGAATGAATATGTTTCTGTGTCTACTTCAAACTCATTTGATTCAGAAAAAGCATGCTCAATGGCTTCTGAATCTCCTATATCTTCTGTGGCTGAAAACTTCTCTACAGAAAATTGCTATGATATTACTGATGATGTGAATGTTACTAATTTGGTTGATTCTTGTGCAGAAAAAGTGATTGTTGAGGATTGGGTAGACGATGGGGATGAAGTCGATGACTCTGATTCACTTGCATTTAATAATAAAAATCAGAAAAACAATTTATCAATTTCTGCTAAAGACAAAAATATTTGTGTGGGCTCGTTTGTTTTGAGCATAAAACCTCGTGATTTATCGTCTGACTCTTTGTTTGATCATTCAGATTCTGTTATTTTGTCAAATGCTTGTGATACAACAAAAAATCTTTTGGTTAAGCAATCCAGTACGGGTGGGACTGGGAAATATCTCCCACCAAAACATGTTTTACCAAAATATGAAAAACAGAATTTTTCAAATCAGGGAAAACAGTATTTCAAAACAGCATCACACAGGTATAGAGACGTAAAGAAATCTTTTGAGTCTGAAAAGTCTGCAAGATCTCAGGGGGATCCACATGTAAAACGTCAGATATGCTACACATGTGGAATCCCAGGTCACATTGCCAGAAATTGTAAATCAAATCTGAAAAATTTTGCAAGCTGGAAACAACAGAAGGCTCCAAACGGGAACCATGCTCATTCCAAGCCAATGAAGGTTGAGAAGCCTAAGGCAATGCGGAATGACAAATCCAAGGTGAAGCCTTCTGATGGCGATTGGAATAGAAATAAAAGGCTCAAACAGTATGGTAAAAGACTAAATTCTCAGACTAAAACTTACAAGACATCATCTAATTCAAATGAAAAGATGGTTTCTCAAAACAAATTTCATTGGAAACCAAAATATTCTATTCCAATCTCTTTCCCGTCTGTAGGTTCTTCTTGTTCTGTGAATGATATATCTAATCTTTGTGCTAATGTTTCAACTGCCAACATGCACTGGATGAAAGTTCAGTATATGGATACCAATGGTGTACCCAAAACAACTATGGCTTGGGTGCCTATAACTAACTGATCCTGCATCATGTGCAGGAACGGCTGTGGAGGACTATCATTCGTCTCTGGTACAGTGATAGTGGCTGTTCAAGGCACATGACAGGAGACTTATCCCAACTTACCGATGTGGAATTTTTCAATGGTGGATTTGTCTCCTTTGCAGAAGGTGAGAAGGGTCAAATAACTCAAAGGGGAACGGTAAGAAATGGTGCTCTTCAATTCAACAAGGTAAACTCTGTTCCTGAATTAAAGCATAGTTTACTGAGCATGTCACAAATATGTGATAATGGCTACTCAACTCATTTCACTGACAAAGGATGTTTAATATTGAAACCTGGAGATGTAATTCCAGACGAATGGGTGTTACTAAAATCTGAACGTCAAGGTGATGCTTATGTCATTGACATGAACAAACCTCCCTCTGATAACGTTACATGTCTTTTTTCAAAAGTCTCTCAAAATACTGCCATTCTATGGCATCGTCGTCTTGGACATGCAAATGCGAAAAACTTGAACCGGGTGGCTAAATTAGTATTGGTAAGGGATTTGCCAGTCCGTGATTTTATAACAATTGAAAAATGTGTTGCATGTGCCAGAGGAAAGCATCATAGAAAATCACATTATTCCAAGTTGGTAAACACTATTGATTCTCTGCTGCAGTTACTTCATATGGACCTATTCGGCCCAGTGAATGTACTCAGCATTTCTCGTAAAGCATACTGTTTAGTAATAACTGATGATTACTCACGTTTTACTTGGGTTTTCTTTTTGGCTAACAAGAGTGAGACTGCAGAAATAGTGAAATAGTTTAACGTATTGATGGAGAATCAGACCAACTTGAAGGTAAAGGGCATTTGTTGTGACAACGGAACTGAGTTCAAGAATGCAGAGTTAAACTACTACTGTGCTCAAAAAGGGATTGCACGTCAATTCAGTTCAGCAAGGACGCCACAACAAAATGGAGTCGTTGAAAGAAGAAATCACACCCTGATTGAAGCTGCCCGCACAATGTTGTGTGATTCACAGCTCCCGACCTTCTTTTGGGCAGAAGCTGTTAACACAGCCTGCTATGTGCAAAACCGAGTTCAAGTTAACAAAGCTCGAATGAAAACACCCTACGAAGTGCTGTTTGGTACTAAACCCTCCGTCAAACATTTTCGTGCTTTTGGTTGTCCGTGTAGCCTGTTGCATCTGGACGCTACACCAAAGTTTGATGCGAAAGCTGATGACTGTTATTTTGTCGGTTATGCTGGCAAGACTGCATATAGGGTTTACAACAAACAAACTAGGCAAATCGTAGAGTCGTTTGACGTGCGTTGGCTTGAAGAAAATGCAACAGATGCTAGAGTGGGTCCAAACTGGTTATTTGACTAGGAAACTCTCTTTCGATCTTTTCGTATTTTTGACGATGTATCTAGTGGTGTAAATATAGGTTTCACAGATTCCTCAACATTCGCTGCTAGAACCTCATCCTCCGTGATTGATGATGCAAAGGATGAGGGGGATGCTATACCTACATCTCCATTAAGACAGCCACTCCCAGTTTCTGCCGAACCATTCATTCCCACTACGGATCCTGTGCAACAGGTAGATGACGAAAATTTGTCTTATGATACTTCAATTCCTGTTTTCCATGATCCTATACCTATTGAATGCATGGTTGAGCACAATCATGCGGACAAAGTTGATTCTGATACTGTAGAGGAGACTGCAACGGGTAGTGCTACGATTCTACCTGGAGATTCTCCCATTCCAGACAGAGCCATTCCTACAAACGTTCAACGAGATCACCCACTGAAAAACATCATTGGTCCAGTGGATGCAGGTGTTTTAACAAGGAGCCAAACTGGTGACATCAACAGATGCTTGTACTCGTGCTTCATTTCACAAATTCAGCCAAAGTCTACTGCTATGGCCATGCGAGAACCAAGCTGGGTTGATGCGATGAAAGATGAACTGAATCAGTTTGAGAAGCTAAAGGTTTGGAAGTTAGTTGAACTACCACCAGGAAAAAGACCTCTTGGCACGAGGTGGGTTTATCGAAACAAAAGGGATGATAGTGGGGTAATTGTAAGAAACAAAGCTAGATTGGTTGTGCAAGGGTTCAGACAAATTGAGGGTTTAGATTATGGTGAGGTATATGCACCGGTTGCGAGGTTGGAAGCAATCAGAATATTTCTCGCCTACGCATCGTTTAAGGGATTTACTGTCTATCAGATGGACGTCAAAACAGCGTTTTTGTATGGAACTGTGAAAGAAGAGATCTATGTTGGTCAACCACCGGGTTTCACAAACCCAAAATATCCAAAGCATGTGTACAAACTAGACAAAGCTTTGTATGGGTTACATCAGGCACCTCGTGCTTGGTATGCTACCCTGACTGAACACTTGCTTGCTAATGGATACACCTGTGGTGTTATTGATCAGACTCTATTCGTCAAGACAGTGAATGACGATCGAATTCTGGTGCAAATTTATGTGGACGATATCATCTTTGGTTCCACCAGTGATGCACTGTGCAAGCAATTCGAAGAGGTGATGAAGAAGCAGTTTGAGATGAGTGCTCTTGGTGAAATGACCTTTTTCTTAGGTTTGCAAGTTCGTCAAAACTCTAAGGGTATTTTGATTCATCAAGGTAAATATGTGGATGACATTCTTGCAAAATTCAGCTTCAAGGATGTAAAGCCAGCCGACACCCCAATGTCAGAGAGACCAAGTCTCACTCAAGATCTGGAAGGAGAAGTCGTAGAAGAAACACTTTATCGTTCAATGATTGGTTCGCTAATGTACCTGACTGCTAGCAGACCAGACATCATGTTCGCTGTGTGTCAATGCGCACGTTATCAGGCTAATCCTAAAACTTCTCATTTACATGCTGTCAAGAGAATCTTTAGATACCTTAAGGGGAAACCCAGATTTGGTCTTTGGTATCCTAGGGATTCTCCCCTTGAATTACATGCTTTTTCTGACAGCGATTTTGGAGGTTGTGACATTGACAGGAAATCTACTTCTGCGGGATGTCAATTCCTAGGCGATCGGCTTATTGCATGGCAATGTAAGAAACAGCAAACAGTCTCCGTCTCAATAGCGGAAGCTGAATATGTGGCTGCCTCAGCATGCTGTTCTCAGGTAATCTGGATACAACATCAGTTGGTAGATTACGGTTTGGATTTCTCTCTCACTCCTATTTATTGTGATAATGATGCTGCCATCCAAATTGTGAAAAATCCAGTTCAATTTTCAAAAGTAAAACATATTTCCATAAAAGAACATTTCATCCGAGACTCTTTTAACCAAGGTTTAATTGTGCCTACACACATTCACACTGACGACAATGTCGCAGATCTTTTTACAAAACCTGTTAATCGAGCTCGCTTTGAAGCTCTCTCTGAACTGCTCAAAATGGTCCATTTCAAGGACTGAACTGGTCTTTCAAGTTAAAAAAAAAGGGGGGGGGGGTCTTTTGGTTTTTCTTAGTCTTAGGTTTGTAACTTTGTTCTTTAAATTCCTATTTTAAGCACAAATTTAGGGGGATGTGTCCTAAGAAAAGATCAAAACATTTTTGTTGTCAAAAACGAGAGATGAAATGAACTTTCACAAGTTGGATTAAGGCTGACTCATGTAAGACGTGTATCGAAACAGTTTGACTCTAGTGTGATATGTTGGTAGGCTTGGTCGTGATGGCTGAAATGTTAATGATCTTGTGAAGCACTTAAAGAAAAGACACGACCTCAGTAAGGAACATCACTTGGAATCAGGTACAATCTATATTTGAATGCTTGTGTGATGTCCCGAAGCATAACACTGTGGTTTAGGTCTGAAACCTTTTCTGAAAAAATCATGTATCTCCTCTGTTTTGTGTAAGCAAAGACCTGGAGATGCTAGGCAACGAAAGCTTCTGCTGCATCCAGATATATGCTGACCTAGTTTTTGGTTGTCGTGCTATAGATCATCTTTAACCTAAAAGAGACCTTAGTGTCCAAAGATGTCATGGCTGCTCCTCTGCTGCGTCCAGATATATGCTGACCTGGACACAGTCAGGATGTCATAAAAGAGACTCTCTAGAGTCCAAAACCCAAAGCCCTTGTCATTTGAGAAATCATCTGACTTGTATATTATCCTAAATCTCTTATTGATCTATTCTTTTCTTCTCTCAATCCAGTCCCAGTCAAGGTTTCAGAATTCTAGAACAGATACTGTGAAAAATATGTGGTAGGGAAACTGCTTGCATGATAGAGTGTACCACTTGATATTCTAGGATTTGATTGTGACTTGCTTGAGTGTTTGTACCAAATATACCAAAACATGATAAATAATATCACAGATCGTCATACGAGAAGGCCTAAGGAAATAAGCTTAAGGGGACAAATATACTGGCAATTGCCAAGACCAACTCAAGTAGATTAGAGTCGATAAGTGTAGCTCAGTCTGAACCACAGTGATTTGATCTCGTGACAAAAATATTTTTAAGTTTTTCGTTTAAATAATTTTAGTTAAACTTTTGCTAGACCAGTTCACGATCTGACTTGGACCCGCTTGCAAAATACACCTCAAAATATTTTAAATGGACTTGGGATCCGAGTTGGGCCCACCACACGTTTGGTGGGCCACACAAATCTCGTTTAAACAAAAAGGGGGGCGGCGCTTGGATTTTTCATAATCACAAAAATCAAATTACATCTCTAATCTTCTCTCACACACACACACTATCGCCGATTTACAATTTTCTTGTTCATCAAAATTATTAAGAAGCTAAAGAAGGTAACTCCTTGATTTAATGTTTCTTGGTTTTGGAAATAGTGTTGTTTGAATGATTCGCAGGTGTGGAAGGACGTTGGAGGCCAAAGAATAATCAATGATGATGATGATTATGGAATGGGTGTTCCAGACGGCGGCGCGTGAACCTCACACACCTGGGAACTCAAACTCGAGTGGCGCGTGGACTTCACACGCCTGGAGTTCGAGATCAACCAAAGAAAAATTACAACTTTGCCCTCGGACACCCATGGGTTTGACCAGAATGTCCTCGGACACCCCCTGTTACTCGGACACAACTCACCACTCAAACACACCTGCTACCACGTCACCTCGAACACACCTTCTGCATTCGGACACTCATGGCAATTTACTATTTTACCCTCGGACACGCTGTCACCACTCGGACACTCATGTCTTTTGACCATTCTGCCCTCGGACACTCCTGATATTTTACCTATTTGACCTCGGACACAACAATTTTTGGGTTGTCTTGTGACCTGAGGCCCATTAGGCTATCTAATATGGGCCCGAACATGATCAAGATGACTAAAAGGGGGCCCATTGAGCTGTTTAAATACTTTGGTAATTTTTGATAAATGTTGTTGACTAATGCAGTTAGTTTTCGTGCAGAAATGGCTGCTCATGTACCAAAGTTTGAAAGGGATCACAACATAGTCTATTCTTTATCTGACCCACCTGAAGACCATGTGCAGGAGTTCAAGTCGCTGATCGTGGGGCTTAATACTTGCAGAATTGCGCACGCTTTGAGAGAGAACCCTGTTGTGCTTGCAGATTGGATTTCTGAATTCTGGAATTCAACGGCATGAAAGACAGATACTTTCATTCGTTCAAAGATTCGAGGAACTGAAGTGACAATTTCAGAACAAGATATTCGGGAAGTACTACTTTTTGGTGATTCTCAAGAAGACCCGGTCAGTTTCACAAGAGAGCAAGTCATTCCAACATTGAAGAAGATGGGTTATGAGGGTGATCTACATGCATCTCCATATATTAAGAAGCTATTTCCCAGCTACTGGAGAATGCTGATTCATATAATCCTGGCAAGTTTGGGAGGAAACAAGAGTGGATTGGATCAGATGAATTTGAAGTACACCTCGGGAGTGGTAGCATTGATTGAAGGATGGGATTTTAATTTTTCGAGGTGCATTTTTGAAGATATGATGTTGAATGTCAAGACACTGAACAAGAAGTACTTTTATAAGTTTCCACGATTCGTGCAAATGATACTAGAGCACAAATATCCAAGCCTGGAAAGGACTATTGAAGCGTATGATCAGAAGTGTATGGCTCCTCAGGCGTTCGGACTCATAAAACATAATCGTAAGGACGCCAAGCAGGTGTTTGAAGGAAGGTTTCCATTGGTAAAATTCGGCAACTTTTCTGAAATTGTTGAAGAAGCACAAATTCCTCCATCTGCTCAGGTAGCTGAAGAGCATGATGTTCAGATTGTCGAACCACCACCTACTGAACAGCGTTCTCCTCCTGAAAACGTTGATTTGACTGAGGTGGAAAGTGAAGATGAGGTGGAAAGTGAAGATGAGGAAGAAGTGAAAGATGATGAGAAGACTGCAGGAAATGACGAAGAACAATTTGAGAATTTTGATTTTGATGATCTGAATGATGACGAGATAAATGACTTTATTATTGAAAATACTGAAGTAAAGTCAGTGACTAAAGCTGACAAAGGATTGATTGGAGAAGAGATTGTGACTGAAGCTCCCAACACTACTGCTTCTGAGACTGTTATTCTTCAAGCAGAAGTGCTTTCAAGCATATTGAATACCATTCGAGAAGCTGAACAAAGGATTCCTCCATCCGATGTTGCAGTTGAGACATTTATTGATACTAAAATTTCTGAAGACCCCAATTCTGATTTGAAGCTGAGGAAGAGAAGTAGACGAGATCCAAGGTTGACTGTTACTGCTGATGTTTCAGTTCCTGTTGCTGAAACTATTTCTACTGCTGCTGATGCTGTCATGACTGATGCTGGTGCTTCAACTGATATTCCTGTTTGTGTTATTAGCTCCACTACTGTGCCTGCAATTGCAACCGAATCATTTTCTCAATTCATGAGCAAGGCACCAATCACAGGGAGAATAAATGAAGAAGCCGGATCTTCTGGTGCATCTGGTTCGAGTAAGGTTTTGTTTGATGAGGAAGCTTTTCAAAGAGCTCAGATGGCATTTCTAGCTGATAAAGAACAGGGAAAACATGTAGA
Source organism: Ambrosia trifida (assembly GCA_028751855.1). Taxonomy (NCBI): domain Eukaryota; kingdom Viridiplantae; phylum Streptophyta; class Magnoliopsida; order Asterales; family Asteraceae; genus Ambrosia; species Ambrosia trifida. The sequence continues at coordinate 79,652,917 of CM054131.1, read as the reverse complement.
TGTTGAATCTTTAACAACTGAAGAGAAAGAGGCTAGTCAGGAAGGAATAGATAGTGAAGAAGACATTTTTGCTGAGGTGGATGTTCATAGATTGCAGACTAAAGTGCTGAAGCTGGAGACTGAGAATGTGTGGCTAACTGCTCAAGTACAGAGTCTGATGGAGACGGTCACTGAAAAGAATCAAAAGATTGCTGAGTTGGAGTCAGGATTAGGCGATGTTTCAGCCAGACTGCTCAACTTGACTTAGAAACTGGAGAATAAGTTTGGAAAGGAGTTTTCAGAGACGTCATCATTTGTTGAAAAAGTTATGACTCCTGCTGAGCGTGAAAGATCAGAAAAGGAACATGAAGAACATATGAAGAAATATTTTGAAGATCAAGTTCCTAGAGTGAGAGATCGTCGTCCTGGAAGAACTTATGTTCTTAAGAATACTACTGAGCCATCTATTGATCCCATGGGGGAGCATCCTGAAAGATTCATGACTATTACCAGAGATCGGTTTGATACTTATGGAAATCGAACAGGAATATAAGGATGTGTTGACTGCAGACGGGAAGCCTTTCAAGACAGTTCAGTGGCCACCTACTGAGAAGATGAAGACCATTCCTTTGTCTAAGCCAATGGACAGGGGATGTTTGAAGGATATGAAGTTCTGGGTTTATGATTCTACCTCTAGGTCTGTGACGTGATTGTCGTGGTACACGTAAAATTTCCCAATTACAACTAATGTATAGTGGTAAGAAGGTATCGAACACAGGGAGTTTGTGGAATATGTGTAAGCTAATAACTTTGTGAATTAACTAATATTTAACTGCTAACAAGATTAAAGATCAAAGATTTGTTGATTGCTTTGGGTTTAGACTTTAATAAAAAGAAAACTAAATTAATGATTTGAAATGGGTTTTGTTCTTCCAATTAACAAACAATGACCATCCTTGGATCCATTTTCCTTAAACCTTTATGCAAAAGTTCCACTAGAAAGAGTTACATAGACATAACTCGTGTTCAAACAATTATTGTGATAAAAGGGAACAAAGTACTCGGATTATAGCAATGCGAGGTTGTTTCCCGATGACCGATTAATCAATTATCCAACCCAAATCCTTCCCGCAATATCCCGATTGTTAACAACAACAAGAACGTATGATTAAGACTAGAAATTGAGAAATTGATTAACTACTACAAGCAATTGTTCAAACACCACAATAATCAAGCAAACATGTACTAAATTATCGTTCTAGAAATGAAAGGAACAAACATAAAAGAGTTCAAGAAAAACTTCACCAAAGATGATCATCTAAAGTTCTAGCCAAGCATGACTTGATTGATCATCATAACAACCATAGAAATGTTCATATGAATCAAAAGCTAAAACCAATGTTTATGATAAGTTTCCAATGTCTCCTCTCAGCCAAAAATCGCCCAAAGTGTGATTAGAAACATTGCAAGTGGAAGTGATAATGATAAGTCACCATAAAGTGCACTTTAAAGCAAGGAGTTACAAAAAATCTGCAGGGCCACCGTACCCCTACGGTCCCACCGTAAGGGTACGATGGGTTTCAAATATTGACGGTAGTTTGGGCCTGCCATACGGTGGGAATTTGTGGCCTGAGGCCACCGTAACCCTACGGCTGGGCCGTAAGGGTACGGTGGGTCTTTAGAATTCTTCATTTCTTCTTTCTTTTGTTCCATCTCGTTCCGATGCGTTCCGGTCCATTCCCAAGCCCGTATTCCATCATTTTTAACTCCTTATTACACCTGCAACCAAAGCAACCGTAGTTACCCAATTCCAAGCAATAATACGAATAAATGTGGATAAACTAAACGTTTTAACACTATTAAAGGGTGTTCGTTGAACCACCCGTCACATCCCCACACTTACCCATTGCTTGTCCCAAGCAATCTACTACAACTTCTTTCCACAAATAAGCGATCATTTCAAAGTCAAGTTAAATGTGCAATCCTCGTACTAACCCATCCTCAACACCCCAATCAACACACCCCTCACAATATCTCTCCTCTTGGTATCAAGTAAGCTCTAGCAAAGATAAGCTAGACACACAAATGGCAAACGGGTGGTTGCACAACCATAAGCTTGTACCTAAATCAATAGTCCTCCTAACATGAACATGAGTATAAATCAAAGGGACTTAACGGTTGTAACTTGGCTAGGTGTGAAGGTAGGGAATAGGATATATATAAGTAGCGCAAACTTTACCCGGTCTTTTTATTACAACACAAACACACGCGAACAAAGAAACACTACTATATACAAACACATAACATAACTTAACTTGCTCTTTCTTTTCTTTTCTTTTTCTCATTTCTTTTTTTCTTTTTTTTTCATCTTTCTATTTTTTTTCTTTTCTTATGCCAAACAAATTACATAAACATACTAACACATACTAAACTCAACACTTCAATAACACTATTAATATAAACATAAACCAAACACAAAAGACCGGGTCAAGTTGGGTAAAATTTAGGAGCTAGTTTAAGGGTTATCAAACAATAGGCTTTAAGGCTCAAAAATGGGCAACTAAATGTCCAAACCCCCGCCCCTCTCGCTACCTTGCTCATATTTATAATGTATGAGGTCCAACCCCCAAAAAACCCACACTCGCACTCACATGATGAGGCTACCTAATGCCCTTATCATTTTTACACCCATGCCCAATCAAGGATTCAAGCTGTATTCAGGCACAAGTTCTAGTGCACCCCCACCCGTTGCCACTCTCACAAAGGAAGAATTTATTTATTTACATATGTGGCTTCAACTCTCACCAAGAAAAAGAAATGGGTATTAAGGGTTGCCGGTGTGTCTAATGGGGGTTAAATCAAGGTGTTCCAATTTTTACAACATTGCACTTGACCTCAAAAAAAAAAATTTTAATTCTCCAAAAATTTCCTCCCATCCCCACACTTGGGATGCATTGTCCCAATGCTTGGCTTTGGAAAGAAACGCTCATATACTCAAACCACAAATTTCTTTTTGTATTTTTTTTTTCATTTTGTAATTTTTTTTAGATTTTTTCATTTTTTAAACAAAAACACACATCCTACTACCACAACCCGAACTCATCAACAATTCAACATGATTCAATACACCACCCAACCACCCGAAACCCAAAGGTAAAAACACAAACATAAACAAACAAAATATAAAACTATGTACAAGAAGCACGACCTGATTAGTAGTAGCGCGGCTGAGGCGGCCCGAACACCGAAGTGAACAAATCATTCCATTCGCCAAAGCCGAATGCTCCATCACTGCTTCCTCCTTGATCTGTGGGTTGCTGTTGCTGTTGTGGGTTGACCCATTGGGAATGGTGGATCGGTGGGGTCGGATAGGAGATGCTTCCATCATACGGCGGTAGGGACCCGTAATCCACCGGTGGTGGATTTGCGACTACAGGCCTCCCCGCATGCCAATCATCATTCATTCTCCTATTCTGATCATCAATGTATCTGTGATTAATCTCCACTTGCTGAGCGTAAGCGTGTCCACGGTTCCATAATTCTTGACGATCAAAACCTTGTTGCATCCTTCGCTCCATGCTAGCTCCCATCATTGTTTGATGATCAAATAATGTTCGTTCCGAACCCGACCAAGTATCAAATACCGAGGCTGGGGGGCGTTGACTTTCAATTACCTCCTGCATCGATCCCCCAAAGGCCCAACCATCCACATATGCCCTCTCGGTAAAATCATAAAATCCTCCACCATGATATCCACTCGAACTCCCTTGGCCTATATCCAAATGTCCTCCCGTCGGATTGTCTTCGTACTCTTCATCATCACTTGGTGGCGCTTCACCTCCACTCTCGGGTTCATCCTCCTCACCGGGCAAAAGTGCCCATGCATCTTTCTTTAACATTCTCCACTTTTGACCTCCACTTTTCAATTTATGATACCTTTCGGACTCAGAATACACCCAACCAGAACCCATTATTGCTAGATCAATAGGTTTGAATTTTTTCCTTTTTCTTCCTTCATCTTCGTCAGTGATCGCACCTTGCTGCTTCAATAACCCAGTAATTATTCGACAATAAGGAATGATTGTCCTCTCCGGTGAATTTCTACATATCCACACATGATTCAAGACCAAGTACCGAAAAGAGAATTTCGGACCACCGTGCGTCAAAGCATATAAAATAGGAACCTCGGAAAAACGCACTTGTTCCTTATCAGCACGTCTCGGTAATACATTCAGGATGGTAAAATTCAGCAACAGTTTAGGCTCTATCTTCAAATTCTTTCGATATAAAGTACCATGATAAGTACCCGGCAAAAATAAATCACTCAACATGTCCATCCAACGTGGATGCTTGTCCGGATTAATCAACAACTCGTCAATGCTCGGATTCTTATATTCTTTCGCCGGTAAACTGTCAAACTTTGCAAGCCTTCGTAATGTCTCGTAAGACATTTCCACCTCTATCCCATTTACTTCACCGATTAGCTTCATCTTTGAGGGTGAATCATATCTCGGACATCTTAATGTTGCCATCCATTCCTCTACCTCATCCAAATATACCCTTCTCTCTTCTTGATCATAGCAGTAAAGTGCAGCTTCCCATCCTAGCGCCTTAAATCTATCAAAAACCCCAAATGGTTCGAAGTCTTTTCTGCTCACCTCTCTTTCATAAATAAATGCCCCTGGCCGATCTGACAACTTTTTAAGTTGATCATGAAATAAAGTAGCTTGCCAGATCCTTGGTTTTGCATTCAACGGGCCAGTCTTCCATTCCGGCTTATTAGCCGGGTCTAACCTTGGTGGCTCCGGTGCTTGTTCCATCTCTACATCCGACTCAGTATTGTGAGAAACATACTTCCTTCGTTTGTACTGCTGAGCCGGTTGCTTTCCCTTAGCCTTTGCAGCAGATGAACTTGACCCAGCGGCTTCACCCGTGCGTGCCATTTCCTATACAATGCACAAACAAACAAACCAAAAACAAGCAAAACAAAACCATTAGCCAACATGACAAAACATCCCCACACTTGCTTGTTATTATGGTAGTAGATGTTATTGAACATACATTTCTTCTTTGGTTTGACAAAAATTGGGCATGACGCCTCTATAATCATAACATTACCAAAACTCACAATTTTCATCTCAACAACACTTCTACTACCACATTATCATCAAACAACACTATTTACATACTACATTATTAACAAGCAAGTGGGTAAAAACTAGGCAAAAACAAAAACCTAAAAAAATCTTACAATGTAGCATCAAAATTAACAAATAGGATACATACCTTGGATTAGAAGATGCTAGAACACAAGAAAACAAGAAAAATCGCCAATTTTGCGATTTTTAGGGTTTGAAATCCGACCCCAAAAACGTGTTTTTCTGGAACTATTCTCCCACAAATCGGATTCCTTGTAAGATTTTATGCAAAATAGGCTCAAAAATCAAGTGATTTGGTGAAGAATTGAAGGTTTTATGGATGAATTAAGGTGAAGAAGGTATGAGTGTTCTTGTTCTTATGAAATAGAAGAAGAAGAAGAAGATTAAGGAAGTTAGGTGGAAGAGGTAGAGGTTGTGGGCCGGCTTTTAAGAAATTTTTTTTTTTTTTATAAATATCGCTGCTGCTTCAGACCCACCGTAGGGTTACGGTCTTACCGTTCCCTTACGGTGGCCAACATGTACAATTTCTCACCGTAAGGCAGAGGCGAATGGTCGTTGGGATTCTCAGCTGCACCGTACCCTTACGGTCCAGCCGTAGGGTTACGGTGGGACCTGCAAAAAAAATTTTTTTTTTTTAAATAAAAATTAGTAATTTTACAAACATGAAAATTACCCTACCCCCTCGAAAAACCCGTATTGTCCTCAACACAATGCAAGAACCGTTTCGTGACCGGAACGTCCCCACACTTGTTTCAAACACGGATTTCGAACACACACAAACGAAAAATAAAATACTAACTATTTACACTACCAAACCTGGCCTCTCATGGTTGCACCTCTTCCACCGGGCTTAAGAAATAGCCCGCTTTATCCATCTCCAAAGCATTGATGTCACTTCCATCCAAGTATGGCTTCAAGCGGTGTCCATTCACCGTTTGTTGCTTATTGGTACTTTTATCTAATATTTCGACTTCGCCGAATTTACCAATCCTGCAAACGATGTATGGACCCATCCATTTACTTTTCAGCTTACCCGCAAACATCTTCAATCTCGAGTTGTACAACCACACCTTTTGACCCACTTCAAATGTCTTCCTTCTCAACTTTGCATCATGCACTTTCTTCAACTTGTCTTTGTACGCCGATGCACTTTCATAAGCCTCATCCCTTATTTCCTCCAATTCACTTAATTGCAATTTTCTCGTTCGACCCGCTTCATCATAATTGGCATTTACCGTGGTGATTGCCCAATGTGCTCGGTGTGCCAACTCCATTGGCAAGTGACAACCTTTCCCATACACCATTCGATACGGTATCGTGCCAATCGGAGTTTTATAAGCCGTACGATATGCCCACAAAGCATCATCCAACTTTCCCGACCAATCTTTCCTATCAACTCGAACCGTCTTCATAAGAATTTCTTTAATTTAACGGTTAGAAACTTCAACTTGTCCACTTGTTTGTGGATGGTACGGGGTGGCAATCCGGTGATTTACTCCATATCTCTTCAACAACTTGCCAAAATTGAAATTCTTAAAATGGGACCCACCATCACTAATGATCACTCTAGGAATACCAAAACGAGAGAAAATGTTGGATTGCACAAACTTGCAAACCACCGAATGATCATTAGTCCTCGTAGCAATTGCTTCGATCCACTTCGAAACATAATCAACCGCTACCAAAATATACAAAAACCCATTAGAATTTGGAAAGGGACCCATGAAGTCAATGCCCCAAACATCGAATATTTCTACAATCAAGATTGGTTGTAGAGGCATTTCATCCCTCTTGGAGATACTTCCCATCCTTTGACAATTTATACAATTCCGGGCAAATTCACAAGCATCTTTAAATATGGTGGGCCAATAGAACCCACATGATAGAACCCGGTAGCCGGTCTTGTGTCCACTAAAATGCCCCCCACAAGCGGATGAATGAGCATGTGTAAGAATATCTTTCACTTCCGATTCGGGCACACATCTTCTAATCACTTGATCGGGTCCAACTTTTAGGAGATCCGGTTCATCCCAAATGTATTGCTTCACTTGGACCATAAATTGTTGTCTTCGTTTCTTGGTCCAATGATCCGGAATGACCCCGTGGCTAAATAATTAACATAATGAGCAAACCACGGTGCATGACTAGTAGATGTCGCCATCAATTGCTCATCGGGAAACCTCTCATTTATTTCTCCAAAATCATCATTTTTATCCACCCGGGATCCTATTTGTATAATCTTGCAACCTATTCGATTTAACTACAAGAACACCACATAGACATGGCCTTGGTTATCCTGTCACAATAACTAGCTATCCTGTCACAATAACTATTCGGATTGAAATAATAACTAGGGAAATGTTTTCAACGTAAACCGTACGCCTAATTATCCCTATACAAATATCAACCAACCTCCCTATGATGCCAGAAATCACAGTTAATAGATAAATTGATTCAAATATAAGCAAGGTTTATTCAATCCAACACAAGTAGTAAAAATACTAGTTCATACATTATCAAAACGAGTTCAGAATATAAAATCAATACAAAGATTCACCCGGGGGAAATCACGAATAACATAACCGCTCATGGTTATGGTAGAAGCCTCCTTCCACAGCCAAAAGGCTGTCGTCTGTCTTGCTTCTCTCGTGACTTCGTTTTTAGCCAAAAGGCTGTGCGCCTCTCGAACAAATCCTAATCCCTTGTGCAGCCGTCAAAACCCTTTTTTAATTCTTTTTCAAAAAATCCCTGGCCCTCCAAGATTGTTGGAGCTCAAAATGTTTTTTATTTGGGTCGTGACCCAATGTGACATAAAGTCACGTTTACAATTTATTATTATTATTATTATTATTATTATTATTATTATTATTATTATTATTATTAGTGGTGGTGGTAGGCTCCGACTCGGGTGTTCTTGGCTTATCCAAAGTTTCTCGTCTACACCCCAACGTCCATGAACACCTGTTCTCAAGTGTTTGTGTCTCGATTAAAATTCTTTAGTTTTGAACTCATTATCCACGAACACCTACAAAACACATGCGCACTAATAAATAACTAAGACCGACTAAAAGTACACAATAAAAGACTAAAATATATACAAAACTAAAATATTAACAAGGTGTTTTCACCAACACATCACACCCCCACACTTATCTTTTTTCGTCTCGAAAAAATTATATTCTCTGCTCAACACATTATCACAGACTAGCACCCCAGTCGCCCCATCATACCTTAGCTAAGGTCCAAAGTCATACCCCATTTACAGATCAGCATTAGATGTGTTAATTCAGCAAGTTAAATTGATTTCCATGTAAAAACAGAATTAACCCGACTAAACTTAACATGCTTCTAGTTTTTATTTTCATGCAACACACCCCTCACAATTTTTCACTCCACTCGGTTTATATCTGGACTAGCATGTAATGAGCTAGTATAGTTCACTCAAAACCAAAAATGTAACTTTGTTGTCATAGGCTTGTATAACAATCACACCTCAACGGTAGACAATGCACATATCTAAAGGACTTACGGGTTTTTGGGCTTAGGGTAAAGGTAGTGGACGTTTAGGCTTAAAGTGGCTAAAATAAAATGGTGAAACAACTTGAATGACAATCCTTATTCACGATACTGCTAATAAACCTAACTTCGGTCATATTCGATCTATAACACATTTTTTTTTTCATTGCATTTTCTTTGATTTTTTTCTTCTTTCTTTTTTTTCACTTTTTTTTTCTTTTCATATATATTTTTTCTTTCGCTTTTTTTTATCACAACTTGACATACTCGAACACTTGAACATAAACATAGAACACAATGGATGTCATCAATTTTCTTAACAACGATTAACGGGTAGATTTGGGTGACTTTATAGGTTTAACAAACGAAAGGGTATAGGCTCAACATTGGCTACTAAGGGTAATATTTTGGTTAAACGGGTGAACACATAACAAATAAGTGGGTATAAAAAGAAAAAGGGAAATCCTAAATTGCCTTTGTCATGTACGTGCATATCTAGTCTACAACCTCAGCATGTATCAAATCACACAAGTTCTGCAACAGAGAAACATTTGGCCTACTCTCAACAAATGAAAATATATATATATGAATCAATCTATCATCTACTAGGCTCAAGATCTCACAAAAGTGGGGAAATGGGTTACCGATGTGTGCATGCATTTATTACCAAGAGCTTGTTAAACACAGTCAGGCAATTCTAAACTTTTTTCTTAAAAATACTTGCTGAAAACGGTTCATATTACTTTTCCACAAATTAGACCATGACTAAGGGCCTACTGCCAAAACAATCAAGAGACAACTGGTATGTACTGAAAAAAATGTTTTATGTCTGATTAGAATGCTTTTTAAGAACAATTTTCAAGACATTTTCAGTTTTTTAATTTAATTTTTTTTTTATTTTTTTTAGACTCAAGACTAAATAAAAGCGAAGTTTCCCCACCCCCACACTTGAACGACACATTGTCCTCAATGTAAGATAGGGAATAAAATAAAACAGAAATAAAAATAAAATACAACAGTAAAAGGAACAAACTCCCCTGAATAAGGAATATGCATATGAGTCCGTTCAATTCCTCCCAATCGAGCTGTATAGCATTTCATTCGCGGCCGATAACATACCTGAAACTAAGACTCACAAGAAAAAAATAAAAACATAAAATTCTGGGATGCCTTATACACTGATGGTGTACAGATCTATCCCGCCTGAATGGAGATTGAGTACATGCGAGGTTATTTGATTGCAGAGTTAAACTCCAAGCATTCCCAAAAATCAAAAGAGACTAAAAAAACTAAAAATAAAAGAAAAATAAAATAAAACAAAATAAATAAATAAATATACAAAATGTACAAAAATCATACCTGACTATCAAGGTGGTCTAAGCGCGCACTTGCCTACCGAGTTTCCAATGTATGCTCGGTAGTTTACATGCCAAATAAACAGATGTTTAAAGATTGGCATGTGAATTGGGCGCTTTTTGTTGCTGTGGAAGAACCATCTCACTCGCCTTTGCCCGATGTCTTGTAATCTCACATTCCTAATATTTATCTTTGGATCTTCATCCCGAACCTTGTTTTTGAAGGTAATCAGTGCGGGATGAGAGCTGTGAGAATCTTGAGAAAGACTTGTGACACCTGCATCAATAGCAACAACCTTTTCTACCTGTAACTCTTTAACAAGTGAAGGATTTGGTGTGGTATTAGTCTCCACAACCTCGTCCTTAACTTGAGAATAGTTTCTGATATCATCAGGTAAGGGAGACACAAACTCTGCTATATCTATCCTTGCCGATAACACCTCGCATTTCAAAGTTAAGTACTCAATTCGTTGTTGAATTGAGAGGTTGGGTGTTGATAAAAATTCCTCTATCTTGGATAACATCGTTTCTGCTCGAGCAAGGTTATTTTCCTCCTCAGTTTGATATGTCATCACTGCACATTCGTCTTCATCGGGAGGAATTAGATATTGATCTTGGTAGTAACCTGGAGAAAAACATGATTGTGAGTTTTCATAATAGTAATAATTCTCTTGGTTACCTGAGAAAGGTGCCTCTTCAGGTTCATAGTTAGAGTAACTATGATAATCTTCTTGACATGGAGTTGCCCAGTACCCAGATTTCCACATTTCATCCCAATATTCTGGATCACTCCAAAATATTGTGCAGTCTTTATCCCTATGTATTTTTCTGCAACAAAAACAATAAGGATCTACTCGTGGTAAGGGCTTTGGAAAATCTTTACAATCTTCAGTCCAGTGAGCAAAACTTTCACAACTATAGCATGGTTCATTGTCTTCATCAACCCAATTCATGGTGTTCTACACTTGTAAAAGAAAAACCTGCACAACTAGAACACCCAAAGTGAAATCTAATAAAATTAAATAACACTTTTATATAAAAAAAATTTTGTTTTTTTTTTATATTTTCTATTTTTTTTTTCAAAACACTAAAAAAAATATAAACAAACAAGCAATGTAATACTAAGCGCACTAGCTCCCCGGCAACGGCGCCATTTGATCTAAATATGCCCAATCATCTTGTTCAAAATTTGTACCAAAAGTACCATTTGTGATAGACATAAGATCCCGTGCATCCTCCGATGTCAAACCTTCATGAAAAGCATTTAACAATTCCCATAGTTGGATACCATGGTGAGGGCAATTTCGTAGCATCATATTGAACCTCTCAAATGCTTCATGGAACATCTCTCCCGACTGTTGTTGAAAGCTTCTCAACCCCCTCCTTGCATCATTGGTCTTTTGCGAACTATAGAATTCATCCAAAAAGATTTGTTGCATATCGGCCCATGTGAAAATTGATGCGGATGGTAGAGTGTGAAACCATCTTTTTGCTTTATCTTCCAATGAAAATTGGAAGAGTACCAACTTGACATCATCCGGAGTAAATCCTTGGCCCCCAATAGTGTTGCAAATTGAATCATAAGTTTCCAAATGAAAGTAAGGCTCTTCCGTTGCTAGCCCCTTGAATTTTGGTAGACTTTGAAGTGCGGTTGTTCTAACTTCAAAACTCCGTCCATTTGCATTTTGCGGAATCACTATTGGTGATGGATTATTAGTGATAATAGGCCGAAAATGTGCTTCAATTCCCCGTACAACATCACGGTGGAGTCTTCTAGGTGCTCCCAATGGCGCTCTTGGTTGACCCATTTGTCCTTGCATTGCACCTTGTGGTGCAAATTGTTGTTGATGTTGATTTGGATGCATAGGTTGTTGTTGTTGGTGATTCGGCCTTTGATGTTGAGCTTGCATATTTGGAGGCCGCATTTGATTGAGTGGCGTGGGACGTTGCAAATGCAATCCTTGCGGTCTAACATGTTGCACACCAACCGGTAGTCTTCCCGGGTCTTGAAATTGTAAAAGTGGTTGACTCACTTGACCCGTTTGAGCTTGAGAACCCACATATGCACCTTCTCCTCCATAGTAATAACCTTCTTCATTGTACCCACTAAACTCCTCATCATCATACCCATCGTCATACACATCTCTTTGAAATCTCGAATTTTGACCACCTTGGAAAGATGAATGGTAAAAACCCAATTGATTAGGTGGTTGATAAGAAGATGTGGTGTGGACAATTGTTGAACCTTGTCCTTGTGGGTGTGGAAAGGTAGAAGATGATTGACCCGTAGTTGGAAAAAAATGGGAAAATGGTGGTATGGTACATGATGGATTAAAGTTAAGGTTTGGATCAATTTGAGTGGAATTTGGTTGGGTGGTATGGATTGGTGTTTCAGGACTGGTGGAAAGGTTAGGTAATGTGGTGTTGGGTGAAATGTGTGAGGAAGTAGGCATGAATGACGAGGTCGTTTGACCCGTTGTTGGTATGTGAGAGTCTTGCATTATGTTTCTTGGGGTGAACGGTGAAGTAGGTGAATCAATGACTTTGTTTCTTCGAATCAAAACTCGGTTCTTTCTCAATGTTCTTTCAATCTCCGGATCAAACAAAAGTGGTGATGACTCATGAGAGCCCCTAGTATGCATACACTTGAAGTACCTGCACACTAAACACAACCCGTGTTGTGCTTGCAGATTGGATTTCTGAATTCTGGAATAATTCAACGGCATGAAAGACAGATACTTTCATTCATTCAAAGATTCGAGGAACTGAAGTGACAATTTCAGAACAAGATATTCGGGAAGTACTACTTTTTGGTGATTCTCAAGAAGACCCGGTCAGTTTCACAAGAGAGCAGGTCATTCCAACATTGAAGAAGATGGGTTATGAGGGTGATCTACATGCATCTCCATATATTAAGAAGCTATTTCCCAGCTACTGGAGAATGCTGATTCATATAATTCTGGCAAGTTTGGGAGGAAACAAGAGTGGATTGGATCAGATGAATTTGAAGTACACCTCGGGAGTGGTAGCATTGATTGAAGGATGGGATTTTAATTTTTCGAGGTGCATTTTTGAAGATATGATGTTGAATGTCAAGACACTGAACAAGAAGTACTTTTATAAGTTTCCACGATTCGTGCAAATGATACTAGAGCACAAATATCCAAGCCTGGAAAGGACTATTGAAGCGTATGATCAGAAGTGTATGGCTCCTCAGGCGTTCGGACTCATAAAACATAATCGTAAGGACGCCAAGCAGGTGTTTGAAGGAAGGTTTCCATTGGTAAAATTCGGCAACTTTTCTGAAATTGTTGAAGAAGCACAAATTCCTCCATCTGCTCAGGTAGCTGAAGAGCATGATGTTCAGATTGTCGAACCACCACCTACTGAACAGCGTTCTCCTCCTGAAAACGTTGATTTGACTGAGGTGGAAAGTGAAGATGAGGTGGAAAGTGAAGATGAGGAAGAAGTGAAAGATGATGAGAAGACTGCAGGAAATGACGAAGAACAATTTGAGAATTTTGATTTTGATGATCTGAATGATGACGAGATAAATGACTTTATTATTGAAAATACTGAAGTAAAGTCAGTGACTAAAGCTAACAAAGGATTGATTGGAGAAGAGATTGTGACTGAAGCTCCCAACACTACTGCTTCTGAGACTGTTATTCTTCAAGCAGAAGTGCTTTCAAGCATATTGAATACCATTCGAGAAGCTGAACAAAGGATTCCTCCATCCGATGTTGCAGTTGAGACATTTATTGATACTGAAATTTCTGAAGACCCCAATTCTGATTTGAAGCTGAGGAAGAGAAGTAGAAGAGATCCAAGGTTGACTGTTACTGCTGATGTTTCAGTTCCTGTTGCTGAAACTATTTCTACTGCTGCTGATGCTGTCATGACTGATGCTGGTGCTTCAACTGATATTCCTGTTTGTGTTATTAGCTCCATTACTGTGCCTGCAATTGCAACCGAATCATTTTCTCAATTCATGAGCAAGGCACCAATCACAGGGAGAATAAATGAAGAAGCCGGATCTTCTGGTGCATCTGGTTCGAGTAAGGTTTTGTTTGATGAGGAAGCTTTTCAAAGAGCTCAGATGGCATTTCTAGTTGATAAAGAACAGGGAAAACATGTAGATGTTGAATCTTTAACAACTGAAGAGAAAGAGGCTAGTCAGGAAGGAATAGATAGTGAAGAAGACATTTTTGCTGAGGTGGATGTTCATAGATTGCAGACTAAAGTGCTGAAGCTGGAGACTGAGAATGTGTGGCTAACTGCTCAAGTACAGAGTCTGATGGAGACGGTCACTGAAAAGAATCAAAAGATTGCTGAGTTGGAGTCAGGATTAGGTGATGTTTCAGCCAGACTGCTCAACTTGACTTAGAAACTGGAGAATAAGTTTGGAAAGGAGTTTTCAGACACGTCATCATTTGTTGAAAAAGTTATGACTCCTGCTGAGCGTGAAAGATCAGAAAAGGAACATGAAGAACATATGAAGAAATATTTTGAAGATCAAGTTCCTAGAGTGAGAGATCGTCGTCCTGGAAGAACTTATGTTCTTAAGAATACTACTGAGCCATCTATTGATCCCATGGGGGAGCATCCTGAAAGATTCATGACTATTACCAGAGATCGGTTTGATACTTATGGAAATCGAACAGTAATAGAGTGTTGGAGATATAATGATGACTAGGAAGTTTTTGTCGTTCACAGAGGAAATGGAGTTGTTGAGTATTATGCTTCTACTTCAGCCTTCAACTCCTGGACCAAGATCGATTTGGCAGAACTTGCAAGATCTCCTTTCATTAATCAAACGAGAAATCCAAGAAATAAGATTGGAAGGACATTTTATAAGAAGATTCAGGAGCAAGCGAAGGTGAATTTCAGAGATATGAAGACTGCAAGTTCACTGTTGGTGGAATATAAGGATGTGTTGACTGCAGACGGGAAGCCTTTCAAGACAGTTCAGTGGCCACCTACTGAGAAGATGAAGACCATTCCTTTGTCTAAGCCAATGGACAGGGGATGTTTGAAGGATATGAAGTTCTGGGTTTATGATTCTACCTCTAGGTCTGTGACGTGATTGTCGTGGTACACGTAAAATTTCCCAACTACAACTAATGTATAGTGGTAAGAAGGTATCGAACACAGGGAGTTTGTGGAATATGTGTAAGATAATAACTTTGTGAATTAACTAATATTTAACTACTAACAAGATTAAAGATCAAAGATTTGTTGATTGCTTTGGGTTTAGACTTTAATAAAAAGAAAACTAAATTAATGATTTGAAATGGGTTTTGTTCTTCCAATTAACAAACAATGACCATCCTTGGATCCATTTTCCTTAAACCTTTATGCAAAAGTTCCACTAGAAAGAGTTACATAGACATAACTCGTGTTCAAACAATTATTGTGATAAAAGGGAACAAAGTACTCGGATTATAGCAATGCGAGGTTGTTTCCCGATGACCGAATAATCAATTATCCAACCCGAATCCTTCCCGCAATATCCCGATTGTTAACAACAACAAGAACGTACGATTAAGACTAGAAATTGAGAAATTGATTAACTACTACAAGCAATTGTTCAAACACCACAATAATCAAGCAAACATGTACTAAATTATCGTTCTAGAAATGAAAGGAACAAACATAAAAGAGTTCAAGAAAAACTTCACCAAAGATGATCATCTAAAGTTCTAGCCAAGCATGACTTGATTGATCATCATAACAACCATAGAAATGTTCATATGAATCAAAAGCTAAAACCAATGTTTATGATAAGTTTCCAATGTCTCCTCTCAGCCAAAAATCGCCCAAAGTGTGATTAGAAAGGTTGCAAGTGGAAGTGATAATGATAAGTCACCATAAAGTGCACTTTAAAGCAAGGAGTTACAAAAAATCTGCAGGGCCACCGTACCCCTACGGTCCCACCGTAAGGGTACGGTGGGTTTCAAATATTGACGGTAGTTTGGGCCTGCCATACGGTGGGAATTTGTGGCCTGAGGCCACCGTAACCCTACGGCTGGGCCGTAAGGGTACGGTGGGTCTTTAGAATTCTTCATTTCTTCTTTCTTTTGTTCCATCTCGTTCCGATGCGTTCCGGTCCATTCCCAAGCCCGTATTCCGTCATTTTTAACTCCTTATTACACCTACAACCAAAGCAACCGTAGTTACCCAATTCCAAGCAATAATACGAATAAATGTGGATAAACTAAACGTTTTAACACTATTAAAGGGTGTTCGTTGAACCACCCGTCAGTCTGCAGTGATTGTTTGTGATACTGATGAGCTGAGAGTGTTTGATGCCAAAGATCTGATGAGTCTGCATTCTGAAGACATTCAAGTCCTTGTGAAACATCAGATTCAGTGTGATCCCATGTATGAAGCTTGTGCTAAATCGTTCACTGGTGCAGTGGCGCAGATAGCTAGACTGGGATTAGAAGCAGATCGCCGAGGAAGAGTGGAGACTGGATTGTTTGGTCCATATGTTGGAAAGTCGTCGGAAGAGTGGAAGAAAGCATTGGAGAAAAGAAGAAGAGCTCCAAGAAGCGCAGCAAGAAGCAGTAGAGACACACCAAGTCAACACAAACCTATGGGGATATTGTTGGGCTAGATTTTAGAGGTTTGCGTTGTCTTGGATTATATTTGATATTGGGATCGGCCTTGTGGGCCCATGTATGTTAACCGCCTATGTTTACTATAAATAGGGGTTTCATAGTTTGTTTTGGGGTTGCTTGTCATTTGGTTTCTTAAACGCACGTGTACCAGGCGGTTCTTTGAAACCGTGTGCACTTAGATAATCAAATCATTCTGTTTCAAGTTTCTTCTTTGTTCTTTTCATACAATCATTGTTTCCGCCTTTGGTTGTGTGTGTTTGATACCCGGTAGAGAGGATTCTGGACTAACACATTGACATCCAAAAGCCCTGAAAAAGGAGATAAGGGGCTTAATGCCAGGAAGAACTTCATAGACAGTTTTGGAGTGTCTCTTGTTGACAAGGACTCTATTCTGAACATAGCATGCAGTGTTGACTGCTTCAGCCCAGAAATACAATGGTAGGCCTGAATCAGCTAACATGGTTCTTGCTGCTTCAATTAATGTCATGTTCTTCCTTTCTACCACACCATTTTGTTCAGGAGTTCTGGGAACACTGAATTGTCTAATAATCCCTTTAGACAAACAGAATTCATCTAGAGTTTTGTTCCTAAACTCTGTCCCATTGTCACTTCTAATGGCTTTGACAGAAAGAGAATATTGTTTCTCTACTTGTAGAATGAAGAACTTGATGATTTCAGCTGCCTCATCCTTGGAAAATAAGAAGAATACCCATGTGAATCTTGAATAGTCATCAATGATGACTAAGAAGTACTTCTTCACTAGTCGTAGGAGCTGAAACAGATGTTTGAGTTTGTACATCAGCAGTTGTTGAATCAGAAGTTTGTAAAACTTCTGATTGTTTGAAAGTTGACTTAATGACAGCATTAAGAGTCCATGGTGCTGGATCCTCATCATCAAACCTTTGATCACCATAATAAGTAGGTTTAGATGAAGTGACAGTCTTTTCATGTCCGAAATGGAAGCTGTCAAGGTCAAAGAGTTCAGCAGGATGTGCTGGAATGAGAGTGTATTTTGACTCATTGAACTTGACATTTAGTGTTTCTTCTACTATCTTGGTTCTTGAGTTAAAAACTTTGTAGGCTTTTCTAGTGGAAGAGTAACCAAGAAAATAACCTGAATCAACTTTAGCAGCAAACTTTGAAATAGAGTCTTTAATGTTTAGAATGAAACATTGACATCCAAAAGCCCTGAAAAAGGAGATAAGGGGCTTAATGTCATGAAGAACTTCATATACAGTTTTGGAGTGTCTCTTGTTGACAAGGACTCTATTCTGAACATAACATGCAGTGTTGACTGCTTCAGCCCAGAAATACAATGGTAGGCCTGAATCAGCTAACATGGGTCTTGCTGCTTCAATTAATGTCCTGTTCTTCCTTTCTACCACACCATTTTGTTCAGGAGTTCTGGGAACACTGAATTGTTTGATAATCCCTTTAGACAAACAGAATTCATCCAGAGTTTTGTTCCTGAACTCTGTCCCAATGTCACTTCTAATGGCTTTGACAGATAGAGAATATTGTTTCTCTACTTGTAGAATGAAGAACTTGATGATTTCAGTTGCCTCATCCTTGGAAAATAAGAAGAATACCCATGTGAATCTTGAATAGTCATCAATGATGACTAAGAAGTACTTCTTCTTACCAAGACTCATGATTTTTACTGGCCCAAATAAGTCCATATGGAGTAGTTGAAGACATGCAGTTGTTTTAGATTCTTCAATAGACTTATAGGAGGACTTATGCTGGTTTCCCTTTAAACATAATACACAGTATTCTTGACACTGGTATACTTTCAAGGGTAGACCTCTGACGAAGCCCATTTTTGTGACTTTATTTATGGTTTTAATGTTCACATGGCCAAGTCTCATGTGCCAGAGATCAGTCTCGGAAGTTGATGCCCTTGAGAAGAAACATGCAGTGTTGTTCAGTACTTTGTCCTTTTCAATGTCCACTGCAAAGACATTGCCACATCTTTTGGCTATCAACAAAGTATGATCTTCAATGATCTTCTCTATCAACTTCTGGCCTTCTGGTGATATGATCTTGCATGTTGTCTTTGTGAAAAAGGAAGAATATCCTTTATCACACATTTTTGACACACTCAGCAAGTTGTACTCAAGGTTTTCAACCAGATCGACCTTGTCAAACTGTATTTTTCCTGAAGAGACATTGCCATGTCCTAGAACATATCCCTTGGCATTGTTCCCAAAGGATACAGATCCTTCTCTTTGACTGATAAAATTGTTTATCAGGTATCTGCATCCGGTCATGTGCATTGAGCCTCCACTGTTAAGGCTGCAAACGAACCGAACGAACACGAACAATGCCTTGTTCGTGTTCGTTTGTTAAGAAAATTTTGTGTTCAAGAACAATTCATGAACATTTACCGAACGGGATTTTCAGTTCGTGTTCGTTTGTTAAGAAAACACTCGTGTTCGTGTTCGTTTGTTAATTTTGTTCATGAACGCACACGAACACAAACGAACATTAATGAACAAAAACAAGTGTTTATAAATACAAATGAACACAAAGAAGTGTTCATGAACAGAAACAAACACAAAGAGACATATATTAACTTACGAATAAGATCGAATTCACATATATTCAGAAATTAACTAGTTCCATCCAATATATAACCTAGTTATACAAACATAATTATTACTTAACAAAATATTGGTAAACATAATAAAGTGGTGTCTAAAAAAAACTAAACTTGCATCTTCTACTTAAAGTCTTCATTAATTATTATTTATTTAAACTTGAACTTTTTATTAATTATTTATTTGATGATTATACTAAAAGTATAGTTTGTTGATCTTATGTAGCTATATACTTAGCTCATATAAATTATTTATTTATGTGGGTAAAATAAATAAAATGTAAAGAATGTAAAAAACATTAAAAAATAAAAACCCTATTAAACTATCAAATATAAATGAACACGTTACTGAACGTTCATGAACATAAATGAACACACTACCTAACGTTCACGAACATAAACAAACACGTTACCGCACGTTCACGAACATAAATGAACACATTACTGAACATTCACGAACATAAACGAATGAACGCAGCCTTTGTTCATGTTCGTTCGTTTAACTAAATGAACAAAATTTTTTGTTCGTGTTCGTTCATTTATTAAACGAATGAAGACAAACAAACTTCCCGCCAAACGGTTCGTGAACTGTTCGCTGAAAGTTCAGTTCGTTTGCAGCCCTATCCACTGTCAACCTACCAAATGCTATTTAAGCCTCTGGAGACCCTCTGCACAAAGTAGCAAATTAGTTAGATTTGGGAACCCAAGCCAATTTGGCTTTGGGTTTGCTCTTGAGAATATTTACAGTTTGTCCTTGACCAGGTTGAGGAATCCATGTCTTTTTTGCAATGGATTATTCATTAAGAGCAATGGTGGTATCCTTTTGAGGACCACCATCAACCTTGGTCATCAGTAGTTGTACCATATTCATGAGAATTTTGAGAAAAAGACTGATGGCTTAAAGTTGTTTCTTGGGAAGGAAAGTTTCTTCAAAATCATTTTTGAGTTGTTTTCCCACAACCAGTTGTGAAATTTTCTTGTTATACTGAATTCCTTTTCTGTATCTACAAAATTCTGTTTTATGGTTAAACAAACCACATATTTCACATTCTTTTGCCTTTTCTTTGTCATTTAAAGGCAAATTTCTGTCTGTCTTGTTTTGATTTAGGTTATCAATAGTTTTCAGGTTCTCAAATCCTGATGTAGATGAAACTACTGATGGCTTAAAGTTAGATTTTATCAGTACTTCTGAAGAACTTTCTTTTTTAATTGAGTTAATTACACGGATGGTCCCTGTGGTATACACATATTTCACTAATGCCCTCAATTAACACGAATGGTCCCTAAGGTTCTACTTTTGCACTCGGGTGGTCCCTATCCCTAACGGATGTTAGATTTCTCTGTTAAATGGGTGTTAAATGTCTTCTTTACCCCTTCTAAAAGACAAAACAATTAAAAATATATATAAATTTAATTAAGTATTCAAGTGGGTCCCACCCCCACCCTACCTTTACTCTTCTTTTCTTCTACCTTTGTCTGGATCACAAATTCCCCAAATCACCACCACCACCACTTCCTTAAACCATCATCAACTCCACCCGAAAACCACCACCATCATCACTCTCTCTCTAAAACCCTAAATCTCTCTCTCTCTCTCTCTAAACATACCTTCCACCCCGATTTCTCTCTGTCTTTCGTCTATTACAGTCGACCAAAGCCACCACGGTTGTGGCCATGGCCACAGATCGTCCCTATGGTGGTGATTTTGGGTGCAGAGGTCCGAGGAAGTGGATTGTGGAGGTCGTGGGTGACGACCAGTGGTGGGTGTGAGGTTGAAGACGAAGGCTGGCGGTTGACTCACGAGCAGAGGATCGATGGTGGTGGTAGTGGTGGTTGTTTTTGGCTGAGATGATGTTGACAGCGGTGTTGCGGTGGTTTTAAAGCCCGAAGGGGGCTGTTTGGGTGGCTGGACTCAATAGATCTGACAGGGAAGGGGTTTTCGGTGGAGGTTTCTTGGTGGTGTCGCTGGAGGGTGGTTCAATGGAGTTCGATAGTGGCGGGATCAGGGATGGTTTGGTTGAGGTTTATGTGGACGGTGGCTGCGGTGGTGGTTGTGGTGGTGGTTGTGGTGGGGTATGGTGGCCGGGAAACAGTGGTGGTTGTGGTGGAGAATGGTGATTATGATGAGGTATAACCTGACCATAAATAAAAGTGAAGAAGAAAGGGTAGTTTGGTCATTTTACATCAACTTAACGGACTTAGTAAACGGCCGTTAGGTCAAAGGAACATCAGTGTTATGAATCATAAGTTCTAGGGAGCATCCGTGTTACTCCTAAGTTCTAGGGAGCAAACATGAAATATTTGAAAACCATAGGGACCATCCATGTAATTAACTCTTTTGAATTTTTAGAAAGTTTTCATGAAAAGATGTGCATTCTTTCTCTTCAGAAGTTTCATTTTGAACAATTTTTCTCCCATCTTCAGTAGTTTTGGGAGAAAAATCCGTTGGTGTTTTAGTGTGATGGTACCCTATGCCAAACCTAAAATTTGATGCACTTTGTTTGTTAAGCAGCAGTCGGTACCCTTTACATGACTCAACCCATTTTTCACAGTCAACCTTGGTGTCAGCAAGCTCTTTTCTGACATTTCCTAGGTCTTCTATCATGATTTTAAGTTGTTCTTGGGTTTCAATAGCATTGTTAGTTAATTTAGAATTTTCTTTTGATTTAGCAGCAAGCTTTCTTTCTAAATCACATTTCATTTGAGTAAATTTTCTCTCAGAGTCATTGGCTTTGCCTTGTAAATGCACATTAGTCTCTCTTATGAGAGCAAAAGATTCTTTACATGAGTTTGAACAAAGTTTTGTTAAAGATTCTTTTGATACCTGAGACAGGGCAGATTTTGAGGTGCAGCCCTTAAATGCTACTAAGGAAAAGTTCTTTCTGCCATTGCCAGGTTCTCCCCAGTTGATGTCAAACATTTTGTTGTCTGCATCAGGATTACCCTCTGTTGTGTCAAAAGGAAGACTGCTCTAGTCAACATACCTTGGAGTGAAAAGACTTTTTTGTGAGGGTTGTTGAGTTTGTGGATGTTGTTGAGCAGCTGGAATGGAAGGCATTTGTTGTTGGCTCTGCATTTGTTGAGCAGGCATCTGTACATATTGTATTTGTGGCACATATTGGATTTGTGGAGCTTGTGCATGTACAAAATGTGCACTTCCCTGTGTTCCATTATTCCTATTATAACTAGGGTGAAACGGATTTCCAGACTGTGATTGGTTATAGCTAGAGCTTCTACACTCTCTAGCAAAGTGTCCCAACTTCTGACACTTGTGACATCTAAGCTTAGATTTGTCAAAACCAATTTTTGTAGAACTGTTCAGTCCTGGAAATTTCCTTCTTGACCTTTTATAAAATTTGTTAGTTTTTATACTTAACATGGCCAGTTGGTGTAAAATGTCCATTTCTTCTAAGTCATCACTGCTAAAAAATTTCAAATCATCCATGACAAAACACATGTTATCAGCAGTTTGACTATATTCATCATTGTCATAAGCTGGGAATGATCTTTCTGATGAGATCTCAGCAGTTATGTCAATGTGGTCAAAAGATCCAAAATTATTTGAACAAGTAGGTGAGTCTTGTCCTAAAAGTGTTGTACTACCAGGTACATAGTCATCAGCTGTTTTACCTGAACTTTGCAACTTTTTCTTTTGATCAATTTCTCTTCCAAAAGTTAGCAATCTCCCATGTAATTTTGTAAGAGTGAAGGAGTTAAAGTCTGGTGAAGATCTGAGAACTATAGAGTAAGTTTCCCATTTTTCTGGTAAAGACCTTAAAAATCTATGAAGCATAGATACATTTGTATAGGTCTGGCCATTTAATTTTAACTCATATATTAATGAGGAAAATCTTTCAAATTGTTGTGTTAAAGTTTTCCCATTAATGTGAGTAAATGTTTCATATTGTTGAGCCAGGATTTCTCTAGCGTTGGAAATCACCTCTTCAGTTCCTCCAAACTGCTCTTTTAGGCAGTCCCAAAGCTCTTTGGCACTTTCACAGTGTAAAAGTCCAGAGTAGATTTCATTTGGGAGTGTCATTGCCAACATAGAAAAAGCTTTAGCATCAAGCTCAAGTTTTAGGAAATCTTCATCTGTGTAGTCTTTTGGGTCCTTTGGTATTTCAACTTTAGTTTCAAGATTAATGTTTACTGATTTATGAGGACCATATATCACAGATTTCCAACAACCAATGTTGGTCTGAGACAGGGTATGTGCCATCCTTTTCTGCCATATGTTATATTCTAAACGAACAAGCATAGCAGGTTTATTGGCAGAACCAGTATTATGAGGATCCATTTTGGAGAGTATTGATTTGTCAAGTTTCTCTCAAAGTGATGGATGTTGAAAAAGTGAACTTTTAATCCTTTATTGAATATCAATAAGAGCCTGTGTCTGATTCTCAATTTGTTAGATTGATATTTGATCAGATAAACCAGTGCTCTGATACCAATTGCTGGATCAGTAAGCTCTTTGACAGTTTACTTTCTTATGAACACTTATGTGTTTTGCAAGTTTAATCAGTTTTGCACAGCGGAATAAGTTAATAAAGTTTCACTATCTACAGGAGTTATTACTTCCCCTTGATGTTTGCAAACTAAAGACAAGTTAATGAGAATCTAAGTATTGAATGTAAATGACAATAAATAAGCAGATAGATTCTCAGTTAATGAAATGGAATAACAAGTATAAGCTTTGAAGGATTTCAGTTTTCAATTAAAATCGATGTCTAAAACATAGGGATGAACCCATCTATTTATAGACTTACAAATGCATGAACCTTGTTACAAAAGCAAGTCTGCAACAAGTTGCAGTCTTGGAACTTGTACAAAATGATAAAGTAATAATAAACAATTAAACTACTGAAACATAAGGGCGGTGGAAAGATTCTATTACAAGTGCTGATGAATGACAAACTACTGATGAGTAGTTTGTCTTCAGTAGTTCTTCAATAGACTTGTCAGGTTTGACTTTAGAACTTCTGATCTTTTTTCTTCAGTACTTGTTGAATCCTTCTTCAGTACTTGTGTCTTCTTTCTTCAGTAGTTCTATACTTAGAATAATTTGGCAGAAGTATGAATTAGACTAAGGTTGGCAAAAGTGGTTTCTTCAATCCTTTATGTCCTTACATTATCTAATAAAATCCTTTGAATCTTGACATTTTAGCGTATTTTAAAATTTTCCTAGCATTTTTTTAGCATGTTATATTCATAATATACATAAAATAACATCGATTTTATGTAAAAATTGCCTAAAAAAATAATTGCACCAGCAGCATGTTTGTGTTATATTTTGAAAATAATATCATTTAAACATACTTTAATTCGTGGTCAAATCCTAAAAGTCAAAACCCAGTTGACAAACACACTTGAATCTCAAATTAACACTCTCAAATCCGTTTTGGAAAAAATTGTTGATTGATTGGTGACCGACACGATCATCCTCGTGATTACCAGCCATCAATTTAACCTAATCACGCGTTTTAGTCAAGCAATTATACCAATTCATGAACCGCATTGAAGGACCTTCCAAACCTTATACTAATCGTCATCAATTCACGTTGTTTTGAATCAATTAAACCATCCTATAATTTCATACTCAAATTGGGACTAAAACCTATCCAAAATCACTATCTAACGTATCCTAAATCTCTCGAATTTGAAGTCTCTTGGTCTCGACCCTGGTGATTGATTTCATTATATCTCGGTATGTTTTTTTTCAATTAGTTCATTCCTGGGAGTCGGCTAATCATATAGATTAAAAGCCCCATAAAATCGTTCGTGTTTTGGTTTGATTTCGTGGTTAATTGTGGGATTAGGATATTAGGGTTCATAGGATATAAGAATTAGGGATTTTATTTTAATCAGCTTCCTTTTAAATAAATAACAGATTCAAGAAACCACAAAAACACATCCAGACCAGTTGGTCTTGGTGTGATTACACAGCTAACAGGTCTCGAGTTCGAACCTTGTCCTCAGCAAGTTTATTTTGTTTTTGTTTGCTTTTAAATTTTGATGCTTTTAGGATTTGTTTAAGTTTATAATCATTCTGGTTTATACAACAAACAAGCACCCAGTCTAGTGGTTTGGGCACTTGTCTGCAACAAAAGGTATCGGGTTAGAATCCCTCTAAGGGCAGGTTCAACCATTTTTTTTTCTGATTATTATTATTATTATTTGTTCTTAATAACAATATGTACATAAAACCTTAAATTATTCATTTTAAATACATAAACAAGTTTAAAATGTTTATAAAAATTATCTCAGCCTTATAAGACCTTGAATTTTATGTTTATACTTTTATTTTTCTGAAAAATATTTATTATTTTTTAATGTATTTATTTTGTATAAACCATAATTAATTCATAGAAAAATCATTTCTAATCATTTTAATATCAAAATTTTTGTGTGGTCTTTTCTAACCATATAAAACTTTTTGAAAATTTTATTTTCTGTAAAAGTCTTATTTTACCTTTTTTATGATTTAATTCTATTTAATTAATTATATTCAAATAAAATATGTTTTAAAAGAAAATAATGTGTAAATAATTTTTAAAAATTATTTTTCACTTAAACCATATATTAAATACTGTTATAAAATGAAAATAATATTTTTACATTTTAATTGTATTTAAATCCTAATTATTGCATTTTAATGTTATTAAATCAATTTAAAATTTAAAGATATCAAAATTTTGAGTTCTATAAGTTCTGAAATTATATTCTAATATTTCAATGACTTATAAATTTTATATTTATTTGATTATTTACTTTCTTCTTTTATTTCCACTTTTATTTCATAGTAATTACATAAAATCGTATTATTTAATTTTGAGTCGTTCCCTTGTTTGCACTCTTAATTATTTTACGTGTTTTCATAATTTGAAATTATTAAAGGATCATTGGTTTTATAAAATTTTCTTTAAATATTAAAACTACTTAAAACCAATTTTAGTTCAAATCAAAAACGATAATATCCCCAAATTCTAGTCTAGAAACCCTAAGCGCCTAATCCTAGATAACTTAAACTTTAAGTTCGTTCTCTTACAAATTATTTATTCCTTTAGGTTAATCCTTTGGGATAATTCTAATTCAAATTTCGCGGTTCGACATATTTCAAGTTATTACACAAACTGTGAGTTTACATATCCCCACTCTTTTACAGTTTTTCAATGCTTTTTAGGGTGAAACATGTTTAACACTTATACTCAACATATACAATTCTATTACGTGTCTTGTGTGATTTCTATGTTGCATTATGTCTTAAACAATACTTTGGTTAACACAATTAGACTCATGTAATCATTAACTCCGTACAAGCCGGCGATACACAATGATATATCTATTGGATTGACAACCCCACCCGGATACGTGTGCCCCCAGATATGGGTAGCGTGGGTGATTATTATCGATCACATAACACAAACGAGTGAACCATATGCGTATGGGATGTACCACAATAAACATGTGACAAGGGTTGATTATGCAAACGCTTTACCTAGTAGTTTGTTTTCACATATGGACTAAATTTGCCATGACACTAGAATTGCACAAGTTTTTATACTCATTATACAATATTCAAACCTATGTAATGATCACCAACTTTTGTTGACCCAAAATATTTTCCAACTTAACATGTTTCAGGTTATAGTGTTGCTTGAAGATTAGAGTTCATGCTTGAGGATTTATATTTAGTGTTTCTCATTTGATGTACAAATTCTTTTTAGAACAATTGTATGTAATTCATTTAATTGATTATTGAAACTTGTTATTTACCATGAGCTACTGAACAATCATCAATATGTGACATCCCGATATTTCCGCCATCAGTTGGGGTGTTACAACGGGGTAACTAACATGTGAAAACACCAATTCCTAATATTCAATGTATACAAACAATTTTATTGTCAGATGAAGGTAGGTTAAAATCACTATTTAATTATTCAAAAGAAGAAAAATATTGGGTTTTTATGTAAATTTTGTTACATTAGTTTAATTTTACCTTAACACAACCAATTGACCTCAAATGCTTATTCAAACAACACATGCAAAATGATTTCAGCAAGATTAAAAACACAAAAAATTTCTAGATTTCAAGACAAAAGACCCAATTGAGCTCAAATATTTATTCACACAAAACTTGCCCATTGATTAGATTAAGACAAAAAAAAAATCAAGATTTCAAGCAAATCGCATTCAACAAAGAGGAAATACCCGTACCCTGAAGCTGAACATCACCACCCAAGTCGGTTTCACCTTGGTTGGAATGCTTTCTGTACACGGTACATATACCACCGGCAAAAGCAACATCCAACATCTCTCGATCTGCGTCCCTATCTCTCTCTCTCTCTCTCGCTCTCTCTCTCTCTCTCTCTCTCTCTCTCTAATACCAAAAAGAATCATCGACAAATTTCAGGTGAGCATAGGAGCTGCGTGAGATAATAAGAGATGAAGATGAGATATAGAAAGCACTCCGGTAACTAAAGGAACCGAGTACCGGATTCACCAGTCAACAACAGGCAAAGAGGGGTTGTACAAAAAAAGAACCGAAGCATAGAGATATTGTATTGAGAGAAACAGTTTCGGTACCCCTACACCAAGATTTAGTAATTGTGTGTGTGTGTGTGTAATGTATCTGTGTGTGACAAAAGAGAGGGGGGAGAGAGAGAGAATTTGCATGGGGAAAAAAGAAAAGAAAAGGCAACGTCGTCCACCAAAAACTAAACACGTGAACCAATTACGAATAACAACTGTTCACAATGTAAATTGTTAGTTTATAGAATATATATTGTTTGTAAACCAATCAAATAACGTGAAAAATAATATATTTTTATATTAATTTACTATTAACGAAATCATTTATCGCAAACTACCATCACGTATATACACATGTATAATACATGTATGTAAACACACATATAATATCTAATCGAAAATTGTTTTAAGAAATCTATATATATTAATAAACCAAAGAATGAAATTCTACATGGCACTCCAAGAGGCCAACCTCTCCCCTCGAGTGTGCCACGTGACACTAGGTTTTAAAAAAAATAAACCTCATCCGAACAAAAGTTTTCTCCCCCATCTCAAACCCTAAAAACTCACTATCTTCTCACCCCCCCCCCTCTCTCTCTCTCTCTCTTTCTCTTGCAACCACTGCCCCCACTTGCAATAACCACTGCCCGTGTTCAGGTAATTCTCATGTGTGAACGGCTTAGACAGTGGCGAGGTCGGTGGCTTACGGCGTTGTGTGATAGCTGCAGGTCACCGGTCACTTCGAATTCAAACTCTACACCATCCCTACCACCTCTAGTAAGTCCCAATTCCTCTCTTATTATCCAAACCCTAACTTTATTAATTTTATATTTTTGTATCTACAGGTTGATTCTCATGGGATAATATTCACGACATCAAGAAAACCTCAATCAAAGAGTTCTCCGACGAGACTTCCAATCACTCGAAACCTATAAAGAGTATCGAGATTTTATTATTTCAAAGTATAGGGAAGATCCTTCTAGAAGGCTAACACTTTCCTACGTTAGGAAATCGTTAGTTGGAGATGTTAGTTATCTTCTGAAAGTGTTTGTGTTTCTTGATAAATGGGGTTAGGGTTGTTGCGGTTTCGAATTCGTTGAAGCCGGTTTTGTTGTCGGTCGGTATGAGTGGTAACAATGGATCTCATGTTAGAGAGGATGAGTTCAAAATGTCGCCATTGTCTTCGCATTCGGATGCTTATCAGGAGTTGATTGAGTTGGTTTGTGCGAATTGAAAGAAACGGTGTGAGTCTGGTTGTTATGAGGATGTGAAGGAAATTTATAAGTTCTTTGTTTTGATTGCATAGTTATTAGGTATCAGGGCTATAGGACTAGCCGATTCGGTGACAGCCGAGGTGGACGCGGTGGCGACGGCGGTCTTTGGTACTATTAACTATGTCTTTTTTTTGATGTTTTGATTCCCACTTCTCTAGATGTTATACTTTAGATAAGTTTTTTAGAGCATATACGTTCTTTCATGGGGATTTGTGCTACCTTATTCACGTCTCCCTAAGACTGTGTTTGCATGATGAATTCGTTTACTTATTGTATTTTGGTTGTGAATCTTGACTTAGGTTTATAGTGCTTCTTCATGTTGAGGTATTAGGTGTTAGTGTTGGATTTATAGATTGTTTTAGGTTAGGTATTGAATATTGATATTAGAGTTTTGCATATTTTTTTTTTTTTTAGTCTTTATGATAGGTGTAATATTAGAGTTACACATTGTTTTAGGTTAGGTATCAATATTACTATGCTAGAGTTGTACATTTTTTTAAACTTTAGGATATGTGTTAATATTAGAGTTACATTGGAGTTATACATTGTTTTAGGTTAGGTGTTAGCATTAGAGTTGTACATTGTTTTAGGTTAGGTATTAATATTAGAGTTATACATTGTTTTAGGTTAGATATTAACATTAGAATTATACATTGTTTAAGGTTAAGTGCTTACAATGGAGTTATACACTATTTTAGGTTAGGTGTTAACATTGGAGTTATACATTGTTAATTGTTTTAGGTTAGGTGCTACCCGAAGCTTTCCTGCATGTAAATGTGAAGCGTATCAGTCTATTTCATATGTAAAGTTGATGTGTTATATTAGATTTGTCAACCCAATACACTCCCGAAATATAATCTAGTAACATATATTTATATATTTACGCCATGTTACTTGTTATTTTAGCATGAAATCGACTCACAATACTTAGCACATTACAAACGTATAAGAAATCACATGATTGACATGAAAAAAAAAATTTGGAGAGTATTTTTTAGCGGTAAATCCTGTGTTGCAAAGCGACCACTGTTCAGGATCGAATCCCATAGCACCACACGGGTTTCTCCTTTCAAATCCAAGCGGTTATTTTTTCGGTGGAGTGTGAGATTCAAACAAGAGACCAAACCCGGGCAGGAGCCCTCCAATGAAGTAAACCTTCCCACCTCAAACCAGCTGGGCTGGAGATCATTGACGATTGACATGAAAATTACCCAACTCGTCAAATAAATTATACTTTTACCAATTTAGGCATTTTTTACACATTTAGACGCAAAGGTTTTTTTTTTTTTTTAATTTAGTGAATGATTTATTTATTCGTTTTTCAAGTAACAACTATCTAACTAATTATTTTCCAAAGTTAAAAAAAATACATTTTTATATTCAACAATCATTCCAAATACCTTTATATGTTCACTAAAATAACTCTTAAAACTTTTATGTTTTTATGAAAATACCCTTTCAACATGAGCTAATATACATATTCCAAAACATTACTGTGATACATTTTCTTAATAACTTTACTTTACAAAATTGGTATTTTTACCATCTAATTGGATGGATACCCTTAAAATTATGAATTTTCCGCCACTTTGGATCAAATAGATTGCTTGTTGTTTTAAGTCGGGAAGTCATCAATTTGTGCTAATGATGGGGGCATTGGAGGTTATTGTGAAAAAAAGCCGGGGATTCGGGATGTTTCAAGGGGGTGTCGTTGCCTAATGGAGGTCCTACTTTAACCTATCTATGTTATGCGGGCGATGTTGTTTCCATTGGGGAATGCTTGGAAGAAAATGTCTTGAAACTTAATCGGATTTTAAGATTTTTTTTTTTTTTTTTTTTTTTTTTTTTGCTTGGGGTAAAAAGTAAATCTCCAAAAAAGTTGTGTATAAGAATCTAGAGCGAGGGAGAAGAAGGTCCAATATGTGCTAATCTTATACATAGTAAAGCTGGTACGTTTCCTTTCACTTTCATCGGCCTACTTATAGGGAAAATATGAAGTGGGTTAAATTATAGAAACCTATTATTGATAAATTCAACTCATAGCTAATCTTGGTGGAAGGCAAAAAACCTATCATTGGTGGGAACCAAAGAGGTTCTTGAGGTTGTTCCAAACTATTATCTTTCTCTCTCAAAGCCACATTGACACTCTGTTTCAAATTTTTCATTAAAGGACGGAAGAGAAAGGATTGGGAAGGAAGCGGAGAAAAAATATGTTCCAGAGTTTTTTGTAGGAGTGGAAGGGAGGGAATGAGAGGGATAATAAAGAGGTTTTTAGAGTGATTTTTTATCTTTCCAATTTGGAAGGAATTTGAGAGAAAGGAAGAGGAGGGAGATCCTTTATCTTTCATCCTTTAATGAAACTCTGGAGTCATTAATTTGTTGGAAAAAATTAGAAGGGATTTTGCTTGGGAAAATAAGAATGGAAGCAAAAAAAGAATTAAATGGGTAGCTTGGAAGAAAACGCTCGAGCCTAAACGACATGGAGATCTGTGTATAGGGGCTATTCGTAGCTTGAATCTTGTTCTTCAAGCTATTCGTTTAAAGAAACTAGTATCAACCCATTTCCTCTCAACAAGTGGTTTAGGGCCTTAAAGATATTGGGATGATTGATATTTGATAAGGATTTATCTAGATTCAGTCTTTCTTTAGAAACAAATAAAGGCATTGTGGGGATGGGTAAAGTATAATGTTTTGGATTAATAATTAGTTAAATATTAGCCCATTAAAAGACCGGTTTAACGAGTTAAGTTAGCGGTTGATAAATATGCCTCGGTTAGCGATTATGCCCAACTTGACAGCTCGTGTAATTGGAAGTTGAGATGGTCTCGTAATCCATATTAGGGGCTCGTAGCTCAGCAGCTAAGCGACCTCAAAGGTTCTTGCGGATATATCTTTGTCTAATAATAAGGATAAATGGGTTTGGAAGGGTTTTGAATCATTCCCCAATTGCTAGGGTGAGAGATATTATTCATGATTTTCTTAGTGGCCTCTTTGGAAGAATTGGATCCTTCCTAAAATAAATATTTTTTTCTTGGGGGACATCCTTGAATTGGATCCTGTCTAAGTCTAATGCGTATGGGGTGGCTATGGGAGATACTCTTTATCCGAGATGTGGAATTAGAGAAGAATCGGTATTACACATTATTTGAGATTGCCTTTTTGCAAAGAAAATACATGAGTGATATATGGTACTCCCTTATGAAGTCTCTCATTTTATATTCAAAACAATAAACATATTTTAATTTGTTTTTTTATTTAATACTCCTCATTCATTTCATTTTTAATGATTTTTGTTACAACTATGATTATTAATATACTTATCAAGATTCAATTTAAAATTATATTATATTTTTATAAATAAACTAATATAATCATATTTTAATACAAAATTAGAAATAAATTATTGGATATACCTTGAAAATGTTTATTAACTAAACAAAGTAAACATTATTATAAAAGTTATTTATTCTTTTTAGATAACATATTTATATGTTATTAATTTGAATTTAAATTGTGTACCTTAAATTAACCCATTATAATAATTTGGTCCTTCACTCTAACTTTAAAAATATATTTGTTACAATATTTGACAAATGATTATTAAGTTTATTATTACAAGAAATTATATTTTTAATATATTATGTAATTTAATTTGTCTGAATTACATTTATATATTTGTACATATTAAATTTACATTGTTCAATGCATATATCACATGAGTACACAACCTATTACATATATATATATATATATATATATTTTGTAAGTCCAAGATCTTCTCTACCGGGTATCAAACAAACCACTCAATGGATGCGGAATATCGATTGAATGGTGAAGAACAAGAAAGAGACTTAGAACTGAATGATTATATTATCAAGTGCACACGTCTTCTAAAGAGACGTCTGGTACACACTAGCCGATTACAAGATGGACCAAAGATAACAAAAATGACTAGCAACCCCAAAAACGACTAAGTAACCCCCTATTTATACTAACATAGGGCGGTCATATTACATGGACCCCTTGGGCCGAAAACTAACTAAAACAATAATAATATCAAGCCCAAGTCAAACGCAAACCTCTAATAACATGGCCCAACAATATCCCCCTAGGTTTGTGTTGACTTGTGATGACTTTAACGCTTCTTGCTGCTTTTGCTGCGCTTCTTTGATTCTTTCTTCTTTGCTTCCATTGCCCTCTTCCATTCCTCAGGTGATTTACCAACATACGGTCCAAACAATTCTGTCTCCACCCTTCCTCTCTTATCAGATGCCAACCCCAGTCTATCCACTTGTGCTACAGCACTAGTAAATGATTTATCACAGACCTCATACGTGGGGTCACACTGAATCTGATGTCTAGCTAGTACTTTAACATCTTCCGAATGCAGACTCATCAAATCTCTAGCATCAAATATCCTGAATTCGTCTGTATCACACACAATCACTGCAGAAGAAGAAGTAGGATCATACACCCAGAATCTCATATCTTTTAAGCAACCTCTATCCATTGGCTTGGACAAGGGGATAGTCTTCAATTTCTCAGTTGGTGGCCATTGCACAGTTTTAAAAGGCTTTCCATCAGCACCTCGTACACCTTTATATTCCACCAATAGTGAACTGGCAGTCTTCATATCTCTGAAATTCACTTTTGCCTGCTCCTGAATCCTCTTATGAAACATGAGACCTATCTTATTCCTTGGATTCCTTGTTTGGTTTATGAAGGGAGATCTGGCAAGTTCAGTCAAATCAATTTTCGTCCAGGAGTTGAAAGCAGATGTAGAAGCATAATATTCAACCGCTCCATTCTTTCTATGAACCACGAAAACTCCTTTGTCATCTGTGACACCCGGCAACTTCCGATTTATACTGATGTGATTTTTATTATGTGAAATAATTTTTTTTATTACTTTAAATACTGTTAATTATAAAGTTTCGGAAGTTTACTGATCGTTTTAAGAATCGAAACTGCGACCGATTTAATTAACGCGATTTAAACGCGTGTTCTGAAAACACGTGTCGGACATCGAAAATATTTATAATTTTGCTCGGTTTATTTTTATTTTTAATTACGAACGAAAACGACTAAC
The DNA here is from genome assembly GCA_028751855.1 of Ambrosia trifida. Classification (NCBI taxonomy): domain Eukaryota; kingdom Viridiplantae; phylum Streptophyta; class Magnoliopsida; order Asterales; family Asteraceae; genus Ambrosia; species Ambrosia trifida. The sequence continues at coordinate 79,618,791 of CM054131.1, read as the reverse complement.
TTTGATAATTTATTATCGAACCTAAATAGAAACCGAGGCATTTTACGTTATAACGGGTTCGATACGCGGTGTTCACTTACCTAACCTTAACCCTAACTATAAAAGGCCACTTTCTTCTCCTTCTTCCTCAATTATTCAGCCGCCAACCCTGCTCTCTCTCTCTCTCTCTCTCTCTCTCTCTCTCTCTAAACCGCTCTCCTTCTTCGCTCGGTCTCCCTGTCACGATCACTACATCTCTCGCTCTCCCTCCCTCTCTAGCACCTACCCTCTCTCACCTTCTTTGTGACAGCACCGGCCGACCACCACCATCCTCGGTGGTGGCGGCGTTAATGTTTTAACCCCAGAAGCAAGCCGAGGCAGTGGTGACGATGAGAGCCCAAAAACGAGGTACATGGTGATGGATCAATGGTTTTTGTTGCGTTTGGGGCAAGTAGTAGTCCGGTGGTGGTTCGGTGGTCAAGCAGAGGTGGAGGTTCGTGATGGTGATGGCTGTAGGTGTTGGTTTTCAGGCCTAGGCGACTGGTGGTCCTCTCGTTTGATTCGGTTTGGGGTCGGGTTAGGGCTGTGCAGGTGGCGAATCGGTTGGGTCGGGTCTGGTTTGGGTTACGGTTGTGGCTCGGGTTTGTTGGAGTTGTTTTCGAGCTCAGGAGGTTGTGGCTTGGACTCGGTGGTTCAGCGGAGTCGGGTTTTGGTTCAGTGGTTTCTGGTTCAAGGTTAGAAGATGAGCATGGCGGAGACACTGTGGCGGCTGTAGTGCGATGGTGATGTTTTTCATGGTGGTCGGTTCGATCCCGGTGGTTTATTATTCAGTTTCTGGTTTGCTGGTTATAGTAGGCCGAAGATGGTGGTTGATGTTTCGGGTTTGGTCAGGTCCGATCTGTTGTGGTCATGCCCGGGTCAGATTCGTGTTCGCTTTGGTCTCGGTCTGGTTCGGTTATCAGGTCAAGATGTGTTCGGTTCGGGTTTCAGTCGCGGTTATGGTTGGCTCGGGTCAGATCTGTTCAACCGTCTCGCGGGTCAGATTTTGGGTTACGCGCGCGTACGATTCGGTATACTTGAGTTCATGTTCGTTATTATTTGTAGATGTTATATATTTATAAATATTGTATATTTGTAAATATTATATATTTATGAATATTATATATTTATAAATATATTGATGTGGATAGAATAGTTTTGACTCGCGAACGGACCGAATAATAATAATAATAAACGGTAACTAAATTATATATCGAACGATTTAGTAAATGGTTAATTGGACGTAACTTATATTGAACACTGGACTAAATAACATTGGACTATATTGTCGGACTATATTTTATAAATATATATGTTGCTATATATATATATATATATAAATAAGTATACATAGGTGACGAAACGTATAGTCTCGTGAATCGGAATTGTTGATAAAAGGACTTGACGAATTGTGTTTGAAAGTTGATCATGGGGAAAATTGTAGACAACGGGCGTTGTCTGGTTCGTACAAAAACAGAGGAAACTCTGCCCAAATTTTTATAAAATCAAAACGTAACGAACTACTATTTCTATAAATAAATTCCCCTAAGTGTTTTGGACAAACAAATCGAAATGCTTTCAAGGTTTGTTCATTCGTAACGATAAAGATGATTTTCGAACAATATTTGGGAAAAAGTAACAAATGTTATTAATCGATTTTAATAACTAAACTTATATTTTCCTTAAAGAGTATCTTCTAGAATATTATTACACAATAAATATACTTATATGATTTACGAGACAAGTTACGATTCAGGATAATTATACGTTTCGGGGTACTAGTCCAGCATGGTTTACACACAAATAGTAACAAGTGTGCAACTTAGGGTGCTATGTAATACGAGAATTAAGATAAGTCACGATCGGTTCGTCGAGTTGAAACGTATTGAGACTCGAGTTGGTACACACGAGTCTAGACAGTCGGATAGACTATCTTTTGAGCAGTCAATAAGCTAGGCTTATGTGTGATAGACTGTTAAGGTGTCCTTTGTTGGTAATTAGGGCACGAGGAAGTCGGTCGAGGGTTCAGGCTTTGTTAGCTAGCTTAGCATGGAAATTAAGGTGAGTTTCACGGCCCCACTCTTTTACTGGTTTTACATTTTCGGGGGAGAAAACATGCTGTGTTCTTTAAACGTGTTTCAACTATGTTTTCATAAAAGGCGATTCAACTAAGTTTTCATAAAAGGTGTGTCAACTACGTTTGGGTATTCATGAATTCATTGGGTTTGGAGTATTCATTATGTTTTCACGTATTCATTATGTTTTAGAGTATTCATTATATTAATATGCGATCTTTGGAAGTCCCGGGGAGAACCATGAATGTGCGGGGATGCACAACGGGGGAAATGTGGATAGCGCTATTTGGGCTTGACCCGCCCCACTCGTCGACTGGAGGTCGGACGGGTGCATGTTGTCTCTTAGGTATTCAGTATTCAGTATGCAGTATTCAGTATTCAGTATTCATTCGGGCACGTATTCAGTATTCACAGTATTCGAGTCCAGTAATGGTTTTCCAATCGCAGTAGTAAGGTATTCATATGTTTTGCATGAATGTGGTCTGGATTGACCATGGGTATTCATTTGTAGTCGATTTTCACTTGGAGTTGGTATACATTTGGAGTCGGTATTCATTAAAAACCTGTGAACTCACCGGCATTATTTGCTGACGTTTTTTAGCATGTTTGTCTCAGGTCGCTAAGGTAGCAGCTGTCGATAGGCGCACGGAGTCTCACGGCGTCTAGGAATCATAAGCATGTTTTGATTAAACATTTCAAACTTTAAATTTCATTTTGAGTTGTAATACATATTATGCTTCCGCTGTGTTGAACTAATCATATAGTGTCGTTTATTGTGACCGTTGACTTGGATCCTGGTGTGTCACACGCCTCGCGGTAAAACCCCGCACATGGAAATTTGAGGGTGTGACAGATTGGTATCAGAGCCAATGGTTATAGTGAACTAGGACTGCATGTAGAGTCTAGTCTATAGCCGAGTCTCACACACACTAGACGGTCACATATGTATGAGTCTTAGCATACGGGTAACATATGTCGGGGTGTTGGTGTCCTCATCTCTTATACCACATCATCAGTTTAATTTTGGGCCTAGTATTCGGTGACTTGAACTTCAAGCTTGAAGTGCATTTGGAGGATCATGTAGAGCAGTTTATTATGTCGGGTGCACACGAAATCATAAACTGGAATGCATGAAAATCCTAGTTGACTTTGTGTTTGGACGGATGGACCCGAATTGGACCTAGATCAACTTCTTGTGATTCCTAGAGGCTTACACTACAGGCGAACCAGGGGGATCCTGATACTGTTATCGATATGTCTTCTTATTTGTCGCTATGCTTCGCTTTTATTTTGGTTCTCGTACTGTTAAGAGCTTCTTATCTGTTAAGCTTTATCTGTTACTGTCTTTTGTGCCTACGCCTTGGGAGGGTAAGTCCTTGGTTATCGTATGTCGTGTTGCATCTTGTCCGGGTCTAGGGTGTGTTAATTCTATGTGAGGAGGTTATCGTTTGTCTTGATTCGCCAGGGTGACGTCCGTAATCTGGAGACACTGCTTGGGCGGTACCTAGTGCTTCGTTTATACCGATCACAAGAGTCTTCAGCATTTCCTGGGTCAGGCTGGGTGATTATGTGACAGTCTATAGCAATTATCTTGTATTCACCTTGAGGAATCAGTTCCTCAGCTTGGGGTACTTGTTCCTATTACCTTTAGTTGTGATCCTTGTATCTTTTCGTGTTTTTGGGGAGCGTTGCTTTGGGCATTGGGTGCTCAGTTGCATGCGTGTTTGAGTCATCTCTTGTATTGTCTGGATTCATTATGATTCACGTTGTGGACCGGGGTTCTTATGGATCGGGGTTCTTGTGTACTTAGGTTGACACTCGTTACTGTTGAAGCTAAGTTGCTGCGACAGACGTGATTTCCGATCATCCCCTGTTCGTGTCATTTGTGACTTTGCCTTTCTTAAACCAGTTTAAGATGTTGATGATCTTGTTCCTTGAGCTTCTAAGGTTTCTGTTTTAGGACCTAGTTATATCTTTTGAGTACGATTTACATCCCTATTCTTTTGTGTTAGTGACCTTCAACGATCAATCGTAAAGGAATCTAAATTTTGTTGATTCATTATTCTTTTACAGAATCAGACACGTATTTTGTGCATGTGCCAACAGTAGTATGTTTGGATACTGCCTTAGATCCAAACACCCCTTGCGGCGTGTAATGAAAACGTTGGTGCATTAGTTTCTTCGTTTGAGGCGCGCCAATAGTATTTGTTGACAAAAGCTATTATCTACACTTTGCATTCAGTTAATTTTGAGACTTTATCTCGTACCATTGTATCGATAAGTCCGTTGACTATTTTTGTTGTACTACCATTGGTTCTTGAATGATATCCTACCTCAAATTTTGAGGACAAAATTTCTGTAACATGGGGAAGATGTGACACCCGGCAACTTCCGATTTATACTGATGTGATTTTTATTATGTGAAATAATTTTTTTTATTACTTTAAATACTGTTAATTATAAAGTTTCGGAAGTTTACTGATCGTTTTAAGAATCGAAACTGCGACCGATTTAATTAACGCGATTTAAACGCGTGTTCTGAAAACACGTGTCGGACATCGAAAATATTTATAATTTTGCTCGGTTTATTTTTATTTTTAATTACGAACGAAAACGACTAACTTTTATAATTTATTATCGAACCTAAATAGAAACCGAGGCATTTTACGTTATAACGGGTTCGATACGCGGTGTTCACTTACCTAACCTTAACCCTAACTATAAAAGGCCACTTTCTTCTCCTTCTTCCTCAATTATTCAGCCGCCAACCCTGCTCTCTCTCTCTAAGATCACAGCTCTCTCTCTCTCTCTCTCTCTCTCTCTCTCTCTCTAAACCGCTCTCCTTCTTCGCTCGGTCTCCCTGTCACGATCACTACATCTCTCGCTCTCCCTCCCTCTCTAGCACCTACCCTCTCTCACCTTCTTTGTGACAGCACCGGCCGACCACCACCATCCTCGGTGGTGGCGGCGTTAATGTTTTAACCCCAGAAGCAAGCCGAGGCAGTGGTGACGATGAGAGCCCAAAAACGAGGTACATGGTGATGGATCAATGGTTTTTGTTGCGTTTGGGGCAAGTAGTAGTCCGGTGGTGGTTCGGTGGTCAAGCAGAGGTGGAGGTTCGTGATGGTGATGGCTGTAGGTGTTGGTTTTCAGGCCTAGGCGACTGGTGGTCCTCTCGTTTGATTCGGTTTGGGGTCGGGTTAGGGCTGTGCAGGTGGCGAATCGGTTGTGTCGGGTCTGGTTTGGGTTACGGTTGTGGCTCGGGTCTGTTGGAGTTGTTTTCCAGCTCAGGAGGTTGTGGCTTGGACTCGGTGGTTCAGCGGAGTCGGGTTTTGGTTCAGTGGTTTATGGTTCAAGGTTAGAAGATGAGCATGGCGGAGACACTGTGGCGGCTGTAGTGCGATGGTGATGTTTTTCATGGTGGTCGGTTCGATCCCGGTGGTTTATTATTCAGTTTCTGGTTTGCTGGTTATAGTAGGCCGAAGATGGTGGTTGATGTTTCGGGTTTGGTCAGGTCCGATCTGTTGTGGTCATGCCCGGGTCAGATTCGTGTTCGCTTTGGTCTCGGTCTGGTTCGGTTATCAGGTCAAGATGTGTTCGGTTCGGGTTTCAGTCGCGGTTATGGTTGGCTCGGGTCAGATCTGTTCAACCGTCTCGCGGGTCAGATTTTGGGTTACGCGCGCGTACGATTCGGTATACTTGAGTTCATGTTCGTTATTATTTGTAGATGTTATATATTTATAAATATTGTATATTTGTAAATATTATATATTTATGAATATTATATATTTATAAATATATTGATGTGGATAGAATAGTTTTGACTCGCGAACGGACCGAATAATAATAATAATAAACGGTAACTAAATTATATATCGAACGATTTAGTAAATGGTTAATTGGACGTAACTTATATTGAACACTGGACTAAATAACATTGGACTATATTGTCGGACTATATTTTATAAATATATATATTGCTATATATATATATAAATAAGTATACATAGGTGACGAAACGTATAGTCTCGTGAATCGGAATTGTTGATAAAAGGACTTGACGAATTGTGTTTGAAAGTTGATCATGGGGAAAATTGTAGACAACGGGCGTTGTCTGGTTCGTACAAAAACAGAGGAAACTCTGCCCAAATTTTTATAAAATCAAAACGTAACGAACTACTATTTCTATAAATAAATTCCCCTAAGTGTTTTGGACAAACAAATCGAAATGCTTTCAAGGTTTGTTCATTCGTAACGATAAAGATGATTTTCGAACAATATTTGGGAAAAAGTAACAAATGTTATTAATCGATTTTAATAACTAAACTTATATTTTCCTTAAAGAGTATCTTCTAGAATATTATTACACAATAAATATACTTATATGATTTACGAGACAAGTTACGATTCAGGATAATTATACGTTTCGGGGTACTAGTCCAGCATGGTTTACACACAAATAGTAACAAGTGTGCAACTTAGGGTGCTATGTAATACGAGAATTAAGATAAGTCACGATCGGTTCGTCGAGTTGAAACGTATTGAGACTCGAGTTGGTACACACGAGTCTAGACAGTCGGATAGACTATCTTTTGAGCAGTCAATAAGCTAGGCTTATGTGTGATAGACTGTTAAGGTGTCCTTTGTTGGTAATTAGGGCACGAGGAAGTCGGTCGAGGGTTCAGGCTTTGTTAGCTAGCTTAGCATGGAAATTAAGGTGAGTTTCACGGCCCCACTCTTTTACTGGTTTTACATTTTCGGGGGAGAAAACATGCTGTGTTCTTTAAACGTGTTTCAACTATGTTTTCATAAAAGGCGATTCAACTAAGTTTTCATAAAAGGTGTGTCAACTACGTTTGGGTATTCATGAATTCATTGGGTTTGGAGTATTCATTATGTTTTCACGTATTCATTATGTTTTAGAGTATTCATTATATTAATATGCGATCTTTGGAAGTCCCGGGGAGAACCATGAATGTGCGGGGATGCACAACGGGGGAAATGTGGATAGCGCTATTTGGGCTTGACCCGCCCCACTCGTCGACTGGAGGTCGGACGGGTGCATGTTGTCTCTTAGGTATTCAGTATTCAGTATGCAGTATTCAGTATTCAGTATTCATTCGGGCACGTATTCAGTATTCACAGTATTTGAGTCCAGTAATGGTTTTCCAATCGCAGTAGTAAGGTATTCATATGTTTTGCATGAATGTGGTCTGGATTGACCATGGGTATTCATTTGTAGTCGATTTTCACTTGGAGTTGGTATACATTTGGAGTCGGTATTCATTAAAAACCTGTGAACTCACCGGCATTATTTGCTGACGTTTTTTAGCATGTTTGTCTCAGGTCGCTAAGGTAGCAGCTGTCGATAGGCGCACGGAGTCTCACGGCGTCTAGGAATCATAAGCATGTTTTGATTAAACATTTCAAACTTTAAATTTCATTTTGAGTTGTAATACATATTATGCTTCCGCTGTGTTGAACTAATCATATAGTGTCGTTTATTGTGACCGTTGACTTGGATCCTGGTGTGTCACACGCCTCGCGGTAAAACCCCGCACGTGGAAATTTGAGGGTGTGAGTCATCATTATACCTCCAACACTCTATCCCAGTTCGATTACCGTACGTGTCATACCTATCACTGGTAATCGTCACATATCGTTCTGGATGTTCTTCCATTGGATCAATAGACGGTTCAGCTAAATTCTTGAGAACATATGCACTTCCAGGTCGACGATCTCTAACCCTGGGAACTTGATCTTCGAAATACTTCTTCATGTGTTCTTCATGTTCTTTCTCTGATCTTTCACGTTCAGCTGGAGTCAATACCTTATCAACAAAAGAAGATGTCTCAGAGAACTCCTTTCCAAACTTGTTCTCGAGTTTCTGAGTCAAATTAAGTAATCTCGCTGAAACATCGCCCAAACCGGTCTCCAATTCAGCAATCTTCTTTTCCTTCTCAGTGACCGTCTCCATCAAGCTCTGCACCTGAGCTGTTAACCAAACATTCTCAGTCTCCAGTTTCAACACTTTAGCCTGATATTAAATAAATGATTTTTCTGAAATAAAAATCATTTCAGAAAAGTTTATTGTTATAAAAACTTAGAATAATTTTTGTGGAAATTTATAAAATTGTTTTGACATTTTAATAGAATTTTATAAATATAATAGATTAAACTTGATTTATTTATTAAATATATTAAATAAATAAATTTTTGAAAACTAAAAATTGTAAGTTAAACTTTTTCATTAGATTAACTTAAAATAATTTTTGTAGAATTAATAAAAGAGTTTTAATATTTTAAAACGAATATATAAAATTATAAGTATTATATATAATTAATTTGATTGTTTGTTTAAAAACAAAAATAAAGAAAAGGGTTTTGCCACAACCGGGACTCGAACCCGCGTGGCTCAGGTAGATGGCACCAGACACAACCACTTGGTCCAGACCAGTGGTTGTGTTGATTTCTGTTTTATTTGAAATAAATAACATACACGAAATCGTGTTTATCCCCAAATAAGCATACGAGCCCTAATTTTTCCAATCGATCAATTCACACATCAATAACCCAATTAACCTTAGGGCTATTGATGTGTGGATGCCGAAGATTAAAGCCCATCACAAAAATCACACTTACAATTATGTTTTGATACAGAATTGGTCGGTCAAGCCCACGGTCAAAAACGCGATCAATAATCAAGAACAGAAGGTTTTTAAGGGAAATTGGGGATTGAGAGATGAAGTTCGGCGAGTTGAGATGGTCCAGTAGTGTCCAATTTATAGTGATGATGCTTGGATTGTTGGATTGGAAAGTTTGACCACGTTTGAATACACACGCGTTTAATTAACTATAATTGGGTCAAATTAACTGTAATTGTACGCGTAAATGATGAAGAGTAGGCCGGTAATCACGCAATTTAACCAATCCAGAACTTAAAACGCGTCCATAGTGGTTAATTTTGGTAGTTGTTTGTCACAGTTGACTTCCTTAGTCAACTGTGAAGACTCAATCGAATGATATAAGAATTGTGAGTTGGGATTTGAACAAGAGGCATGGGTAGTCCAGATGGTTAGGGGCTGTGTGTTGGGTGACTCGGCTGAGGGCTCGGGTTCGAATCCCGGCCCCAACATTTATTTATTTTTTGTAATTAACCATATGTATGTTTATTATATAATAATAATATAGTGTTAAGGTTTCCAAAAACGCCACAAAAATAATTAAATACGAATAATAATAATAGAACTTGACGTTTTTATCCGTAACGTACTATTATTAACGCGAAATGTTACAGTCTCCCCTACTTTTAGGAACTTCGTCCCGAAGTTAAAAGGAAAACACCAGGTTTACAATTGGTCGACTACCGAAAACCTTGATAAAATTTCTCACTACCTTAACGTACCTGTAAATTCATGATTACGTTCCGGACCGTAATTACCAATTTACCTTACATTAGGGTTTTGCGTCCTTTTATGACTTTACCGATTGTTGAGCAGGTTCGATAGTCTCCACCAGTCGTTGAGCAGGTGGTAGGGCCTCTCCCGACTGTTGGAAAAACATGATGACCTCTACCAATCGTTAAGTAGGTTGTTTGGTAGTCAACTAATTGTTGTACAAGTAAGCAAGTATGATTATAGATATAGCAATTAGTTCACATTCAAACAAGCATGCACCCAGATGTTATGGTAATACTTGAATTTATTACTTGAATCAAAAAGTGTCAATACATAGAATTCAAATAGGTAGACATCATTCAAATGGTGGGGTTTGCTGTTAAGTAGCTGGAGGGTCTCTAGCGGGGTTATTTGGAGCAGCAAGAGCGTTTGTAGCAGGGATTCGACAATTATCCGCAAGATGCCCATACCTTTGACAATTGGTGCACTGTCGGCAGGGTACTTGGGTTGAGTGGTGATACTGGCAGGTATCACACTTAGGCTTGTTCCCGTTGTATCGTTTCTTGTTGGGTGGGACAGTGGTGTGTATTGCAAAATTCCTGACCTTGCACTTTCCGTTGGTAGAGGCCTCGGTTTTGATTTTAACGGCAGGTTAGGGAGTATCCTTTGCAACAGTTTTCTTTTCCCCTTTCCGAGTCAGGGTTCCTGCCTTCACATGGTTATCTGTTAGGGTGGCAGCCAAACGCTTTGCTTCCTCCAAAGTAGCAGGGTTCCTTCCCCACACCGTGTCTTGAATTTGCATCGGTAAGCCACCAATGTATTTTTCGATCGCAATAGGTAAAGGGGTGACCTTGTGGGGTAGCAGTAGGCTAAGTTCGTGAAAACGAGTGTTGTAAGCAAGGTTTTCACCACTATCTTGAGCAAGATCATGAAACTCATCTTCCAGCCTCTTGATTTCATTACGAGGGCAGAACTCTGCCTTCATAATGTCTTTAGCTTGATCCCAAGTTAAGGCCAGTGCAGCTTCAGCCCCACGAGTGCGCTTTTCCTTATTCCACCAAGTGAGTGCTCGTTTGTGAAGAATACTCATGGCATAACGGACCTTAAAGTTGTCGGGGCACTCACTGTTGATGAAGGTATTCTCAATACCCTCAAACCATTGTAGGAGTCCTGTAGCTCCTTCTTCTCCACTGAACTTTGGGGGATTACAAGAATTAAAGTGCTTAAGGGTACAGGCTAGAAGACCATTCCCATTCCCGTTGTGGTTTCCATTTCCATTACCATTTCCGTTATCGTTCCCGTTACCGTTCAACTGGATGACTTGAGCTAGTAAGTTGGGAACCAGAGTTGCGATTTGCTGCGCCATTTGTTGAGAAATGATTGCAGCCAGTTGGGCATCGACACCATTGTTGTTGTTGTTGTTGTGGTTAGTATCGTGGTTATGGTTGTGATTGCTACTCCCTTCATCATGATTGTCACCACTGTTAAGACGAGCGCTGCGACGTGGAGGCATGATCTGTAAGAGACACAGTGAAATGAATGAGATTATATAAGGAATGTAATCATTTATTCATTAATTAAAACGAATAAACGAAAACGTTGACTTATCAAAGATTCTAAATTCTAATAACATATGAAGACATGCTTTAGCCTATAAGTGAACACTCATCCCGAGAATTCCCAGGTAGGCATCCGGGTCCCTCGTCTGATTGGGATATATGCGCAATGCCAGCCTAGACAGAAGACTCAGAATACAGGCGTTCACCCTTCCAGATTGCACGTGTTCGTTATTAAAATCTAGGACTTCGACGAGATCTCAAGGTGGTTCAGGTTAAACCTGAGGATTTTGTCCTATTAGTCTGAGAGTAGATCCAGTGATGGAGAGCAACCTTCTTGTGGGGATTAATGTAGGGAAAAGAAGTAGGAGGGAGATAGAGAATAGCAAGTAAAGAAGCAAGTACTGGTTAAATCCTATGGTTATAGACTAGATTATTTTTCCAATAACCTAATTCCCTATAACCATGGCTCTGATACCAATCTGTAACACCCCAACCGATGGCGGAAACATCGGGATGTCACGTATTGATGATTGTTCAGTAGCTCATGGTAAATAATAAATTTCACTATATGATTTAAATAAATTACATACAATTGTTCTACAAGAATTCGTACATCAAATTGAATAAAACTATGCACACATCTTCAAGCATTAATTCAAATCTTCAAGCAAGTAGAACCTGAAACATGTTAAGTTGAAAATATTTTGGGTCAACAAAAGTTGGTGAGAATTACATAGGTTTTGATAATCGAATAAAATTGTTGTGCAATTCATGTGTCATGGCAAATCTAGTCCATATGTGAAAACATACTAGAAGTAAATCGAGTGCATAATCAACCCTTGTGACTGTTGTATTGTGGTACATCCCATACGCTCATGGTTCACTCGTTTATATTGCAGTAACAAACACCCACGCTACCTTTGTAGGAGGCACGTATCCGGGTGGGATTGTCAGTCCAATAGATTTATCAATGTATACCGTCGGCTGATCAATGTTAATGATTATGCTAGAATTGTGCTTACCCTAGTCATGTTCAAGACCTAATGCAACATAGAAAAACACATAGACACATTGATGATTGAATTGCATAAATGATGTTGTAACATGTTTCACCCCAAAAAAATGGTGATAAATAGAAAAGGGGCTATGTAAAACTCACCTTAGCAAAATGTTATACTTCTTGAAAATTGAATAGTGTGTTGCCCAAACAATGCCAAATATCACCCTATAATAAGGTAATAAATATGTCTAAGTCTATCTAGTCTACAAATGTATATGTTCTAGGGCTTTGAATTGGGGATAAATGCTCGTTTGATTAATAATAAAAATGTTTGATAATTGAGAGAAATTTAGTAAATAAATAGACAAAAATCTTTTTATAAAATTTGAATTTAAGATGGTCACAATAATGAGTTTAAAGTATAAAAATAATTTTTATAAAACTATTTTCTTTAAAATAGAATATTAAATCTATTTATTACAAATTGTCAGAATTTAACTTTAATATTTAAAAATACTAAAATTAAAGAATTATTAGTTTAAAAATTATATTTCTGTTCCAAATAATCAGAAATAATTTGTATAAAATTTTGATGCAAAAATATTAAAAATTGGATTTATTATGATTTAATTATGGTTAAAACTAACAAAAATTGATTAAAAATATTAAATAAATGATTTTTCTGAAATAAAAATCATTTCAGAAAAGTTTATTGTTATAAAAAATTAGAATAATTTTTGTGGAAATTTATAAAATTGTTTTGACATTTTAATAGAATTTTATAAATATAATAGATTAAACTTGATTTATTTATTAAATATATTAAATAAATAAATTTTTGAAAACTAAAAAATGGAAGTTAAACTTTTTCATTAGATTAACTTAAAATAATTTTTGTAGAATTAATAAAAGAGTTTTAATATTTTAAAACGAATATATAAAATTATAAGTATTATATATAATTAATTTGATTGTTTGTTTAAAAACAAAAATAAAGAAAAGGGTTTTGCCACAGCCGGGACTCGAACCCGCGTGGCTCAGGTAGATGGCACCAGACACAACCACTTGGTCCAGACCAGTGGTTGTGTTGATTTCTGTTTTATTTGAAATAAATAACATACACGAAATCGTGTTTATCCCCAAATAAGCATACGAGCCCTAATTTTTCCAATCGATCAATTCACACATCAATAACCCAATTAACCTTAGGGCTATTGATGTGTGGATGCCGAAGATTAAAGCCCATCACAAAAATCACACTTACAATTATGTTTTGGTACAGAATTGGTCGGTCAAGCCCACGGTCAAAAATGTGATCAATAATCAAGAACAGAAGGTTTTTAAGGGAAATTGGGGATTGAGAGATGAAGTTCGGCGAGTTGAGATGGTCCAGTAGTGTCCAATTTATAGTGATGATGCTTGGATTGTTAGATTGGAAAGTTTGGCCACGTTTGAATACACACGCGTTTAATTAACTATAATTGGGTCAAATTAACTGTAATTGTACGCGTAAATGATGAAGAGTAGGCCGGTAATCACGCAATTTAACCAATCCAGAACTTAAAACGCGTCCATAGTGGTTAATTTTGGTAGTTGTTTGTCACAGTTGACTTCCTTAGTCAACTGTGAAGACTCAATCGAATGATATAAGAATTGTGAGTTGGGATTTGAACAAGAGACATGGGTAGTCCAGATGGTTAGGGGCTGTGTGTTGGGTGACTCGGCTGAGGGCTCGGGTTCGAGTCCCGGCCCCAGCATTTATTTGATTTTTTGTAATTAACCATATGTATGTTTATTATATAATAATAATATAGTGTTAAGGTTTCCAAAAACGCCACAAAAATAATTAAATACGAATAATAATAATAGAACTTGACGTTTTTATCCGTAACGTACTATTATTAACGCGAAATGTTATACCGGTAGCGGAGTGACCTTATGTGGCAACAACAGACTGAGCTCATGGAAGCGGGTATTATAAGCAAGGTTTTCCCCACTATCCTGAGTAAGGGTGTGGAACTCGTCCTCTAATTTCTTGACCTCGTTACGTGGGCAAAATTCATCACTCATTATCTCCTTGACTTGATCCCAAGTCATAGTAAGTGCAACTTCAGCTCCTCGGGTGCGCTTTTCCTCATTCCACCAAGTGAGTGCTCGTTTGTGTAGAACATTCATAGCATAATGGACCTTAAAGTTATCGGGACACTCACTATTAATGAAGGTATTCTCAATACCCTCAAACCATTGTAGGAGACCAGTAGCTCCTTCATCTCCACTGAACTTAGGGGGATTACAGGAATTAAAGTGCTTAAGAGTACAAGCTGGGAGACCATTCCCGTTTCCATGGTGGTTTCCATTACCGTTTCCGTTGCCGTTGCCGTTGCCGTTTCCATTACCGTTCATCTGTATGACTTGAGCCAATAAGTTAGGAACCAGAGTCGCGATCTGCTATGCCATTTGTTGGGAAATGATCGCAGCCAGTTGGGCATCAATGTCATTGTTGTTGTTGTTGTTATGGTTGTCGTGGTTGTTATTGTTGCTATTTCCTTCCTCATGATTACCACCATTGTTATTGCGAGTACTGCGACGTGGAGGCATGATCTGTAAGAGACACAATGAATGAGGTTATGTAATCATTTATTCATCTAATTAAAACGAATAAACGAAAACGTTGACTTTTCAAAGATTCCAGATTCTAATAACGTAGTGAAGACATGCTTTAGCCTATAAGTGAACACTCATCCCGAGAATTCCTAGGTAGGCATCCGGGTCCCTCGTCTGATTGGGATATATGCGCAATGCCAGCCTAGACAGAAGACTCAGAATACAGGCGTTCACCCTTCCAGATTGCACGTGTTCGTTATTAAAATCTAGAACTTCGACGAGATCTCTAGGTGGTTCAGGCTAAGCCTGAGGAATTTGTCCTATTAGTCTAAGAGTAGATCCAGTGATGGAGAGCAACCTTCTTGTAAGGATGAAAGTAGGGATAAGAAGTAGGAGGGAGATAGAGAATAACAAGTAAAAGAAGCAAGTACTGGTTAAATCCTATGGTTATAGACTAGATTATTTTTCTAATAACCTAATTCCCTATAACCATAGCTCTGATACCAATCTGTAACACCCCAACCGATGGCGGAAACATCGGGATGTCACGTATTGATGATTGTTCAGTAGCTCATGGTGAATAATAAATTTCAATAAATTATTTAAATAAATTACATACAATTGTTCTACAATAATTCGTACATCAAAATGAATAATACTATGCACACATCTTCAAGCATTAACTCAAATCTTCAAGCAAGTAGAACCTGAAACATGTTAAATTTGAAAATATTTTGGGTCAACAAAAGTTGGTGAGAATGCATAGGTTTTTGAATATAATTGATAACAATAATTTGTACAACATTCACAGTTGTATGATGATAGAGTATGATTCCGACATGTAACAATGCGTCTTTGTACAATCAAACCTTGTGTCGACTGATGACTAACTCACAAGTTAGTTAAATGTTGTTACTGTTATCGATCATCCCTGAATTTATGCGGGGGATGGGTTTGTCAGACCTATAGCGCTATAATCTAAACAGGCGGCTTGATCATTGTTAATGATTGTACTGTGTCTTTTTGTTACAGTCAAATGATAGAATGATGATGTAGTTGAATCACAAGTAAGTATGAGTAAATGATAGTATAAAATGTTTAAACATGTTTCACCCCAAAAATAGTGAAAATAGAGAAAAGGGGCTATGTAAACTCACCTTAGCAAAATGTTATGTCTCGTGAAAAATAGGATATGTGTTGCCAAATGATGCCAAGTGTTACCCTATAATTAAGGTAACAAATAAGTCTAAGTCTATCTAGTCTACGAGTATATTCTAAGGTTTCGAATTGGGGATAAGTGTTCGTTTGATTAATAAATAAAAATGTTTGATAATTGAGAGAAATTTGATAAATAAATAAACAAGAATCTTTTTGTAAATTTTAAATTAAAGATGGTCACAATATAAGGTTTTAAATATGAAAATAATTTTTATAAAATTATTTTCTTGAAAATAGAATATTAAATCTATTTATTTCAACTTGTCAAATTATAACTTTAATATTTAAAAATACTAAAATTAAAGAATTATTAAATTAAAATTTGTATTTTGTTCCAAATAAATAGAAATAATTTATATAAAATTTTGGTGCAAAAATATTGAAAAATGAATTTATTATGATTTATTTATGATTAAAACTAACAAAAATTGATTAAAAATATTAAATAAATGATTTTTCAGAAATAAAAATCATTTCAGAAAAGTTTAATGTTATAAAAACTCGGAATAAATTTTGTGGAAATTTATATAACCATTTTGATATTTTTATAGAATTTTATAAATAAAATTGAATAAACTTGAATTATTTATTATATATATTAAATAAATAATTTTTGGAAAACTAAAAATTGTATGCTAAACTCTACTACTAGAATAACATAAAATAATTTTTGTAGAATTTATAAAGTTGTTTTAGTATTTTAAAACTAATTTTAAAAAAATACAAGTATATATATAAAAGCTTTAATGTTGTAAAAATTGTTAATGTTGCTGGGAATCGAACTCACGTGCCCCGGCTGAAATGCACCAGACACAACCACTTGATCTAGATCAGTGGTTGTGTTTGGTTTCTGTCTGTTTGAAATATATATTCGTGTTCAGAAGGTGTTCTTCCCCAATTAATATAAGAACAAACCCTAGAACTTGAATCTGATTATAAACGTTTTTATCAAGCGATTAATCATGGGGTTATTGATTGTAAGGGGCCGATTAACAAACCCAAACAGAAAAATCGAGACTTACAATGAAATAGGAGCTACAATGGAAGGTCAACAGAGCTTGATTACGCAATAAGGACGAACTGAGGTGTTAATTGGATATGTGTGTGTGTGTTTTTCGGCACATTCAGAACTACTACAAGGTACCAATTTATAGTGTAGACGTATAATTGGAAAGCTTCAATTTTTGACCATTAATTGGTCAAAAACGAGTAATAAACTTCAATCACACGTATATATGGTAGTGATGGGACGCGGGAATGATGTGTTAGTCGTTAGGAGCAATCAATTAGTCAATTGTTTCCATTCATCGAGTCAATCAAAAGTCAAACAATGCCTAATGCTCGGCTGATGTGCAGCAGCGAGCAAAGGGGAAAAGATAAGGGGTTTTTTTTTGTGGGTTTATATATAATTAGAGTTGGGGTTAAATCAAAAGTGGGTTCTAGCTCAGATGGTTAGTGCGCGTGTGCTTGTATGCTGGCCGGTCCGTTGCTCGGGTTCGAGTCCCGGCTGGAGCAACCCTTTTTTTAAAAAAAATAGAAAAGGAGGGGGAAAGGACTAGTGGGCTGGGCCGGTGTTGGGCTTCTGGTGGGTTTGGGCTCCGATTAAATTTGAGTAGATTGGGTATTTGTAGTTTTTGTTAAGAATGTTTGGTTTAGTTATAGTGTTATTATTATTGATCTTTATTATTATTATTATTATTTGCATATATATATATATATATATATATTAGAAGTATATAAAGTGGTAAAATAAATAAATAAATAACTAAATAAAAATTAAAAGAATACATATATGTGTATATATCATAATGCAAGTATATAGTGGGTGAAGTGGTGATTTGATTAACTCAACACTTGGGGAAAAATGCGCGATGTTACAGCACCAACCATTTTAAAGGTGGTAAGAATATCTTGAATGTGGTGATGTTGGGAAAGAAATAGACCATGAGGCATAGGAATGACTTCGATTCCTAGAAAATGATGAAGATGGCCTAAGTCTTTGATAGAGAATTGGTTGCTTAGGGCTTGAACAAAGGAATCAATAAATGGATTGTGATTGCCGGTGAGGACAATGTCGTCAACGTACACAAGGAGGTAGCAAGTGATGTTGTTGAGATTGTATACAAAGAGAAAGGGGTCAGAAATGCATTTTTTACAGCCAAAACGAGTGAGAAAGTTGGTTAGTTTGATGTACCAAGCACGCGGTGCTTGCTTAAGCCCATAAAGGGATTTTTTGAGTTTGCAAATGTGACGTGGGAATTCCGTATTGGTGAACCCGGGAGGTTGCACCGTAAAGACATCTTCATGAAGAGTCCCATGAAGAAACGCATTATTAACGTCTAGTTGACGTAACGACCATCCTTTTAAAAGATCAATAGAGAGAACGGTGCGAATGGTAACAAGTTTAGTAACGGGACTAAATGTTTCATGATAGTCTTTTCCGTATTGTTGGTGAAACCCTTTAGCAACTAAACGGGCTTTGTACTTGTCAATCGTGTCGTCGGGTTTGCGTTTGATTCAGAATACCTATTTGCAACCAATGGGAGTTTGGGTTGTGTGAGGGACAAGTTCCTAAGTGTTGTTATGAAGGAAAGCATTATACTCAAGGTCCATGGCATGGCGCCAATCCGGATCTTTCAAGGCTTGAGTATAAGTGGATGGTTCAAGAGAAACGGGTAGAGGGTGAATGGTGGTAGAGTTGACAAAGTTGGGGTTGTAATACTTTGAGTTGGGTTTTGGTTGTCGACGAGGTGGTTGAGGGTTATGTGGAGGTGAGTTTGTAGGATCATCGGATGTGTTGGATGAAGACATTAGTGAGGTGGGGTCGGTGGAGTGGGAATCGGTTGAGGTAAGGGTGGTGCTATCGGGTGGAGTCGGTGGGTTGGTTGGTGAGGGTGTCTTGGTGGGCTGGGGTGTAGGGCCTGTTGGGTGGGAAGTTGGGTTGTTTGGGCCTGTTGGGTGGGAGGGTGGGCAGTGTGCAAGAGGTAGAGGAGGTGGGCCGTGGGTTTGTGAAGGGATAGGGGTTTGGGTCTGGAGTAGGTTGGTTAGAAGAGGAGGCTGATTGGGCCGATTGGTATGTGGATAGGAAGGAGTCAAATGACATGTGTTTGGGTTGGGGGTTGGTGATTTGAGATGGAAAAATATGTGGAGGGATAGGGGTTTGGGCTTCGAAGATGACTCAATGGAGCTTTTAGGCTTCTGATACCTTATAAACAAAGTGGTTTTTGTATTGAAATTGTATTGATCAATGGAGAATTACAAGACTCTTATAGAGGATTTACAATAAGGAAAAGGTTAATACTAAGGGATACACTTAATTACATAATTACAATTATAATTGACTAAGCTAAGATTATGCAAAGTCTTGGTCAATATCTTTAAGATGATGGTCAATGCCTTTATGGTGATGATATATTCCTTATACATATAACGTTTAGACTAATCTATTTAATGTTTGTAATGTACTCGCACCGCAATTCACGCGGTTCTAATTGCTAGCTATTTATCAATATTTTAAATAAACGTATTTTTTTTACTTAGAAACTTCACTAAGTTCAAAAGTTTGTTGGTTAAAATATTATAAAAACAAAGAATAATGATGATTTTAGTTTTTATGAGTGATTTATTAAAAGTTTCACATAATTTATGTGGTTGGATGGTACAATATGCTAAATGATAAAAAAAAATAGATAGAATTAAAAAATAAAAGTTAAAACCATGTTAAAATAAATAATGTTTACTCATTTAAATAATATCTTAATAATAATATATGTTAACAAAGTACATTATATTTTATTACATCAGTATATGATAATACACAAGTTTATTCAGTCATGTAATACACTAGATTGTAACCTAATAAACCTCATTTACGAATTAGACCTAGGGATGTAAAGGAGTTAAGCAACTCGCGAGCTACTTGAGCTCAACTAAAAAAAAAGCTCGTAAATGAGGCAAAATTGAATTTGTTGAAACCTAAAAACAAGCTTATTTAGTAAACGACTCTGAGCCCAAGCTTTGCTTATCAAAGCCGAGTTGGTCGTGAACCTAAAAGAGACCATTGTTTATATAATAATTATCTAATTTCTTAATATATTTAAATAATGATAAACATATTATTTATATAATTATAAAAATAACTAAATTATATATAAAATAATAATTATAATTAATATAATTTAATAAATAAATAACAAACGAGAGCTCAAGCTTTAAAAATAAAGCTTACTCAAGTAAGCCAAACTCAAGCTAAAGTCTTCATAAGTTAAACTCGAGCGACCTACGAAATACAAAGCACGTCGAACACTGCCAGCGTGGAACTTCTTATCTGACGTGTCACCATTCAATTGGACAACTCAGATTACAGGAGATATTTGAAATAACCAAATAAGAGGCGCCGGTAATTCCTTAAAAAAACGTTAAGTTGCTCCGACCACCGTAACCGTTAATTCTCTCACTAATGGCTCTCTGTGTATTCCCTCCATCAAAACACTGCACCAATCATCACTATTACCGGTTACCGGTAACTCAACAAATAAGGAGAAAGTCCGCCGTTACAGTACGGATGACGGCGTCAAGTGGCGTCTCGTATGAAGAAGGAGAGCTTGACCGGCCTAACTGGACCGGTCAAACGCCGTTATCTCGACTCGTTGCTTCCTTAATTGCCTTTAAACCGCTTTACTCTCTACTTAAACTTGGTGCCCGACAAGTTCTCATCAGGTTTATTCTAAATTCCTTTTTTAATTATATATTAATTAATAATTAATTTATATTTAATATAGTATCGGCATAAATTTATAAATAATAATAATAATAATTAATATTATATTTTTATTAATATATTTATTATAAATGAAAAAACCTGCCAAATTACATCAAAATGTAGACGAGCAACATGGTGCGCCTTTATAATAATAAAAATTATATAAATAATAAGCTAGTTTAGGCTTATGAGCCAGTCGGACGTTTCTCAAACAAGTTAATTTCTAGGCTCGGGCTCGAGTTCGTTTAAATTGGGCTCGTTTCAAGTTTTTTTCTTTCTTCGAGGCGATCTTGAGTAGCTTGACTTGTTTACACCGCCGATATTAATGTGATGTGAATGTTTCAAACAGTACGGCGGAGAAGACGAATGTGCCATGGAGAGAGATGACGAAGGAGATATTGGAATCGGATGTGTATAAGGAAATGGAGGGTATTGAGAATAAGTCTGTAGTATATCCTGACTGTAAGTCTTTTACTGATACAATGTGATGTGATTTTAGCAAATGTTGATATTTTTTAAGAATTAGAGTGCATATTTTTACATCAGAGTGGCTAGTGTAGGGAGAAATAGGCACTCGACTAGGAAACTGATAATGAAGCTTCCCTACGAATTATGGATGCAACACAATAACATACTGTTAGAAATTTATATAGTTGTCATAGCAAATTCATAAGTTTCCTGTTTTTTTTTTTTTTTTTATAATTATTATTAGTATTCTATTATAGCCATTTTGCTTTTGTTAACCTTTTTTATTGCTCAAATATTAACACAAAAATATTTCCCAAGTTTCAACAGAGTCCCTTTCCGGAGCTCTGAAATGCTAGTTGCCTCCATTGGATCATGGCCAGAGACCTAGTTTTGTTGTCGAAACTGTCTCCGCAAACCATTTCTAAAGTCGGAATACTTTCCTGAACCCGCTCCTGTCTGACCAGATCCGACGCCACTGCACCTCCTTCGTTCCAATCTGTTACCGCTGCCACTTGTCCGACTAAGATCCAACATCTCCAGTCTCGTTTCTGACGAGAACCATGGCTGCCATCTTATTCGCCACTGCACTGCACTACACTACCAGATGTGATGCCACTGCACCTCCTTAGCTCCTAAGTACTTAATTTTGTGGGTAGGGGATGCAGGTTTATAATTATGTCCTAACTGACGTGATTCACAACTAAAATATAAAACATACATAACTTATTGCCCTGGCTTATTAGTACAATCACATATCGCAATGCCAAACTTTAGGACGCATGTCACACGTTGGTAGTTCTTGAATAACTCCTTCACTGGAAAGGAAAAGAAAATGTTGCTACATAGGAAAGAAAAGTTATTTTCATAATAATTTCCTTCCATTCTAGGAAAAATGTGTTGTTTCTGTACAGCTATGTTTATAGCCCAAGTGACAAGCCCATATCATAAATTAGCAATTGTGCAAAACATAGATTGTGTGCCATTGCTTTGTGAATGGCCCATTCTATACTTTGGGTAAGATTGGCTTAGGTTTAGAGATGATTGTATGTTACTCCTATGTTATTGTCTACCATGTTATGATATATCTAATGATTGCCCTTTTGAAACAGACTATCTCAGTCCATTCCATGCATATGATGAAGGCAATCTTTCTTGGCTGGTAAACATTCTTCTGTTCATCTTTAACTTCCTGGACATATGATTTCTTTTAGATTATGTTGAAGGAAGTCTACGCATGATTTATTCTCTCTGGCTTCCCTTGGATGCAAACGTTCTTATGTATTCGTTGTTGGTTTCATGTTGCTGCGTACAGGTGGCACATTCGACCCGTTTGATTATGAATGGGTTGGTTTGAGTTACTTTTATCGCTAACATGTAAAATAAAATAAAATAAAAGTTTAAAAGGCTGTGTTTACTTTTCGCAATGCATGAAACCTCCTAATAATTTTATTCAACACTTAGATCCGGTTATTCTCTAATAATCACACAAAGAAACCGGGCCTATTTCAACATGTACCAAGTAATTACCTGTTTTCAGCAATCTCCTGCTGTGGTTATTTTAGGCTGCTGCAGAAGCTGAGGCTGCAACTATGTCAATGGTGAGACGAGCTATACCTGACGCTTCTTCACTTGAAGAAGCAAATGATATAGTTCGGGGAAACTGGCTCAATGCTATTGAGCAACATCATCAACAGTATTCAGGGAACTTGAAAATCAGAGACATTCTTGATATTGGATGCTCTGTAGGCGTTAGCACACGATTTCTAGCTGATAAATTTCCTTCTGCTAAACTTACTGTACGTATGTTGAATAATTTCTTTCTTTTTCGATGTTGAATAACCGTAGTATCTAAGACCTTTGACCTAACCAATCAAGAATTCAGTTTTTATTAATGTTGTGCCACAGGGTCTGGATCTATCACCATACTTTCTAGCTGTGGCTAAATATAAAGAAAAAATAAGTCCTCAGAGATCAAACACATTCCAGTGGATACATGCAAATGGTGAATGTACAGGCTTGGAATCACAATCATTTGACATTGTTTCAATCTCCTATGTGGTATGGCCTGTTTTTTGTTCGGTTAATATTATAAATTATCAAACAATACAATACTCATTCTAGGTAGGGTTGTTCATGAGCCGAGCTAGGGCTAGCTCCAGCTCGGCTCAAATTCATATAACTGAGCTGAAAAGGAGTTGGGTAATGGTTCAAAACGGATAATTCTTTTAGCACGGGCATAAATGGGCCAGGTTGAGTTGGGTACTAGGCCAAAACGCGTTCTGGTTGAAACAGGTAGCGTGGGTCGAAACAGGTCAGGTGTGGTTTTAGTGACCCTCAATTTTTTTTTTTTCAAAAATAATCAATGCATTAAATACGATTAAGAATGAATACAATAATAATCTTATTGTTTTAACAAAGCAGTTTAGGAGATTGTATGCATTAAACTTTGAACCCGTTTAACTTGTTTGACTCGTATCAGATAAAGAACAACCCACATCAACATACTCACATGTAAATGGGCCTAAGTGCCTAACTTAGTGAAGTTACATATTATTCATGATACTTTGCAGCTTCATGAATGCCCAGCAAGAGCTACAATAAATTTGGCAAAGGAATCATTTCGGCTGCTTCGACCGGGTGGAACATTGGTTATAACCGATAACTCGGTAACTACAGTCACCTATTTTTCTTCTTTTTCTCTTTAATGTAACACCGGACGATCAAAATTTGACATTTTAACGTGTCCTATTGCAGCCGAAGTCTAAGAAACTTCAGGTACAACTCCTTCCTACGCTCGGTCTTAGATATTAACTTTAGATGTAACTATGACGGTGTCAACTAAACAGGTTTGTGGG
The DNA here is from genome assembly GCA_028751855.1 of Ambrosia trifida. Lineage (NCBI taxonomy): Eukaryota > Viridiplantae > Streptophyta > Magnoliopsida > Asterales > Asteraceae > Ambrosia > Ambrosia trifida. Next base: position 79,594,835 of record CM054131.1, on the reverse strand, counting down.
TTAGCGGGTTAAATTTAGGGGCGTAAAGGAGCCGAGCCACTGATGAGCTATTCAGGAGCCCAACAAGCCAAAGGATATAAAAATATTTATAAATGAAATACGAAATAATATATATTTTATTACATGAATATTGTTATAACAAAAAATATATTAATAAGTATATCCATACATTCAAATAAAATACTTAAATATTTAATAAAAAATAAATGAACCAAGCTCGAGCTTGAATAGCTATCAACAATCCAAGCTTGGGCTTGCCTCGTTTACACACCTAGATGAAACTGATGAACGAACATGACCCATATTTAATCATATAAAAAACTTTAACCCTTATCTATACATTATACCCATGTAACATGAACATGACCCGTGTACCCTGTTTATCTAAACGGGTCAAATGTGTTTAAATACTACTAATTACGCATTTGTTATGTTCGTAGCAATTGTCGCCTGTTTTGTTTACGTTAATGAAGAGCACTGAACCGTTTTTGGATGAATACTACTTGCTGGATTTGGAACGAACTGTGAAGGATGCTGGCTTCGTGAATGTACAAACAATCCTTACAGATCCCAGGCACAGGACTCTAACTGCCACAGTGCTATATTGACATATTTTTTATTTTATTTTATTTTCTAATGTTGTAGATTTATGTTATATATAATAATGTTTTGAAACTGGACCGGTAACCAAATAGATTGTTTTATCTATTTACCTGACGAATTGGTCTATAATACCGAATAACTTCATAACTTATAATTGGTTAAATCAAATAATAATATGTAATGTATTACATCTCTTTCATTCGCAATGTCTAGTCTGATCATTAATCAACTCTAGTGTTTTTATGATCGGGCTGGACTGGTCTGTCGGGCGGAAACTGGTCCAACAGCCGGTTCGGTTCTGTGGGGTCCTTTTTTTCTATTTTTTGTAATGTTTTTTAACTTTCAGGATTTTAATCCAAGACTTCTCATGTATTGCGTGACAAATATTTTGATGTTCTTTCTCTAGATATATAAACTTAACACTCTAAATTCATTAAATCTTATTTTTTTTCTTTCAGCGTTTCATAAATTTTCTTATAAGAAAAGAACTAGTAATTCGACATGCATGTATTATAGCGCGGGTACTGATGACGTGGGTAGCCTAAAGCAAACATAAATATATAACATTACTAAACAAATGCTTAAAGGGTTGAAGCCTACAAGGCTTCGGACAACCAGAAGCATCCTAAGTCAAAAAGATGACTTGTCCCGTCATCTTTTTCATCGATCAGAACAGATAAGCTGATGGAGTAACATCAGCCAACAGACCGCAGGTCCATAGCAGCCACTTACCATTTGTGGGATGTCCTTTAGTTGCAACAAGGCTCAAGGCAAGATGCTTTCTCCTTATGGAGTCCCCCTTTCTCTATAAATCAGAAGCTGAATCCTCAGCTCTGATTACACATCACAATCACTCTTACTCCACTTTTCTAATTCTTTTGGTCTTGCACGTGGAAGAATATTTCTCTCCACTCGGATCTCTAGAACTTCTATTTCTGGTTTCGAGTACATCTCAAACCAGAACCTTAAAGGATCTAAAACAAGAAAAATAACCTTGAGCCTGCAACGTAGAAGGACACCAAGACCTGCGTTAGGCAAAGTGTAACCCTTGAACCCTTGAACCTCCCTTGTGACTCAGGACCATTGTTAGGCAGTTATTTGTTGTAGCAACAAGTTGGCGCCCACCGTGGGGCTACGCCATTGCCTTTACAAAAAACAGTTGTGTAGCTCCAACTCTCTCCATGTCTGACCCTGAGTCCCAAGAGGAAGTTAACCAGATCTCCCCAAGCACAGATCAGACTTCTCCAGCCAGATCTGTGTCTTTTTCCACTCCAGGAGGCACTCCAGCTCGAACTCAGTCCTCACCTGCACATCATGGGACAACAAGCTTACAGACTCCACCTCCCACTCGTTCAGGGGTGTTTTCTCCTCTCCCTGATCTTACACAGACTCCCTAACGAATAGACCTTACCCCTGAAGGAGTGGAAAGAAACTTTCTGCAGCTTAGATCCCTTTTGAACCAGTATGTCATGAAGGAAAGAGATAAAGGAGTCCGCCTCCGTCTAGACTATGGCGAGGAAGAAGAGGTGTCGCTCTCGCCGGGGCCTCCTCCTCCTCTAAGTGCCACCTACAGTCATAGACCACGACTCGGAAGCAGTGCCGCTGGCCCCAGAAACACACTCTCCACTTCTCAGCATGAAACAAGGTCCAGCCCCACCGCTTTCCCATTGTTTACCACTCAAGCTGCCACTACCGGCACACCACTTGGGCATGAAGTCACCCTGGATCAGCTTCTACAGTCACCAATATCCAGTGTCCCTCCACCGGTAGCCACTTCATGGGATCAGGCCATGACTTCGCTCCCCATGGCTAGGAATGCTTCCATGAGCATCCCCATGATGACTAGCAACGTGGCCACAACCGAAAACCTCCAAGGTTTTAACCTTATGCCCTACATGATATCACAAGTAATGGCTAACTTCCCCTGGCAGCAGCTCATCAGTCAAGCCATCGCTGCTCAACAAGGAACCCCAGTCGGAATAACCAACAACAGGACAGAACAACCTGTCAACCCACCCTACAAGCCAAACAGCTTATCTTGCTTCTCACCAGAAATAGCAGATTATGACTTTCCTAACAAGCTAAAGATGCCAGCTCATATAAGAACATATGATGGTTCTGATGACCCAGAAGATCACCTTCAGATCTTCTCAGGGGCAGCCCGGATCGAAAAATGGGGCGATCCAGAGTGTTGTTTAATGTTTATGCAAACCCTCGTGGGATCCGCAAGAATCTGGTTCAATGGCTTGAAGGTTGGAACCATCCGAACCTTTGATGAACTCGGCAAAGGATTCCTTGCCAACTTCTCACAACAGAGAAGATGTGTCAAGGATGCAACCGTCATCTTCCAGATAAAGCAAAAAGATGATGAAAGCCTGAAAAATTTCATTGAGAGGTATAAAAAAGGACTTACCTACGTTGGTGCAGATGAAAAGATGAAGGTTGCAGGGTTCATGAACGCCATCAACTCAAAATACCTCACCAGAGAGTTTAACAAGAGTCTCCCCAAAACCCTTGAAGAGGCTTTGGAAAGAGCTGAAGCCCACATCAGAGGAGAAGAGGCTGTAGACATAAAGGAGCAAAGAAAGAGGGCTTCCAACTGGAGAAGCAACAGCCCTGCTCGGAAAAGAGGAAACTATGGTACCTACGACAACAGATCCAGGAGATCCGAGTCTCGAAGGTCGGAAAGCAGGAACCCTCCAAGCAAAGATAGAAACATAAATTTTACAGCCCTCTCCAAAACTCCTCAAGAAATTCTGGCCACGGAAGAAGTCAAACACACCTTTAGACCACCTCGTCCCTTGCCTAAAAGTAAAAGAAACGAAAACTCCAACCAGTATTGCGAGTTTCATGAAGAAAAGGGACACCACACCAACGACTGCTTCCAGCTTAAGAAGAGGATCGAAGAAGCAGTTAGATCTGGCGAACTGGCCCACTTGGTTAAAGGCGTCAAAGAAAACATAGCTGATGGCAAAAAGAAAGATGTTGCCATGGTGTTTGCTGAAAATGAAGCACCAAGCAAACGACAGAGGTTGGAGGATTGGGAATGTCAAGGCATCTACTTCCCTTGTACCAAAGAAGAAAAACACTGTGATCCACTAGTCCTTGAAGCCTTCGTGGGTTCACGACAAACACAAAAAGCCTACATAGACACCGGAGCTGCTACTGAGATCATGTTTGCAAAATACTTCAACCTTCTAAGCCACGAAGAACGCTCCACGCTCAGGCCAGCCGAAGCTGCCATCAAGGGCATAGCAGATATCCCCATCAAACCCTTGGGCGAGATTGTACTCAATGTAACTTTCTCCGATGGGCAAATGCGAAGAACTGAACCACTGACATTCATTGTCTTAGATCTACCATCCAGTTACGATGTCATCATTGGTAGACCCGGTGTAGTAGCTTTCGATATGACCGTTTCCATCAGCCGGAAGAGTGCCAAGTTCCCCACCAAAGAAGGAGTAGGAACCCTCCAACCATCAGCCTCTGTGCTAACGGTTGTCGAAGAACAAAGCAAACTCGGTCTTAGCATCAATCATAAATACCCTGATCAAAGGATACGGGTAAACACAGCCCTTCCTAGGGAAATTCTCTCAAAGCTTGAAGCATTGCTAAAAAACAATGTAGATGTTTTCGCTTGGTGTCCCAGTGACATGACAGGGATCCCACGTGATGTTGCTGAACACGAACTCAAAGTTCCCCAAAACATTAAACCAATAGTACAAAAGAAAAGAAGCCTTGCACCAGAACGAAGCAGAGCAGCTTGCCATGAGGTTGACAAACTAGTCGAAGCAGGAATCCTCCGAGAGGTCAAATACCAGTCCTGGGTTGCAAACCCAGTGATGGTTAAGAAACCTGATGACTCATGGAGGATGTGCATAGACTTCAAAGACCTCAACAAGGCTTGCCCAAAGGATTGCTACCCTTTACCAGAGGTGGATTTGAAAGTTGACTCGCTGACAGGTTACCCTTGAACCTAAGAACAACTTTTGAAGTTACTCAACACCTCCCAAATTTGTTTCTTTTTACATAGTGCATGCTTACAACCTAACCCTTCGACAGGTTTCCCCTTCAAATGCTTTTTGGATGCCTATAAAGGTTATCACCAAATACAAATGAAGGAGGACGATGAAGAAAAGACTGCCTTCCATACGGACAAGGGTATCTTCTGTTATAAAAATATGCCCTTCGGCTTAAAAAATGCAGGTGCCACCTATCAAAGGTTGGTTGACAAAGCCTTTGCCGAGCAAATTGGTAGGAACATGGAAGCATACGTGGATGATTTGGTTATCAAAAGCAAGACCGAGGAGGACATGCTCAATTATATACAAGAAACCTTCGACAACCTCAAGAAGATCAATATGAAACTAAATCCCATCAAGTGTTCCTTCGGTTTTGAAGAAGGGAAATTCTTGGGTCACGTTGTAGGAAAACAAAGCATAAAAGCTAACCCAAACAAGGTTCAAGCCATCCTCAAAATGAAGTCACCACAAACCAAGAAAGAAGTGGAAAGCTTGAACGGCAAGCTTGCCGCCTTGAAGCGTTTCGTGTCAAAACTTGCTGAGAAATCCCTTCCTTTCTTCAAGACCCTCAAAGGTTGTGCTGACAAGAAGAACTTCAGGTGGACAGAAGAAGCTGAAGAAGCCTTCAACGCTATGAAACATTACTTGGCTTACCTTCCCACCATTGCAGCACCTGAAGCAGGGGAAACGATCTCTGTCTATCTTTCAGTCACTGAAGAAGCCTTCAGCGCTGTTCTCACTATAGAAAGAGAAAAAACCCAGGTACCCGTTTATTTCTTCAGTAAAACCTTAAAGTTAGCAGAGGTCAAGTACCCTCCTTTGGAAAAATTAGCCTTGGCCCTGGTACAAACGGCCAGGAGGCTTCGAAGGTACTTTCAAGCACATCCTATTCAAGTAGTCACTGACCAGCCAATCAAAAATGTGCTTGAAAGGCCTGAAACCTCGGGACGACTAGCCAAGTGGGCTGTTGAGCTAGGTGAACACAAAATCACCTACGTCCCGAGAAAAGCAATAAAAGCACAAATACTTGCTGATTTCATTGCTGAAATTCCAAGGGCAGAAACTGCTGAAGTTAACATAACCATGGATGAACCTCTCGATCCTGAAGCCTGGAAGCTTTACACAGATGGAGCTTCCAGCGTTGAAGGCTCGGGAGCTGGTCTTATATTAATCAGTCCTGAAGGGTTAGAATTCACATATGCCCTTCGTTTGGAATTTCAGACAACAAACAACGAAGCCGAATATGAAGCTCTGATCGCAGGACTCAAGCTTGCAAAAAAGATGATGGTTCACAAGCTTCAAGTGTTCACCGACTCACTACTGGTCTCTAGCCAAGTGAACGATAGCTACATTGCCAAGGAACCCAACATGAAAAAATACAAAGAGAAAGCCAAGGAAATCATGAACACTTTCCAACAATGCAAGATCAAGCAAGTTCCAAGGTCTCACAACAAAAAGGCTGATGCACTAAGCAAGCTCGCCTCGCTAACCTTTGCTCACCTCACTAAGAAAGTATTGGTTGAGGTAGTCAAGCATCCTGCCATATCAGAGTTGGAAGTCCAAGACGTCATCACTGAAAATGAGCCAAACTGGATGACTCCGTTTGTAAGGTTCCTTCAAAAGGGAGAACTACCACAGGACCCTGTCGAAGCTGAAAGGATCCGAAACAAATCGAAGCAGTATACCATACAAGATGAGATGCTTTACAAAAGAGGGTATCTAGCTCCACTGCTCCGATGTGTTGGACCCGAACAGAGCAAGTACCTGATTAAGGAAGTTCATGAAGGAATCTGCGGAGCCCACTGTGGTCCAAGGTCAGTTGTGGCAAAACTTATGAACCTGGGATATTTCTGGCCCTCCATGCATCGTGATGCATCAGAACAGCTGAAAAGATGTGAAGCCTGCCAACTACACGCCCCAGTCCCCAAAAGTCCCAAGCATGATTTGGTGCCTGTCAATTCGGCTTGGCCGTTCTACAAATGGGGAATGGATATCGTTGGACCCTTCCCACCAGCAAAAGGAGGGGTTAAATTCTTATTGGTGGCAGTAGATTACTTCACAAAATGGCCAGAAGTAAAGCCCTTGGGAAAGATATCCGGGAAAAAGATAATTGACTTCGTTTGGGAAAACATCATTTGCCGATATGGCCTACCTGGGGTGCTTGTAACGGACAACGGCAAGCAATTTGCAGAGAAACCATTCAGCGCTTGGTGCAAGGAGTACCGAATAACCCAAGTCTTCAGTTCCGTGGCCTACCCCCAGTCGAACGGTCAAGTTGAAAGAATGAATAGAAGTGTGGTTGAAGGGATCAAGGCTAGACTAGTCAGACAAGGAAGAAACTGGTTGGAAGAACTGCCAAGCGTTCTCTGGGCAATTCGAACCACCGAGAAGACAAGCAACAAGAAAACGCCTTACAGCCTTACCTTTGGATCTGAAGCAGTAATACCTGCCGAAATTGGAATCACCACACCAAGAACCTTTCATGTCAATATCCAGGCAAATGAACAGGAATCACTGCTTAACCTCGATCTCCTGGAAGAAGCAAGGGACTCAGCAGCAATCCGTGAAGCTCAATACAAACAAAAGATGGAGTCCTACTACAATGCCAGAGTTAAGCACGAACGATTCAAGCCCGGCGACCTAGTTTTGAGAAACAACGAAGCAAGCAAGAAGGAAAGTCAAGGGAAGCTAGGACCTAAGTGGGAAGGCCCATACACTATCCTAGAGTCCCACAAAGGGGGATCCTACAAACTAGCAAGCATGGAAGGCAAAAAACTCCCCCGTCACTGGAACGGCAAGAACCTCAAAAGGTTCTTTGTTTAAGTTATAACAAAATGTTGTTCTTTTCCAAATGATGTAATGTTATCCAATCTAATGAATGAAAGGATCATTTGATCCTCCTTTAGAAACTTTGTCTTTCTATCCTAAGTTCAGGTTGAGAACCTTGCAAGAAACTCCATGGTAGAGACCATGTAAGGGGATGAGCTCCCAGGCCATATCGCTCAATAGGTTCGAAGGATAAACGGACCTATATAAGGGGTGAGTTCCTAAATCAATCCAACTCCATGAGATAAACAAAAAACACTTTTATAAATCTCATTGACAGGCTTGAACAACCTACACCAAACGTTCCTTAAGTTTAGAAAACAAACTTACGAAAACATAGTAAAACACTCATGTAAGTGTATATAGGATAGATGGTGACATGTTTGCCTAGACTACCTTAAGGATGAATGACTGCAGCATTCAACCTTTGAAGGTGCTACCGGATAAACATTCCCAAACAGCAAAGACAAACATGACAACAGAAAAACAACAATCAAACTTAAACACGAGCCACAAAGACTTAACATTCAAAGGCTTTTAACAAAAGCCAACAAGTAGCATAATTGTTCAAAGGACTACAGCCCATAACTACCAAGGAACCATTGAAGGTTCCAACAAAAGATAAAAGTACTTAGAAACACAAAGTTAATTGTTTTTAACAAACCAAGATGCTAAGAAAGCTACGAATGGGAAGATCAGATATCACCACCAGACTCTGAAGGCTTAGAGGTTTCACCCTCATTCACTACCTTGACCACCTTCGCCTTCTTTACCTTCTTCCCCTTCTTTGGAGCCTTCTCCACAAGACCAGCTTCAGAAGCCTCAACACTAGCATCCTTGGAAAAAGTTTCAGCCACATCCAACGTCTCTTCACTATCACCAGAATGTGCCCTCTTCCTTGAAACAGATTGAAGCACCTTTGCAGAAACAACTTTGTTTAAACCAGCAGGCTTCAATTCCTTCAGCTCCTTCAAGGGCTTTCCATAGTAGGAAGAGACTTGTGCAACATAGGGATAGCTGGAGTGCTCCATCTTAAGGACAGTCTCCTTAAAAACATCCAAGGAGTCAGGCTGATAAAAGGGAGACTCTTCCAAAACTTGGCCAGACTCATGAGCTTTAAACCCTGCAACAAAACCAGCATGCTTACCATGGGTCAAAAGTTTGGTATAAACCTCCCCAAGTGCAGAGTTGAATTCGGTGGAATGAAGAAGGTAGGTAACGACTTGCTGAAATCCTTCTTCAATCAGCCATTTGTTATCACTTTGCACAGTAGCAAGGGAAGCCTCCAACCCCTTCTTCTCACTTTCAAAAGCCTTTTTCTCTGCTTCCAAAGCTAATTGATCTGCCTCCACCTTAAGAATAGCAGCTTCATGCCTTGCCATCTCAGCCTCATGCCCCTTCTTCAGTTCATCAATAAGGGAAATCAAAGTAGCCTCCTTCTTAGCATATTCCTCAGCATCCCTCTTCATATCAGCAAGGGACTGTTTCATCTCCCTCTTCTTCTTGGCAAAGTCACTATACTTACCCATAACCTTCCTAAACCTACTAATCCCCTCTGGAAGCATAGCAGCAAGGTTACAGGTACCCACCATCATCTTTGCCAGCAAAGCATCATCATCCAAAACTTCAAGACAAGCCTTGGCACCAGGAGTAGCAAAGTGTGCAAGAACCTCCTCACAAATAGCCGAAGACTTAAAGTTGTCACTAGACTTCACGTTCCACCCAGGAACATACAGACTTCCCTCATCAAAGCTAGCTGACACTTCTGTTTCCTTCACCACTCCAACCTTCACCTTTTTACCCTTACCTTTCTTCACAACAGTATCCACAGGAACATCATCCATGGTCTGATCTTGCTCATCTTCAGAATCCTCAATATCATCGCTAACTGTCACTGCTTCAGAAGGATCAGCAGGTTTAGCAGCCTTCAAAAGACGCCTGCTTGACCTCCTCGTTGAAGCCTTGGAAGAACCAGCTTTAGCAAAACCCTTAACATTAGGAACAGCAACATAGTTGGTCCCATCATACCTCCCTTTCTGATATTTGGTCAGTGCATCTTCCCCATCTGCTGCTTCAGCATCAGAAAATACAACACCCGAAGCATCATCACCTTTGATAAAGTCAAGAGCCGACATAACTGCAAAAAACAGAACACATAAGGAAAAAACAGAGAAAGCAAAAGAAATCAACAATAACCAAAATTCATACCCTGACCATCCTTCATCACAACAGGATCTCTACCCGGCTTGTCCCAACGAGTGCTAACACCAGATAATACTAAGAAGGGTTCAGCAAATGGACGAAGCCTTGAAGGACAGGTCCTAAGAGTCGTTAGGAAGACATCGTCTAGTTCAGACTCTGAGGGTTCCCCTTCATTAAGAACAGCCTCAGGATGCCTCCACACAGGCTTAAAAGGGAAAATAGAATCAGACACCCAAAAGAACCTATTCTTCCATTGACCAACCGTCGTAACATGGGAAGAAAGAAGGTTAGTCTCCAATGATGACCCCTCGAAGGTGAACCAGTCACCATTCTTGGCAAGACGAAAAAATCGTCTGAACATCAATAGAGTAGGATCATACCCTAGGGCTCTACAAAGGCATTCAAAGTGTAAAACACGGCCAACACCATGTGGGTGGATCTGACCAAGGGAAACCCTATAATACTCAAGAACATTCAACAAAAATACAGAAAAAGGATAACGAAGGTTTGCAAATTCAAAATGACGACAGTACAAAGCGATGGAACCAGACGGACACTCGGAAACAGAGAGTTTTTTACCAGGAGCCACAGGTTTGAATGACAAATCAATACCCCATTCGGCACAAAACGATTCTACCTCTTTCTGAGAAAGAGTGGAAAACGTAACGGCCATATCCTTTTTAGCACCCATTATGCTCAAAAGGATGATCAGTAAACAAAGCAAGAAAAAGAAAAACTAACCTGCTGTGGTGAAAAATCACGAAACCCTAAGATGGATGAAGTGTTTGAGAGGATGAAGATGAAGAAAAGAAAAAGGTAAAGTGAAAATGAAGTACAAAAAGGTTTAAAAAAAAGAAAAATCAAACGGTTATTTAATTCAAAAAACCGTAATAATAATGGCATGCAGTAATTAGTCTGAGCAAACTGCCAGATGTCACATCAACAGTCCAATCAACATTGAAACTGCTGAGTAATAACCGCCTAAATCACAGCGAACCCCCGAACCTTTCAAGCAAAGGAAAAACTAGGAAAACAGTCAAAAGCTTTCAAGCTACCGCATCAAACCTTCTGACTTGGGGGGCTGATGACGTGGGTAGCCTAAAGCAAACATAAATATATAACATTACTAAACAAATGCTTAAAGGGTTGAAGCCTACAAGGCTTCGGACAACCAGAAGCATCCTAAGTCAAAAAGATGACTTGTCCCGTCATCTTTTTCATCAATCAGAACAGATAAGCTGATGGAGTAACATCAGCCAACAGACCGCAGGTCCATAGCAGCCACTTACCATTTGTGGGATGTCCTTTAGTTGCAACAAGGCTCAAGGCAAGATGCTTTCTCCTTATGGAGTCCCCCTTTCTCTATAAATCAGAAGCTGAATCCTCAGCTCTGATTACACCATCACAATCACTCTTACTCCACTTTTCTAATTCTTTTGGTCTTGCACGTGGAAGAATATTTCTCTCCACTCGGATCTCTAGAACTTCTATTTCTGGTTTCGAGTACATCTCAAACCAGAACCTTAAAGGATCTAAAACAAGAAAAATAACCTTGAGCCTCCTTCTACGTTTGCAACGTAGAAGGACACCACGACCTGCGTTAGGCAAAGTGTAACCCTTGAACCCTTGAACCTCCCTTGTGACTCAGGACCATTGTTAGGCAGTTATTTGTTGTAGCAACAGGTACATTGTAAACATCGAATAGATAAGTTCAACTGCCATATGATGCGTTCACCATATGAAATTTTTGAGGTTGAGGAGGTGTAAAACTGGACTAATAGCGCAATGAGTAAAAACAAAACGATAGTCGCGGTATGAATGGAGTAATAGTGCAAGGGGTAAAGTGCAACGTTTAAACAAGAGAGTAATAATTCCAGGGGTAAAAACATAAAATTTAAATTTGAGGGGTGATGGGGGTAAAAATGGAGTGATTGGTTCAACCAGGTTTTAGCATAACAATCTTACAAAATTTGATGAAATTAAGACACTAGTTTTGATCGTGCATGTTGAAAACCCTTTTAACATATCTTACTAATTAAGTTATTAAAAACTTAAGAATTGTAGCTTGTATTTCTTTTAGTTATGTACTTTTTATGTATTTTTTAATTTAATTTAATAAATGAGTAAGAAAACTTAACATGTCAAATTTAATAATATAAGCTTCATCAACTTTTTATCTCGTCAAAGATGAAAATTGAAAAGGATCTAGAGATCCCATTTGTAACATTTATTTAAACAAAAAAAGTTAATTTAAACAAAAAGTTAAAATGAGTGCATCGTGAGTCAAGCCACATCATGTCACCGTCTATGTTTATGTGACCGTCCAGTATGCATTTGTTTTATGAAATACTAGTAGGAATGCCCGCGTGTTGTGGCGGGTGCATCTGTTTTACCCCTTATGCATTGTGTTTGTTGGTTATTCGTTATGATGAAGTAGAAAACAACGATGTATAAAATATATGTTATTAAAAACTAAAACTCATAAATATATCTTCTGAAAATTTTTAATGGGTACATAACAATAGGTCGTACTATTCCCTGCAACACCCTTAGATTGGCCCACGTCCTTTGGTGGGACCATTTTATGTATCTCGAAGGCAAATAAGTATGCCATCGTAGAGCGGTGCTTAGCGTAGTGAAGTGGCGTTGTATCTCTAAATGACCATAAGATTTTAGTGGAAGTGATTTAATTACTAAAATGCAGTTTGTAGTGTGCAACATATTTCTATTATTTTAGAGCACCCGCAAGATGCAGCGGAGTCAATGATTTGCATAGATACTCATTTTATGTTAATTTGACAAGCGCCGTAACAAATATATTGGACCAAACAAATTAGTAATCAATATAGTTAAAACTACCAAATCGACTGATAAGAACTTGTCTTCTTTTGGATATGTAAACAATTGGTGATTTCGTGAGATCAGAAACTTAAATTCTATACCTAGAAGCTTATAGTAGCAGAGAAAACAAAAAACCATCGAGGAAGACAATGACATTGCTCATGAAGTATCTCTATCATATTTTCTTGTATAAACGTCAAGCCTACATATATCGCTCACTTTAATGGGTTGAAACGTGTTATGGGTTGGGTGTGTTGGCAAACTTCAAGCCTAAATATTCATTTGTGTGCAGAAGTGTCACATCATACCATCCTACAACCACATAAATTTAAAAAGAAGATATAAATACATAATATATGATGTAATTTATTTATTATAAACATTGAAAGATACGTAAGTTATGTATGTGAAGAGTCGCCACATTATTTATATACCAAATACATTACCACTATTTATAAGACAATAACATTGATACAAACATAATAAAGACATGGGGTTTATGAATGTAAAGAGTCATCACATTATTGTTAATTTCCTCATAAATTTTATAATTATGTTTAAATTAATTTCTTTAACAATTTAATATTTAGATAGAAAGGCAATTTTACCCCCTAAATGACTTCAATAAGCATTGTACTATAAGCAATAAAGGTTGTATTTACTTAAATTTTGCGGGTATCCTTCACTGATGCTTTATAATATAGTATAGAAGATAAAGATTCGGGTTGATTCATTAGCGTGAGCATGAATTTATGGCTTTTCGATTTCTTATTTCTTAACACAAATAACATAAGTAATTAACACATAGTTAAGTTTTTGTTTTCTCTTTATGCTAATGTTTAATTTATTTTACTAATTAGAATTAGAACTTAAACAATATACAATTGCCGAAAGTAAAACAATATTATGAACCACACTTCATACAACATTTAACAAGAACATTAAATAGATCAACAAATACCTTAAAAGTCTAAGAACAAATATAGTTTACGTATAAAGTTATATTTGAGCATGCATATATAGATTTATAGATCGAGTTAACTATTTCACGGCGTTCAAGGAGACCATGTTGATTGAAATTGAGGAAAGTCTCCATACCCTTCTCCAACCATCCTTTTCATCATCTATCCTTCATGTCCATTTGTTCCCTGCAACATCAGTTTTCATCCCATGCAGTAACTGGAAGTAATATTTATAATATATTAGAAACATATTAGCAAATCTAGAATGTTATTTATAATTTTGTCCGTTTTATTTAGTTAACAATATATATGATTCAAGATACACAACTTCTTAACAAGGATAGTTAGGAAAGCCATCTGTCACCTTCATAGGGGCCATATCATCCAATTCAGTAGAGTTGAGGTTAATAGATCATTGAACATGCTGGCTTCTGAAAGCTTCATGGAGAGAAACTAAAAATGCACAAAAAAGAGAAAAAATTGTACTAATTAGTTTTGAAAAATATTTTCTCATAAATAATTCTGAATATTGTTTGTTTATTGTTTTAATTGTTAGTTGCACAATTAAATTACCTCAATTTGATTCTGCAACGATCCAACGTAGTTGATTATTACATCCAACATCACTGGAACTCCCATTGTCTATAGCAAATAACTAAATTTAAATGGAGCAAAACAATGATATATTATGAAGATAAATTTTTGTATTGTCAAACAACATATGAACAAGTAGAAAAAAATGTATATATGTATATAAAGATTAACTCATATTTTATACCTTGTAGCATCCGGGAACCATATCTTGCAAGCATCTTAACTTCTTATTGATTTTTTTCTCTTCTCATCTAATGAAGACATACATTTTTTTGGACAAAACAATGTTTCAAAGCATGAAATTAGCTCTAAGATTTTGTTTGGGGTTATGAAAAGACTATTAGCATTCAAGAAATTGATTATAATGAAGTATATATAATTATATAGATAGGGGGTTGAAAGGTCTCACATTTAAGATGCATCATAGGTTAGATTGTATTTTGTGTTTTAAAAGTTGAACATAAGGGCATAATTGGGATAAGATTTTAGGATGTGGGGTATTGGATTATATTAAATTTACTAATCTACCCTCCTAAGTGTCTTAATAGTCACAAGTATGCCAATAATACCCTTAATTTTTTTGCTTAAATATGTTATACATCTTGTTTGTTAAGTTGTACGGAAATGAAAATGACTATTTTAACCATCACTCCTCCTTAATAAGATAATATAGATATATTTTTTTTTGGATAAATTACACAATTCGTCCTTTAGGTTTGATCCATTTTTCAGTGGATGTCCTTTCGCGTTTCAGTTGATGAGATTCGTCCTTAACGACCTAAAATCTTACACCCACTGTCCTAAGGGCCTAACTTGGTTAGTTTTTAACGTTAAATCTGGTCATGTGGATGGCACGTGAAGGTATATTCGTCAATTCATCTGCCCCTTTCATTTCCCACCTATATTATAATGTTTCGTTCATAATAATCAGATCATCATCTAGGGTTCTTCAAGAAACCCAAATTAGGGCAACCACTTCAATCGATCATGGACCTTATTTACTGCCATTGTGGAAAACCAGCAATCGTACGTACATCGTGGACAAGTAAAAACCCAGGTCGAAAGTTTTATGCTTGTCCTGACCAAGTACGTTAACACTCAATTTCTGATTTTCATTACATAATGTTGCATCTGATGGATTTTAATCTGTCAAATTAGCTATCACGATGTGGATTTATTGGATGGTGTGATGAATTGAAGTGCCAAAGGTGTCAACAGATTATCCCAAGTCTGTTAAAAGCCAAGAACAACCTTGAAGTTTATAATGGCCACCTTGTTGTTGCAAACCACCAGCTTGAAGAAAAAGTTCAAGATTTGAAAGCTCAAGGAAGCAAATGGAAAAGGATGTTGATATGTAGTTGGTTATGTTTCTTGGTGTATAAAATTTTGTATTCTTAGTTGAACTGTGCATTAATGCACCTGTTAGGACTTTGTAAGAAATGGTTAATGGTTAATGATAATGAAAGTGCTTATAATGCACATTGTTAATGTTCAGCCAAATTGACCCATTTGACAATCTGCATATTGAATGTGCAGCCAAATTGACCCATTTGAAAGATATTGACCCATTTGACAATCTGCATATTGAATGTGCAGCCAAATTGACCCATTTGAAAGATATTGACCCATTTGACAATCTGCATATTGAATGTGCAGCCAAATTGACCCATTTGAAAGATATTGACCCATTTGAAAAACAAGTAATAGATTGTGTTTAACCATTAACAAAACTGTAATACATTGCAACATATAATAAACATCTGGACATACCCATTAACCAAAATTGCAACATTTTTTGTTGCATTAAGTACATAAACTGCATGTTCAACATAGCCTAATCATTACTACTTGTTCAACAAACACAAACATAAACATAAGTTACTAATGTTCCCAAAATACATGTTCAATAAACATAACAAACATAAACATCCTAACCCTTGCTACCCTGAACCTTGCCAGTGGTACACTTCTTGCTAATCTTCTTTCTTCCATTCTTTCCAGACTTGGCCTGAGTACCTGCAACCTGTTCACTCTGTCCCTTGCAGGTCCTTTGATTGTGTCTAGTATTCCCACACTTGCCACATTTTTCTTTGGTGTTTTTCCTAGACAGCATGCCCCTTGATCTCTTTCAAATTTTGATCTCTTCCTAACCTTCTTGGGTCTTCCAACTTGTGTGTGATGATTTGGTGGTGTTAAAGTTGTAGGAACTTGAGACTTAGGCCATGAAGCTCTACCATTGATTGGGTTAATCTTAAAGGAATAAACCTGTCTCCACCTATCCATTGTATACACTGGATTATCCCAACTCTTCAATGCCCCAACTCTACCTCCATTAGTAGCTTTGAACCAAATTGCAGCCACTGCATGTCTGCAGGGTATTCCTGTCCATTAAAGTAAGAATATTTAGCATTAAGGAATGAAAGTAACAACATTTGAATTGAACAAGATACGCATACCTGTTATTTCCCAACCTCTGCAAGCACAAGTCTTTTCAACCAAATCCACAACACGTGTGTGACCAGGTTTACCACTAACTCCATATTTACCCCCCCCCATTCCACTGCACATGATAGAAGGTTGCATCTCTTCTGATTGTCTCAAACATTTGTGTGGCCTTAGGTGTCAACAGACCTTCACTGGTCTCTATATCATGCAACACTGAAACAATCCTCCTCATGCAATACTCCCTGATGTACTCAAGTGCATTAATGATGGGCTTGTCTCTGCCTTCAACTATCTTTCCATTGAATGTTACACACATGTTGTTTAGTAGCATATCAGTCAACCCCCTACCTGTATTATGTTGGTATATCAAAATTTTGAAATCTAAATCTAAACAGCATTAGCTATACAACTATAAAGAACATACCTGAAAAGTGAGACCTGATCCAGTGTAGAGGTGGAATTTTTGACAACCATAAATGGGCCTTCTTGTTAAGGGCCTTTAACTCATTCATTGCAGCAGTGAATTCAATGACTATTGTTGCACTAGCACACTTCCACAACAAGTCTTTATACAATTTGCCTCTGAAACTTAGCTTCATGTTTTCATGAATGTGCCTGAGACAGTATCTGTGCTCAACATTAGGATATAACCTTGAAAGTACTGAAAGTAGACCCTGTTTAAAAATTGGATAAGTACATGAAGATGAAATGAATGTTATATACTTTAGTAAATAAAAAGTAGAGAACATACCTTCTGTCTATCACTCATGAATGTGAACCTTGACTCTCTATCTAAATCCAAGTCATCTCCCAACAGATCTAGAAACCAGGACCAAGAGTTGTAGTTTTCAGCCTCAACAATTGCATAAGAAACTGGGTAGATTCCATTATTTGGGTCAATACCCACTACACTCAAAATCTGACCAGGATAAGGTCCTTTCATGAATGCACCATCCAAACCCAATACATCCCTACCAATAGCCTTAAAACCTTGTTTTAATGCTCCCAAACAGACATAGATTCTTTTGAACTTCCTTGTGGGGTCATCTGGATGATTAGGTAACTCAACCTCTATCTTAGCAGTCGTACCTGGATTTTTATCCTGCAATTCCAACACATAATCCCTAAGTATAGCATATTGTGATGTGTAATCACCTTCCATCATTGTCTTAGCCTTTGTCTTAGCCCTGTATGCTTTCATCCTTGATATTCCAATTTCATACTTCCTTTGGAATTGTTCCTGAACAGCTTTCACAAGAATATCTGGCTTTTCTTCGATCTGATCCACCAGTTGTTGAGAGAGGAAAGTAGATGTACAAGCAGTAACATTCCTTGTCTGTACACATTTATGGTCTTCAATTAATTTCCTCACCATCCAGCTTTCTTCATTTGAAATTTTAGAAATCAAAATTACCCATGGACATTGGTGTTCATTAGGGTTTGTCTTGTAACCCCTGCCTCCAACATTTATATTGGTTTCTCCCCTAGCTTTACCCTTGTTAACCGGGGGTCCCCAAACTTTACCCTTATCTATAATTGGCCCCTTATCTTTTGATTTTTTCACAGCAGCTGTTGCACTTCTTAACTTTTTCCCACATGCCCCTTTAGGTTTTGGTTGACTTGAAACATGAACACCAAAATCATCCACTTCAAATTCTGGTAAACTACCATGGCACACTACCCTAACCCTTTGCTTATCATCCTTCACAATAACAATTTTCCTTCTTGTCTCAACTGAATGAGTTTTAATCAACTTTTTGCTTCTTCCTTAGTACCAAACACTTGGGACACATAAAAAACTACTCTGCTCTCATCCCTATTCTGATTTGCCTTTCTGATTTTTTTTAGTTGTCTTTTCCTAGCACTAGTTTCATAATCATCAGACTCTTATCCACTTAAGAAAGCATCATTCTGCATCACTTCATCATCATCAGCCTGTACATCATCTTCTTCTTGACTACCTAAATCTTCTTTTTCAACATCAAGGTCAATATGCATCCTATAGTCACTCATATCTACTTCATTTTCAGCCATACAATTGTCATCAACTATAAAATCACTATCACTATCTGTTGGGTCTGCTGACCTGGAGAAGAACAGATGACTGAAAAACCAAAATATACTACTGAGTTGATCCATATTAATAAACAACATTTACAACATACTCCTCCCAAAAGACTGTTGACCCTAACAACTGTTCTACCCAAACAACTGCTGTGACAACTGCTGCTACAAAAGACTGTTGGATAACAACTGATAGAGAACAACTGCTGACTAAAGGTCTGATGAAGAACAACTGCTAATCAAGTGTTGAAGACTAAAGGTCTGTTGGAGCCAACAACACTTAGTCTCCAACAGATGATACAAGATCATCCGAGTTTTCCTCAACAGCAGTTTACCTTACAGTGTTTTACAATGTAACAGTAGTTTGTATATAGCAGATGTTTTATGTTGTTATTCTATTAGAGGTCACTTTCTTAGGTGACGTCAGCTTAGGTCATCAGTGGTTTAGATTTGTCTATAAATAGAACAGTGCTTTTACTGTTTTATTCATCACTCACAACATTCTCTCAGACAAACAATCACTGAGTGATTAGGCTGAGGAGGAGTACTTGTAATATTGTAAACTTTCAATCAATGAAAGCTTTCGATTAAAAACAATTATTCTCTTGTTTTGATTTAATAGTTTATCATTCTGCTGCACTTTCCATTTATATTCACTTCATTCTTCTCATCTTTACTTAAACAAATCAAAACAATCAAACTCAGATCCTAACAATCAATTTAATATAAACAGATCAGCTCACAATTATTGATATCGTTTGTTTGTCGGATTGAAAACAAAGTAATAGTTTATTTTCGATTCAACCGTTTGTAAACAGACTTTGTTTTCGAAAAATCAGAGAATGGCTTCAATCAATCATGATCCACACAACACTGGCACGAACAACAAGCCACCGATGCTTGTCAGATCTGAATATAATATCTGGCAACGTCGGATGAGCCATGTTCTAGCTCAACAGAACACTGGGTGTTGGAAGTCGGTTATCTTCGGACCACATGTTCCGATGGTGCCGAGTACTGAAGATCCCAAGGTTTAGGAGCCTAAGAAACTTGAAAACTACTCCGACCAGGATTTTTAGAAAATTGAGTTAGATTCTAAGGCCTTTAGTATTGTGGCCATGGTTCTACCCAATGATATATATGCTGGGCTGTTACACTGTAACAGTTCAAAGGAGTTATGGGATGCACTGAAAGAACAATTTGGTGGGACTGAAGAGGTTATCGAAAACAACCGTGAAATACTTAACCAACAATATGAAACATTTAGTCATGTTAAGGGAGAGTCATTAACTCAACAATTTGAGAGGTTTAACTGTCTCATTAGTGAACTAAAACTGGTTGGTCTAACTTACCCTCATTCATCTTTGAACCATAGGTTTTTAAGATCATTACCAGATAAATGGGACACTATTGCTATAGTTATGAGAAACTCAATTGGATTCAAGGACCTATCACTGACCCAGCTTCATGGTAAGCTCTTGACCTATGAGAGAGAGCTTAACCAGAAAAAGAAGCTCCAGGACTCTGGAAAAGTGTCTGACGACTATGTATTTGGTAATACAGCACTTTTGGGTCATGATGAGGTGCCTGGTAATAGTAAGGATCAGAGTTATGATCATTTCATTGACATAACTTAAGGTTTTAACCCAGGTTTTAACTCTGATTCTTATTCACCAAACTATGCTTTTACAGCAAGTGGTGGTGATATCCAGGCATCTGATAACATATCCTTTGAGTATGATGACCTAAAATATTTTGACCCTGATGATTTGGAAGAAATGGACATTATGCACCAATTGGCCCTTCTCAGTGTAAGAACTAACAATTTTTACAAGAAAACTAGGAGAAGGTTTCCAGGGTTAACTGGCAGGTCAAAAGTGGGGTTGGATAAATCAAAGATAAAGTGTTATAAATGTCATAGACTTGGTCATTTTGCTAGGGAATGTAGGAGTCAATATGGTACACCTATGATTACCTATCCAAATCAAAGGCCACAGACCAACACTTATCAAAGTTCCTATAATACCCTTGGACCAAATGTGCAAAACACTGCTCATTTTGCACAGTCCTCAAACACTGTTCCTGTCCAGTATGTCCAAACCACTGTTCCTCAGATCCATTATGTGCAAACCCCTGTTGCTCAGGCACCTGTGCCAATGACTGCTGCTCCATCCTCTGCTCCTGCAGAGACCAGTCAATAGAGTTTTTTCACACAAGGCTTTGTTGATTGGAGCAGTCTACCAGATGAGTTGACAGATGAAAATTTTGCACTAGTTGCCAAAGATGAAAATGAACCAAAAAATTTCTGTTTCATGGCTATGGTTGAAGAGGTTGATTTTGAGGAGGTGGTAACTGAATCTGTTGTTATGACTGATGATATTGTTGATGAAATAGTTGCAGGTAAAAAATCTGAAGAAGAGGTTGTGAGTCTCTCAGATCCCTAGGGTGCATCTGATGATTGTGAGTGCAAGTGTGATTGTGCATTGATGGCTGCTGCTAAGGGAGCTTCTGCATGCTTAGATAGCCTTTGGTATGTAGATAGTGGAGGCTCCAGGCACATGACAGGATGTAGAGCCCTTCTTCTGGACTTCTTAGCTCATGGAGGGGGTAATATATGTTGATGCATTTTGCGACTAATGATTGGATAACTAACATATGTTAAAGATTTGTTAAAGTGGGCGAAGGTAGATAATAGTGGGCGAAGGTAGATGGTTAATGGACGAAGGTAGACTTGAAGCTGACAAGATGTTCATTCGCACCATAGTAGTGGGCGAATGTGGAAATGTTCCACATTCGACCAGTGCAAAGGGGCGAACGTGCAGTATCTATAAATAGGTTTTGTGTTTTTGAGTATGTAATAGAGTTGTCAGTTGTGTATGTGTTCAGGTCAGGTTCCAGTTTATTTTGTGAAAGTCTGTAATTGATCTAGATTAACGTGTGATTGATTGTAATTGAATATTTGAGAAAGTTAATCTATGAAAAAGCTTTGAAAATGATCTTGATTGTGTTTTGATTAGAGTTTTATCAGTTTGTTCAGAACTAGGGTTTCCGCACCTGGTTTTGTAACTTGTATGATCATATTATCCTGTTTTAGATAAAATCTTTCGCTTACAAATTGGTATCAGAGCTTAGAGGATCATACAACAACAAATTTGATAAACTCAGAGCTGATTTGGACATGTTTTTAATCAAAATACATCTGTTTTTACATAAACATGGTTTTTGAGTATTTTTGATTGATTTAGAGTTGAATTTGTGGTTAAAATCAAGTGTTCCAAGAATTAAAGTTGCTCCAAATCAATTCCGAAGCATAACCTGATTAAGATCATTCAAATCCATAAACTTTTGTAAACCTGAGATCAAAATAACCGTTTTTCAAAGTGTAACCGTTTTTCAAAGTGAGATCTGAGCAAAATGGGCGAACCTGGAACCTGAGTGGTCGAAAGTGTTTGTGGGTGGGCGAACCTGAGTAGAGTTTGGTCGAACCTGAATATTGTTGTAGAAATTTTCACTTTCGGGTACAGAATTCCACATTCGACCGGTTTGTTTTGGGCGAAAGTGGAAAGTGTGTTAGTCTGTGTTTACATTCTAGTGATTTCTACGTTCGGGTGGTACTGTTTGGTCGAACTTAGAATCAGAAGGGACGAAAGTGTTATATTTTGGGCGAACCTAGTTTATTTTGGGAGAATCTAGGTCAATCCGGGCGAACCTAGATTTTGCTTTGGAAAATTTTCTAAGTGTTGAAGTTTTCTAAGTTCGTGATCATGTGGAATTTTCCGACTACACCAAGACCAGCAACGACACAACCACAACAGCAAGTGATGGACCCATGGACAGTGGCAGCACAAAAGACGAGCACACAGTCTTCGCAACCGATAAACTACATGGCGATGACAAGCTCGATGCCTCAAAGTGTAGCACCTCCAGCACCACAACATGATTACTGGGGAGTAGCAGCGGCGGTGGTAAACACTCAAACTACAAATGCTATTTCTACATTGATTAACGATTTGTCTTCAGGTAGTGGGAATAGGCCACCGAAGCTCATGGACATATCAGAATACAATCAGTGGCAGAACAAGTTCAAGATTCATTTAGAAGGCATGGGAGTGGAAGGAGCAGAGGCATGGAGCATGATTGCTAAAGGATACACAGCACCGATTTTGGAGAATACAGGTGAAATGATTCCTTTGGAAAGCTTAACTGAGGATGAGAAGAAGAAATATGTGGTGGAAAAGAAAGCCTTTTCCCAATTGACTCAGGCAATCACAAATGATCTGCTGCATCAATTTGGGACTTGTACAACCTCTAAGCAATTGTGGGATGTACTTAAGAGGAGGCATGATGGGAACGAGAAAACGAGAAGTTTGAGGATGGATGAACTGAGAAAGGAGTTTGAGAATTTTTCTTATATTGGGAATGAAACATTAAAAGAATTAACTCCTAGATATAGTCATTTGCTAACTGAACTGTCTAGTTATGGTATACAGATTCCCATGAAGAATTTGGTGGATAAGTTTGCAGATGCTCTACCACCTTATTGGGATCAGCATGTGGAAGTTCTCAGGGAGAAGGATGCATATCAGTACTGGACTATTCAAGAGTTCATACAGAAACTGGAAAACAAGGAAATGGAAGAGAAGAGGAAAGCTAGGAGAGCACAGGTCCCTCAGAATCCTAGTTTATATTTTGGAGGTACTTCAGTTCCTGTGAGTAATTCAAGTTCAGGAGGGGTAGTTGCACCACATGTTGCTTGCATCTCCAATGTTATGGAACCATCAAAACCGACCATCAACTACATGGCACAAACTTCATCTTACTCACAACCATCATACACACAACCACCACCACAACAACAATACAACAATTCCTACATTTCACCATTTTCCCCAATGCAACAAGCAGGTTTCTATACTGCTAGTCAATCTCAACAACCAATGAACCAAGTTACTCAACCTAATCAACAACAAGTGGTTTTGGAGACTTCTAACTTGGGCAATGTGACAGTGGAAATTGCTCAACAACACATTGCACTAGTCTCAGCAATGGTTTCATCCTACAATGGACTTGTTGCTAGTCAAATTGGGAATAACAACTTAACCAATGAGGACTATGCACAGATCGACAAGGAAGAGATGGAACTAATTGATATACAATGGGCTTTTGCAAGCATCATGAGAAGAGCAACAGATTTTATTGAAAAGACAGGTCGAACTGATTTGGGAACTTCTCCTAACACAACCTACGGGTTCAACAAGGAGAAAGTTACTTGTTTTAATTGTGGAGAAAGAGGTCACTTTAAACGTGAATGCACCCAGCCACCAAAACAAGGTAATAGAAACCCATTCAATGCAACCTATCAGAATCGTCAACAACAAAACCAAAACCGAGTTTCTTACCAAAACAACAACAATTACCAAAACCGTCAAAATAACTCTAACAACAACCAAAACAGACAACCAAACACATCAAACCAGATTCAAAACCAATCTCCTAACAACCCTAACCGAACAGTTATACCAATCACCACACCAAATGAGACACAACAGAACACGAGTCAGAATCAAGCACTGATGACTCAACAAGATGAAAGGTTTGATTGGTCGGGATTGCAGATAGGAGTGGAAGAAATCACTACTGGTGGAAATGTAGCTTGCGTTGCTTGCAAGGTTGATATTGAAGAGTCGGTGATGGAGGAAGAAAAGAAAGAAACTGAGGAGTGTGATAGTGATGATTCTGAGATTGAGATGGATGTGGAGAATGAACCTGTAGAGGTTAAGGCTGAAGAAACGAATTCTGGAATGGTGATTGATACAGTTTCTGATGTTCCTGAGGAGTGTAGATCAGTTTATTCAGATTCAGACAGTGAATCAGACACAGAGGCAAGTGTTGATTCTTTAGATGATGATATTGATCAGTTGTTAGCAGAAGCTGATTTTTTGATGACGAGGAAGTCGTGCATTGCTGATGATGCTTTCACCAAGATTGACTATTCCAAGTTTTTCACTGGAAAGGAAGCTCATTTCGCATTGATGGCCATGACTGAACCGCCAAAACCTGTAAGTTCTGAATCTAGCACTGATATTAGAAGTGATAAATATTGTGGAACTTGTGATAGATTGACTGAGGAGAATAAACAACTCCGAATTCAACGTGATAGTGCTATCATAAACAGTCAATCTACTCGCAAAGAGTTGAATGCTTTCAACAAAGTATTAGATGGCTATAAAAAGGACATTTCTGACTTGAAAAATACTTTATCATTGAAACAATTGGCAATTAACAACTATATCAATGAAATTGAAAACACCAAGTTGGAAATGGCAGCCATAAAATGCTTTGCTGAGAAAGTAAACAAAAAGTTGGAAAGTTATAAGCATATTGCTTATGTGGTAGACCATATCATTGATGATAACACCACCAATTACAAGTCTGTACCATCTCCGGTTCTTTTTGAAAATCATAACTATCACCAAGTTATACCGGAGAGTTCGGTAAAATCAGACTCATCATCGGAAATGGAATCTAATACCTCGAGTATTGGTGATCCTCATTCCGATGTGAGACCGATTTTAGGCTTGAATGATGAGGGTGTTTATGCTGAAAGTGTGGATTCAGACTCAGAGAATGATGATACTGGTAATGACCAAACTGTTAATGCATGTGAGATTCCAAAAGAAAATCACATCATTACTACTGAACCAGTGTCACCATCTCAACATGTGCATCCGATGGCAACTGTTGATCGTGAGAAAAAGTCTGAAAAGAATGAGATTAGAAAGGATCTTGAGAATGAACCAAGTGACAAACCTGTCAAGGTGTTTTATTGGATGGAAGGATCCGATAAAATCATCTCTGATGAGGAATTTCCAATCAAAAATGCTAACTATGCTAAAATTGAAAAGATTTGGCAAGAAAGCACTATTTGGTTCCCAAAACATGAGAGAACAAACGAAATTCCACCAGAAATTTTAAAGAAATTGTTTTTGGATGTTCCTCAAGAACCAAAGGTCCATGTCACAGAGTTCATTCGACCAAATGACAAAGCAAATGGTTTTCATGAGCCCACTTACTCAAAAGGACCACTTCCTGAGAGTTTGAGGAATCAACAGTATAATGATCAATATCCTGTTAGATCATTTGCTCCACCAAATGCTCATTATGTTTTTGAAGAGTATCGAAAGTGCTTTAAATGTGGAGAACGTGGGCATTTACTTGCTCAGTGTCCATATGTAAGGCATAAAAGACATGAGGTTGAAGTTAGAAATTCCATGAGAAAACCGATTGATCATTATGTTCCACCACATAGACGAGTTGTTCCTCAACAACAACAGTTTTATAATCAAAACAATTTTCATCAAATGAGGAACAATCGTCCAATTCAATATGATCAAAGAAATCGGATTGCTATGGAACAATCATGGAGAAAGCCTGTGGTGAACGCAACAATTGATAGGCAAAAGGTTCCACAAAAACCGATTGTCAAATCAAATGTTGGACCTAAGTCTGTTAACTCAGATAAGGTAGCCAAGAAAGTTACTTTTGTTAACAATGTTCAGAAACCAATTGAAAAACCAAATTCTCAAATTCGTATTCTTAAAAGATCTGAACAATCTTGGTCACCAAATGGTACTCCAGGAGCTTCTACTTCAAAGGTAAGTGAGAAAAAGGATAATGTTTTGAACAATCAGAAAAAGATTGATCCAAAACAAAAAGTTGTTGAAAAAGTTAATGAGGATGTTTCTTTGAAAGCCGATGTTCAAAGGCCCAAGACTCAGGCTTGGGTCCCCCGAAAGAACTAAATGATTTACTTTTTGTGTGCAGGGAGCTTCAGCTGGCCCTATTAGCAGTCTATGGATTGTTGATAGTGGAGCTTCAGGCCACATGACAGGGGATCTTGCATTGCTGTTCGACGTGAAAAACATCAATGGAGGGTATGTCGCTTTCGCGGGTAATAAAGGAGGATATATCACAATGGAAGGAAGCGTGAGTAATGGAATTGTGAGCTTTGAGCGGATTTCTTATGTCAAGCAGATAGATTATAATCTGCTGAGTGTCAGTCAAATATGCGATAAACAATTTTCTGTGCATTTTGATGACAAATCCTGCTATATTCTCAAACCGGGTGTAACACCCCAACCGATGGCGGAAACATCGGGGTGCCATGTATTGATGATTGTTTTCAGTAGCACATGGTATAATATAAATTTTAAATAATTTATTCAAACAAAATATCCAAAATGTGAAATGATGTCTAAGAATTCAAATACATAATATCAAATAACAACTTCAATAACTTCAAATAAACTTCAAGTAAAATCCTCATGCTAACTCAAGCCTCAGCTTCATTGTTCCCTGAAACATGTTAATTTTGAAAGTATTTTGGGTCAACATAAGTTGGTGAGAATTACATAGGTTTTTGATAATAAAATGAATAAAATGAATAAAATGTTGTGCAATTCATGTGTCATGTTAATCTAGCCCATATGTGAGAACATACTAGAAATAAATCGAATGCATAATCAACCCTGTTGACTGTTATAAAATGATACATACCATACACTTATGGTCCAATTGAATATGTTATGCAATAACAAACACCCACGTAACCTTTGTAGGAGGCACGTATCCGGGTGGGATTGTCAGTCCAATAGATCTATCAATGTATACCGTCGGCTGATCAATGTTAATGATTATGCTAGAATGGTGCTTACTCTAATCATGCTCAAGACATAATGCAACATAGAAAACACATAGACACATTGATGATTGAATTGCAATGATAATGTTATAACATGTTTCACCCCAAAATGGTGATAAATAAAAAGGGGCTATGTAAAACTCACCTTAGCAAATGTTAAACTTGTTGAAAAGATGAAATAATTGTGTTGCCCAAAATGATTCCAAATATCACCCTATAATAAGGTAATATATAATAAGTCTAAGTCTAATTAACTTACAAGTGTATCCTAGGGTTTCGATTTGGGGATAATCAATTGTTGAATTTAAATTAAAATGTTAAGTAATAAAGGAAAATTTGATAATTAATGAAAGAAAGTCTTTTTATAAAATTTGGATTTTGAATGTGCACATTAAAGTGTTTGAAGCATAAAAATAATTTTTATAAAATTATTTCATTTAAAATAGATTTTTAAATCTATTTATTTATAAATAGCCAATATTTAACTTTAATATTCAAAAATACTAAAATTAAAGAATTCCTATTTTAAAAATCATATTTCTGCTCTAAATAATTAAAAATAATTTGTATAAAATTTTGGTGCAAAAAATGATGAAAATTGGATTTATTATGATTTAATTATGATTAAATCTAACAAAAATTGATTAAAAATATAAAATAAATGATTTTACTGAATTAAAAATTATTTCAGTAAAGTTTATCTTTATAAAAAGTCAGGATAATTTTTGGAGAATTTAATAAAATTGTTTTGATATATAAATGGATTTTTATAAATATAATAGTATAAAAATGATTTAATTATTATAAATATTAAATAAATGAATTTCTGAAAAATAAAAATTGTAAATAAAACTTTTATCTCAGATTAAACAAATATAATTTTTTTAGAATTTATAAAATAGTTTTGGTATTTAAATATGAATTTATAAGTTTTAAATATAATATATATATATATATATATAATTGTTGTTTAAAAAGAAAAGAAAAGAACAAAAAAGGAGGTCAGAGCCGGGACTCGAACCCGGTTCCCCTCTGTATCAAACCCAGGTCACAACCACTTGGCCTAGGCCAGTGGTTGTGATATCCTCTGGTTAATAATTAATATATACACTGTGCTCAATCAGTTTATCCCCAAATCTAAACAAACGAACCCTAGAATTTGCAATCAAACAATTCAGATAACTTGAGCCCGATTAATGTTGGGGCTATTGTTGTTTGATAGCCGACTAATGAAACCCACAAAAGAACGAAGACTCACAGTGTTGAATTGATGATAATCGTCGGGTCAAAGCAAAAGTCAAACGACGAGCTTGATAATAATAATTAGAGTATTACAGAGAGATTTGGAGGTTGAGAGAGAGTTGTGAGCGAGTAATCAAGGTTCGCAGATCATCTATTTATACTGAGGATCGATGGTTAAGGTTAATTGGAAGGTTTGACTACGATTAAATGTCATACGCGTATGGTTTAAAAATTGGTCAATGATTTGTAATAATTGACGTGTTATCGTGTTGCACAAGGCCGATGATTACACGAATTTACCATATAAAGATCAATCAAGCATTGATCTTGATTGATTGTTCAACGCGTCCAAGGCAGTTGACTTTTACGAGTCAGACTGCAAGTTCTAAAAGTGTGTATATAATTAATTTAGGCCGGGTTATATCCAGAAAGATGGTCCAGCCCAGTTGGTTGTGCATGTGTGTGTGTTTGGCTTTGGCGCGGGTTCGAACCCCGGCCAAAGCATATTATTATTTTTTGACATTTTTGCAATACAACACACATATATTATATTATATATATAGTATTAGGGTTCCACAAATGCGACAAAAATAATAAATGCGATGAATAAGATGAAACTTGACGTTTTTATTAAATGCGAACGTGTAACGTACAAGTATTAAATGCGTAATGTTACAGTCTCCCCTACTTTTAGGATCTTCGTCCCGAAGTTGGAGTTGGAGAGTCTGGTGGGAAAAGATGTGGATACTTCGACTTCATCTGGTCTTTACGTTCCCAAGTGAACTCTGGGCCTCGTTTAGATTCCCAACGAACCTTAACGATCGGAATACGACTGCGCTTGAGTTTCTTGACTCCAGTGACAACAATCTCGACGGGTTTCTCGATAATGTGCATGCTTTCATCGATTTGCACATCCTCAAGAGGAACATGAAGGTTCTCATCTGCTAAGCATTTCTTGAGATTCGAAACATGGAAGGTCGGATGAACATTGCTTAGCTCAGGTGGAAGATCAAGCTTGTAAGCCACTTTTCCAACTCTGTCAAGAATTTTGAAGGGGCCTACGTAACGAGGAGCTAGTTTTCCCTTTCTACCGAAACGAATAACTCCTTTCCAAGGGGATACCTTAAGTAGCACAAGGTCCCCAACTTGAAATTCCAAGGGTTTACGACGTTTATCAGCATAACTCTTTTGGCGACTTCTAGCCTTGAGAAGATTATCCTGAATAAGCTGGATTTTGTCTGTGGTTTCCTGGATTAGTTCGGGTCCAGTAATACGAGCTTCACCAACCTCAGTCCAACAGACAGGTGAACGACATTTCCGACCATAGAGTGCCTCAAAAGGAGCCATGTTAATGCTGGCGTGATAACTGTTGTTGTATGAAAACTCAACCAAAGGAAGATGAGAATCCCATGCGCCACCAAAATCGATGACACATGCCCTGAGCATGTCCTCAAGTGTCTGGATGGTTCGTTCAGTCTGACCATCCGTTTGAGGGTGATAAGCAGTGCTCAGGTTCAACTTGGTACCCAAAGCATCTTGTAGAGATCCCCAAAAATGAGAGGTGAAACGACCATCGCGATCAGAAATAATGTCCAAAGGTATACCGTGACGACATACGATTTCACTTACGTACATCTTTGCCAACTTTTCCACAGAATACTTCTCACGAATAGGTAGAAAGTGAGCTGATTTGGTCAAACGATCGACGATTACCCAAATACTGTCAAAACCTTTGGGTGTGCGAGGGAGTTTGGTGATGAAATCCATAGCTATGCTCTCCCATTTCTAGACAGGAATCTCTGGTTGTTCAAGCATACCAGATAGTCGTTGATGTTCAGCCTTAACCTTGGAACAAGTGAGGCATTTTGCAACGAAAAGAGCAATGTCTTTCTTCATACCAGGCCACCAATAAGAATAACGAAGATCTTGGTACATCTTGTCAGCTCCAGGATGAATAGAGTAACGAGACTTATGAGCCTCGTTCATGAGAAAAGTACGAAGATCATCACGGTCGGGAATCCACAGTCGGTTAAGGAAATAAAGGAGACCATCGGGTTTGGTTTCAAGTTGAGTTTCAGCACCACAAGACATTTCATCGTACATGTTACCTTGGGTGACTGATGTGTGTTGAGCCTGGAGAATGCGATCTTGAAGATCAGTACGAACTCTCGCACATTGGAGTTTGACACGCTCTTTACGACTAAGTGCGTCAGCCACAACATTCGCCTTGCCAGGATGGTAGCGAATTTCGCAATCATAGTCGTTAAGTAATTCAACCCAACGTCGTTGCCTCATGTTAAGATTCTTTTGATCGAAGACATGTTGGAGACTTTTGTGGTCCGTGAACACCACACATTTGGTCCCATAAAGATAATGTCTCCAAATCTTGAGTGCAAAGACAACAGCGCCCAATTCAAGATCATGGGTGGTATAATTTTTCTCGTGAGTCTTGAGTTGTCGAGACGCATAAGCAATAACCTTTCCTCGTTGCATGAGAACACAACCAAGACCTTGGTTCGATGCATCACAGTAGACCACGAAATCATCATTACCATCAGGTAGAGATAAGATAGGAGCTTCACAAAGTTTCAGCTTAAGAGTTTCAAATGCTTCCTCTTGCTTAGGTCCCCACTCATAGGGTTTACCCTTGTGAGTTAAGGTAGTGAGAGGAACAGCGATCTTGGAGAAATTGGCGATGAATTGACGATAATAACCAGCCAAACCAAGAAAAGAACGGACTTCCGTTGGAGTGGTAGGAACACTCCAATTCTTCACAGCTTCGATCTTTGCAGGATCAACATGAATTCCGTTCATATCAATGACATGTCCCAAAAATTGAACTTCCTTAAGCCAAAATTCACATTTTGAGAACTTGGCGTACAGTTGTTCTTTCTTTAGGAGACTCAAGATAGAGTGAAGATGTTGCTCGTGATCGGATTTTGATTTAGAGTAAATCAAAATATCATCGATGAAAACGATCACGAATTTGTCGAGATAGGGTCTACAAACCCGATTCATCAAATCCATAAATACTGCGGGAGCGTTGGTTAACCCAAAAGGCATAACCATGAATTCATAGTGACCGTAGCGAGTGCGAAAAGCTGTCTTAGGAATATCTTCATCGTGGACTCTAAGCTGATGATAACCAGAACGGAGATCAATCTTCGAGAAGTGGGTTGCTCCTTGAAGTTGATCGAAGAGATCGTCAATCCTAGGAAGCGGATAACGATTCTTGATGGTGAGTTTGTTGAGTTCACGGTAGTCAATACACATCCGAAGAGAACCATCCTTCTTTTTAACGAATAAGACAGGGGCTCCCCATGGAGAAGAACTAGGGCGAATGAACCCTTTATCAGAAAGTTCCTGTAATTGACTAGCAAGTTCTTGCATCTCAGTGGGCGCAAGACGATAAGGAGCTTTAGCGATAGGATTAGCACCAGGAACAAGATCAATACGAAACTCCACTTGTCGAGCAGGAGGCAAACCAGGTAAATCCTCTGGAAAGACTTCAGGATAGTCTCGAATAATAGGAATGTCTTGGATACTTTTGCCTTTGTCCTTCTTCTCTATCACGTTAGCTAAGAAGGCTGTATACCCCTTTCGTAAGTACTTTTGGGCAATAGTACAAGACATAAGCTTAAGCTCACCACAGGGTTTCTCACCATAGATCTTCAAAATCTCACCAGATTCGAGAGGAATGCGTATGACTTTCTCGAAGCACAGAATTTCGGCACGATGAGTTGACAACCAGTCCATGCCAACTATAACATCAAAACTACCAAGATGCATGGGGATGAGATCGATAGGGAAGGTATGATCATCGAGATTCAACAAGCAGTTACGAATAATAGAGTCGATCGAAATAGACTTCCCGTTAGCTACCTCTACCACGAAAGGGTCTTCTAGATTAGTGTGGGGTAAGTTAAGTAAAGGTTCAAACTTCAGTGACACGAATGACTTATCAGCTCCTGAATCAAATAATATGGATGCATAGTGGTTATTAATGAGAAACGTACCATTCACCACTTCGTTGTTGTCACGAGCTTGGTTAGCGTTGAGATTGTAGGCACGACCTCGAGCACCTTGGTTCTGATTGCGGTTCTGGTTTTGGTTTTGGTTCTGATTTTGGTTTTGGTTACGGTTACGATTAGGGCAGTTGTTGATGTAGTGATTAGGGTTGCCACACTCGTAGCATTGACCACGAGTAGGCCTGTTGTTTTGTTGGTTGGGAGCTGGGTTGTTGTTGTCTTGGGTAGCAGGAGATCGACAGACGTTCACCAGGTGACCATATCTTTGACACTTAGTACAAAATCGACATGGCACCTGCGTGGGATGGTGGTACTTGCAAGTGTTGCATAAAGGGTGAGGTCCGGTGTATGGTTTTTTGGCTGGGTTTTGGGCAGCAGGTGGAGTAGCAGCAACCATATAGTTTCTAGCCTTGCGCTTTTTGTTGCTTGAGGTCTCAGGCTTGACTTCAATTGCAGGCTGTGGAGTGTCTTTGGCAGTAGTCTTCTTAGTGCCCTTGCGAACGAGAGTACCGTTCTTCACATGATTATCAGTAAGAGTGGCCGCTAGACGTTTGGCCTCTTCCAGAGTTGCAGGATTTCTACCCCAAACGGTGTCCTGGATTTGCATGGGCAGACCACCGATGTACTTCTCGATGGCTACCGGCAGAGGAGTAACCTTGTGTGGCAACAATAAGCTAAGCTCATGAAAGCGGGTGTTGTAGGCAAGGTTTTCCCCACTATCTTGAGCTAAGGTGTGGAACTCATCCTCAAGCTTTTTAACTTCATTGCGAGGACAGAACTCCTCTTTCATGATCTCTTTGACTTGGTCCCATGTCATAGCAAGAGCAACCTCGGCCCCACGAGTACGCTTTTCTTCATTCCACCAAGTGAGTGCTCGTTTATGGAGAACACTCATGGCGTAACGAACCTTGAAATTGTTGGGGCACTCACTGTTGATGAAGGTATTCTCAATACCCTCAAACCATTGGAGATGTCCAGTAGCTCCTTCTTCACCGCTGAACTTTGGAGGGTTACAAGAGTTGAAATGCTTAAGGGTGCAAGCTTGGGGTCCATTTCCATTGCCATTGCCATTCCCGTTCCCATTGTTGTGACCATTCCCGTTGCCATTCAATTGGATGACCTGAGCGAGTAAATTGGGAACCAGAGTTGCAATTTGCTGCGCCATTTGTTGAGAAATGATCGCAGCCAGTTGAGCATCGACCCCATTGTTGTTGTGACTAGGACCTTGGTCATGATCATGGTTGTCACCACCTCCTTCGTGGTTCTCACCATTGTTGTTGCGAGTGCTGCGACGAGGAGGCATGATCTGTAATAGACACAATGAAATGAATGAGAGTTTATATAAGGAATGTAATCATTTATTCATTAATTAAAACGAATAAACGAAAACGTTGACTTATCAAAGATTCTAAATTCTAATAACATATGAAGACATGCTTTAGCCTATAAGTGAACACTCATCCCGAGAATTCCCAGGTAGGCATCCGGGTCCCTCGTCTGATTGGGATATATGCGCAATGCCAGCCTAGACAGAAGACTCAGAATACAGGCGTTCACCCTTCCAGATTGCACGTGTTCGTTATTAAAATCTAGAACTTCGACGAGATCTCAAGGGGGTTCAGGTTAAACCTGAGGATTTTGTCTTATAAATCTAATGGTGGATCAGGATTGCAGCAGACAAATGAGAGTAGTCACATGTAGGTTTAGGGTTATAAGGCATAGGATAAGGATAGGATTAGGGAAGCAATTAGGGTTACAAGTAGGAGAAGCAAATACTGTTTAAGTCCCTAAGGTTATAGTCTAGATTATTTCTAATAACCTAATTCCCTATAACCTGGCTCTGATACCAATCTGTAACACCCCAACCGATGGCGGAAACATCGGGGTGCCATGTATTGATGATTGTTTTCAGTAGCACATGGTATAATATAAATTTTAAATAATTTATTCAAACAAAATATCCAAAATGTGAAATGATGTCTAAGAATTCAAATACATAATATCAAATAACAACTTCAATAACTTCAAATAAACTTCAAGTAAAATCCTCATGCTAACTCAAGCCTCAGCTTCATTGTTCCCTGAAACATGTTAATTTTGAAAGTATTTTGGGTCAACATAAGTTGGTGAGAATTACATAGGTTTTTGATAATAAAATGAATAAAATGTTGTGCAATTCATGTGTCATGTTAATCTAGCCCATATGTGAGAACATACTAGAAATAAATCGAATGCATAATCAACCCTGTTGACTGTTATAAAATGATACATACCATACACTTATGGTCCAATTGAATATGTTATGCGATAACAAACACCCACGTAACCTTTGTAGGAGGCACGTATCCGGGTGGGAATATCAGTCCAATAGATCTATCAATGTATACCGTCGGCTGATCAATGTTAATGATTATGCTAGAATGGTGCTTACTCTAATCATGCTCAAGACATAATGCAACATAGAAAACACATAGACACATTGATGATTGAATTGCAATGATAATGTTATAACATGTTTCACCCCAAAATGGTGATAAATAAAAAGGGGCTATGTAAAACTCACCTTAGCAAATGTTAAACTTGTTGAAAAGATGAAATAATTGTGTTGCCCAAAATGATTCCAAATATCACCCTATAATAAGGTAATATATAATAAGTCTAAGTCTAATTAACTTACAAGTGTATCCTAGGGTTTCGATTTGGGGATAATCAATTGTTGAATTTAAATTAAAATGTTAAGTAATGAAGGAAAATTTGATAATTAATGAAAGAAAGTCTTTTTATAAAATTTGGATTTTGAATGTGCACATTAAAGTGTTTGAAGCATAAAAATAATTTTTATAAAATTATTTCATTTAAAATAGATTTTTTAATCTATTTATTTATAAATAGCCAATATTTAACTTTAATATTCAAAAATACTAAAATTAAAGAATTCCTATTTTAAAAATCATATTTCTGCTCTAAATAATTAAAAATAATTTGTATAAAATTTTGGTGCAAAAAATGATGAAAATTGGATTTATTATGATTTAATTATGATTAAATCTAACAAAAATTGATTAAAAATATAAAATAAATGATTTTACTGAATTAAAAATTATTTCAGTAAAGTTTATCTTTATAAAAAGTCAGGATAATTTTTGGAGAATTTAATAAAATTGTTTTGATATATAAATGGATTTTTATAAATATAATAGTATAAAAATGATTTAATTATTATAAATATTAAATAAATGAATTTCTGAAAAATAAAAATTGTAAATAAAACTTTTATCTCAGATTAAACAAATATAATTTTTTTTAGAATTTATAAAATAGTTTTGGTATTTAAATATGAATTTATAAGTTTTAAATATAATATATATATATAATTGTTGTTTAAAAAGAAAAGAAAAGAACAAAAAAGGAGGTCAGAGCCGGGACTCGAACCCGGTTCCCCTCTGTATCAAACCCAGGTCACAACCACTTGGCCTAGGCCAGTGGTTGTGATATCCTCTGGTTAATAATTAATATATACACTGTGCTCAATCAGTTTATCCCCAAATCTAAACAAACGAACCCTAGAATTTGCAATCAAACAATTCAGATAACTTGAGCCCGATTAATGTTGGGGCTATTGTTGTTTGATAGCCGACTAATGAAACCCACAAAAGAACGAAGACTCACAGTGTTGAATTGATGATAATCGTCGGGTCAAAGCAAAAGTCAAACGACGAGCTTGATAATAATAATTAGAGTATTACAGAGAGATTTGGAGGTTGAGAGAGAGTTGTGAGCGAGTAATCAAGGTTCGCAGATCATCTATTTATACTGAGGATCGATGGTTAAGGTTAATTGGAAGGTTTGACTACGATTAAATGTCATACGCGTATGGTTTAAAAATTGGTCAATGATTTGTAATAATTGACGTGTTATCGTGTTGCACAAGGCCGATGATTACACGAATTTACCATATAAAGATCAATCAAGCATTGATCTTGATTGATTGTTCAACGCGTCCAAGGCAGTTGACTTTTACGAGTCAGACTGCAAGTTCTAAAAGTGTGTATATAATTAATTTAGGCCGGGTTATATC
This sequence comes from Ambrosia trifida, assembly GCA_028751855.1. Lineage (NCBI taxonomy): Eukaryota > Viridiplantae > Streptophyta > Magnoliopsida > Asterales > Asteraceae > Ambrosia > Ambrosia trifida. The sequence continues at coordinate 79,558,227 of CM054131.1, read as the reverse complement.
CAGAAAGATGGTCCAGCCCAGTTGGTTGTGCATGTGTGTGTGTTTGGCTTTGGCGCGGGTTCGAACCCCGGCCAAAGCATATTATTATTTTTTGACATTTTTGCAATACAACACACATATATTATATTATATATATATAGTATTAGGGTTCCACAAATGCGACAAAAATAATAAATGCGATGAATAAGATGAAACTTGACGTTTTTATTAAATGCGAACGTGTAACGTACAAGTATTAAATGCGTAATGTTACACCGGGCTTCAAAATTCCAAAGGAGTGGATAATGTTGATGGCACCTCGCGTCAACAATCTCTATATTCTTGACATGTCCAAGGCGATGACATCACAGGGGCAAATAACATGTTTCTTATCCAAAGCGACTGAGAAAGAATCGATAATGTGGCACCGAAGAATGGGGCACATTCATCTGAGGAAAATGAATCAATTGGTGAAAAATGGGCTTGTCGATGGAGTAAACGTGAAACATTTCCATCTGAATGACAAGTGTGTAAGCTGTAAGAAAGGGAAGCAACACAAACAGGCCCACAAAGTGAAGAAAGTTAACTCTGTTGAGATGCCACTTGAGCGATTGCACATGGACCTATTTGGACCGATCAAGCGCAAAAGTCATCTTGGAGAGCTTTATTGTTTAGTTGTCACTGATGACTATTCACGATTTTCATGGGTGATGTGTTTGCAAAACAAAAGCGACACCTTTAACAACTTAAAAGTTCTGTTCACTCGACTAGAGAATCTCTACAATGTGAAGATAAAGAGAATTCGGAGTGATAATGGGACGGAGTTCAAAAATGCCAAGATGGTTGAACTTTGTGAAAGCAAAGGGATACATCATGAATATTCGGCTCCGTACACCCCACAGCAGAACGGTGTTGCTGAACGAAAGAATAGGACTCTAATTGAGGCGGCTAGAACAATGCTCGCTGATTCAAATCTTCCGGTAATGTTCTGGAATGAGGCGATTTATGCAGCAAATTATACATTAAATCGGGTTCTAACAGTGAAGAAGTTTGGAAAAACATCTTATGAACTGTTACACCGACGAAAGCCCAACTTAGAGTATCTAGAACCTTTCGGGGCGCCATGCACGATGTTGAATCCAGGTGAAAAGTTTAGTCCTAAAGCTGAGGAGGGATATTTTGTTGGTTATGCAACCCCGCTCAAACGGGTATTCAACAAGCGAACTCGTCAAGTGGAGGATTGGGCTAACGTAGAAGTTCAAAGATATACTCAAAATTTGCAAGGCACGGATCCTGATTGGATGTTTGATTACAAAGACTTCTTTGAATCATTCAACCTAGATAGCTTGGTTGAAGAAGCTGTTATCAGACTACTTTACGAGTGTGAAAATGCGTCGACTTCATCGTTGGTGCGTCCAATCACCGTGAACCCCCCACCAGCTTCTGATGATACCAATGCTCCTATACAAGAGGAAGATGTGTTTCAAGAGACTTCAACTTCATTAGACTCTTCAGAATCTGAAGTTGAACAATTTGAAGAAGTCATTCTTGAACATGCAGAAGAACCAGAGGCAATGCCAGTGAACCCAACTCCAACTCCAGAAGTTGTTTCATCATCAACCACGGGTCATGATCTGGATGCTGTAGAAAACTTGACTGCTCAGACGGGAGTGATTGTACCTGTTTATCCGGAATCTCGGATTCATCGTATTCACCCGCTGGAGCAAGTTATCGGTGATCCTGGAAGTGGTGTTATGACCAGAGGGCAACTGAAAAGCGTTAACTCGCCAGAGAGTTTTGGTGCTTTAGCATTATATGCCAAAATTCAAAAATCTGGTAGTCAAAATGATTGGTCGTTTGCATGTTATGTGTCGCAGGTAGAGCCAAGGACATACAAGGATGCTTTGAATGAAGATGCCTGGGTTGAGTCAATGCAGGAGGAGTTATTGCAATTCCAGAAATTAGGAGTTTGGACGCTCACAGATTTGCCGCCGGGAAGGAAGAAAATAGGCACTAAATGGGTGTTTAAGTGCAAAAAGGATGATCGTGGGGTTATTGTTCGTAATAAAGCCAGATTGGTCGTGCAGGGTTTCCATCAAATCGAAGGGATTGATTACAACGAAATCTATGCACCAGTAGCACGAATTGAAGCTATTCGGATGTTCCTCGCGTTTGCTTCATACAAGAAATTCAAAGTTTATCAAATGGACGTCAAGAGCGCATTTTTGTACGGGAAAGTCAAGGAGGAGGTTTATTTCGGGCAGCCACCAGGCTTTGAGGACCCAATCCACCGGGATAAGGTCTACGTGCTGAACAAAGCTTTATATGGTTTGCACCAGGCTCCAAGACAGTGGTACGAGGAGCTAAGTACATATCTCATCTCTAAAGGATTCAAGCGCGGCCTCGTCGATTGCACCCTCTTCACGAAGAAGACGGGAGATGATTTGCTTCTAGTATAGATTTACGTTGATGATATTATATTTGGTTCAACTAACGAACTTTTATGCAGGGAATTCGAAACTGTTATGCAAGAAAAGTTCGAAATGAGCGCAATGGGGGAGATGCAGTTTTTCCTCGGCTTACAGGTGGACCAAAGACCCGACGGGATCTTCATTCACCAGACAAAATATGTATCCGACATCTTGAGCCGATTCCAGATGGAGGACTCGAAGCCGATGGACACCCCGATTCAACCCAATCACGGGA